>CM063502.1:92813007-92863007 GCA_032207245.1 Pardosa pseudoannulata
AAGTTGAGTTGTATCATTGATCATCCACATGTAAGCTGGTTTACATGAAACAATAAATATATTACCCAAATAGCTTCATTACACATGAAACTCCATGCCTTAAATAGACAGAAATCAAAATTATAGCTATGAATATTCCCCTTTGTGGGTTATCAGAGACACCATATTATTTTTTCCTTATTCGTAAACTATTAAAGATCTTTTTCCAATTTCAAACCACAAAGCTTTTAACGCAATGACTAAAACCGCGGAAGAAAAATATTTTACCCGATACCTATCAGGTCATTACACGTAAATGATGTGCACAGCTCCTATTTCGGAATACGTAGTCCGATAACGGAATGGATCAAATTGAAATGATGCACCGCAGAGCGAAATGTAATACAATATGCAACGATTAGAAGTGGTCATAACATTTAGCTAATCATTATGTTCGTTGAAACAACCTTTGGTAAAAACTAAAACCCGAACGCGTGATTTTGTTGAAAAATCGCAGTCGGTCAGTTCCTTCACCCGTCATCCGAATCGTATTCCAATAATTAAACTTAATTACACCTATTACCCACTTAAATTCAAGATGAGCAGAAGTGGTTTGGGAAATTTATTGCAATCACACTCTTTGTCAGTTGCTAATGACTGAAACATTTTTCCATCGTATATTATTTTTCTAATTTATGGGGATTGTTTTTGTCGCAGTAATATTGTATTAAAATGTAGAAAGTTTAATTACTTTTTGGGATGATTTGTTGTGTTAGGAATTGTCTTTCTCAGAATATTGATTTTACGATTTTTTTTTTGTTGTTGTTGTTCAACATAGTAATATTTTTGTTACACTGAGATTTGTTAAACTTGGATGTAATGTTTAAAAATCTGACTCTGACTAGATGCAATCATTTATACCAGCAGTTAAATTTAATTTGGAATGGTTTGGACCACTCTGGACATTTAGTAAACATGGGGGCTATCAAGACCGGGAATTACTTTCTAAAGCAACTCTAGAATAACAGATAAAATAACAGTAGGAAAAACACGATAATTAGTTATAGTGCCGAAATCAATCAGTCATCGTTTGCTGTTGATGGATTTGAAATCGCATGACATAAATCTAAGAGGAAGTATGAAGCCAAGTAAACTATTATATAATACTAAATTTTTCTGTTTTTTTATTTGGTTGGTTTCGAGCTTTATTGCGAAAGTTTTTCTACACAAGACCAGTCCTTACTACTTCAATGGGATCTCGAGTGACAATAAACATAAATGATAACAGTATTCAAATCCATATGGACTGTAGCAGCAGAAAGTAACGACATACATGTTATGCCGTCATATAATCTTTATATATAAAATTCTTTTATCCTGTGATTGTAATAGAACTCCTCCTCCTAAACAGCTCGACTGGTTGGAATGGTTGGTTTCTAGCTCTTTTGCCAAAGTTTTTCTACTCAAGACCAGTCCTTACTACTTCAATCTGATCTCAAGTGACAATAAACATAAATGATAACAATATTCAAATCCGCATGGACTGTAGTAACAGAACGTAACGACATACCTGTTATGCTGTCATATAATCTTTATATATAAAATTCTTTTATCCTGTGATTGTAATAGCACTCCTCCTCCTCCTAAACAGCTGGACTGGTTGGAATGGTTGGTTTCTAGCTCTTTTGCCAAAGTTTTTCTACACAAGACCAGTCCTTACTACTTCAATCTGATCTCAAGTGACAATAAGCATAAATGATAACAATATTCAAATCCGCATGGACTGTAGTAACAGAACGTAACTACATACCTGTTATGACGTCATATAATCTTTATATAAAAAATTCTTCTATCCGTGTGTTTGTAATAGAATTCCTCCTCCTAAACAGCTGGACTGGTTGGAACGGTTGGTTTCGAGCTCTATCGCCAAAGTTTTTCTACACTAGACCAGTCCGTACTGCTTCTATTTGATCTCGAGTGACAGTAAACATGCATGACAGCAATATTCAAATCCACATGGACTGTAATAACAGAAAGTAACGACCTACCTGTTATGCCGTCATATAACCTTCATATATAAAAGTCTTTTGTCTTTGTGTTTGCAATAGAACTAGAACTCCTCCTAAACGGCTGGACTAACTTTGATGAAATTTTATGTATGAAATTAAGTTGATTCGAGAATGGTTTAGATTTACAATTTCATCCAATAGAAATTGTTTTTTAATAAAAATTCAGAATTGCACGCTTATTGGGATTATTATGTTACTTGAACCCCTTCACTGTGGCGCAGTGGTCCGTGCAACGGGCGTCCGTATGAGAAGTCAAACGATCGAATCCTCATACAGGCGATGTTTTAATTTAATCTAATTACGTTTGTAATGACTGTACGCATGGTGGCTTCAAGTATTTTTAAAATATTTTTTTTCCTTACTTTTCTATCAAAACTATTGAATTTATTATTTATTTAAAAGCATTTTACAATTTTTGGATTTACAGCGTTAAAACAGGACAACGCTTGTCTGGTAGTCTAGTATTATATACAGCTCATTTCAGTTTAATTTGATTTCAAAGCTAGAGGCAAAATGTTATTACTCGTGGGCAGATTAGACTAAGATATATTATTTAAACTCACTCCAGAAAGGTTTCAAATATTAGTAGAAAAGACTGTTTAATGTTACACCAAATAAATTTTTGAGTTATTATATGGCACTGTTAAAATATCTATGTTATTGACATCCCATCTCGATTTTTTATCCTATCTGATGTTTTTGTAGAGTTGTCCAGTAAAACAAACAACTATATAAAATATTGTAAGGTATTAAAATAATATCATTTTATATCATCAGCAGTTATAAGATACACAATGGTTGTATAGAAACATCTACTATTGCAAGATATACAATTCCCATTTGCAGTAGCAGTTAATTCCTTTACTTTATTATAAAGCAATGTAGACTTTTCTCTGTATTAGTAAATTTCAATATTGATAAATTCTTTATATTTTTAACAACGGCTATATTCTTCAAAAGTTTACAAATTGCATCAACTTTGTTAGAAGATATTACTGTCTTTCTATGAAAGTATGAAAATATGAAGACTCAATTTTTCATCTTTCTCTCTTGGAGAATTAAGTAATTTTTATAAACACGATTCACTGTTACAAACATAATTAAAGGAGTGACTATACGGTAAAGAATATGATTTCAATAGAATGAACAAATAAATACAGCATATTGTTGCTTCAGATTGAATTATGAAGTGAGAGATGTAAATATCTATCCCTATACTAAAAATAAGGCCGGAAGCTAAGAAATTTTTAGATGTTTTTATCCCAGTATATCCAGAGTTGATACGATTTCGTTAATTCTTTATTCATCAATATATTGTACATACATACTAATGTCCGAAAGAAACTACGTTTCATACACTACGAAAAAATAAAATTTGTTTAAAACCAGTTGAGAATAATTTTTAAGGTAATATATTGTACACGTGTAAAACATTTTAGTGGACGTCAACAAATGCACAAAATCTGCATAGGAATTTAACACAAGCTCACTCTGCATACAAATGTTGAACTGTCAAGCTGGGATTTTTTATGTAATTTCTGTGCTAAGGAGCGTTACTACAAGATGAAAAAATATGAATGGTGAATTATGTCACAAAGGCACCAACTTTGAGTTATTGGAGTGCTAGAATCTGGATGATATCAAACTGGAGTGTCTCGAATTCTGAATGTATCTCTGTGTGTGTTTTAGAGACAGAGGCAGATGCTTCATGGGAATATGTTTCACGATGGCCAGTACCAGATCAACAAAAGACAACAAACGTCCGTTATTAAACAATAACTGAAATATCAGAGAAACACGTGCCGGGGATCATCTTGTCTAAAGTACACCAATCCCTCCAATTGATTTATAAAGAATGTCAATATTAAATATTAATAATAAAAAATAAATAAATAATTTTTAATTTAAAATCCAAAGTTAAATGAGAATTTTAATACCTTTTTCTTAGCGTCTATAAATTTTGGTAAAATGATTAGTTATGTAATTGGTTCACTGTTTCTTATTTTTCTCAAAACATAAATTTTAATTCGTAACACTTTAGAAATACAATTGCGTTATCAAAATATGCTGAAAATGCAAGCTACAGACCAAGATGTCCATACAATCAATCTGAAGGTGCCACGTGTTTCTAAGTTATGAAACGTGGGATCAGTTTCTAGCTTATAATGTATGGGGAAAGTTGAAAAACCGATATCAAATTTAAAGCCCTATAGGCCTAAGGAAAACTGTTGTAAAATTTAAAAACTTATTTTTAAAAAATTATATTGCTTTAACTATCTTTTACCAGGCATAATAAGAATAAATTTACATTTTGTATCATAATTAATATTAAACTGTTTTAGATATAAATTTATTATATCGATTGTAATTGGAATAATCGATATAATAATGTTATATTCAGAGATTTTATATAACAGATAGAACATAGACGAAATCATCATGAAAAAATTGCTTTGATATTTAGTGCATGTGATTTATAAGTAAAAAGAATTGTATTAAGGGATGTAGGGAATTAAATATGATGCTATTCAAAACTTAACATAAATGTATTACATCATACTCTAAATTATAAATAACTTCTTATAAGTATGTATATATTTTTCTTATATTCATAATTTTTGATAAAAATAAAATAATGAAGTATATGTATTTATAAAAAGCAATCAACTTGAAGCAGCTGTTTTTTGCAAATTCTATTTTTTAGAAATGATAAAGTTGGAACTTCTTATGGGGTTGCTATTTAACAATTTCAGATCATAATCTATTCATATTATACCAAAAGTACATTACATTTTTTAAACCTTGCCTATCGATTTCTAGTTAATACAGATGCTTCTTCGAATTTTGTAACAGACAGATTTACTGGAAATGTCTAGAATATATCAAAGAAAAGTTAAAAAAATTATGTGTTTACAATATTTCCATCTTTGTAGAACCATACTCAAACATACCATAACAAGTCAGTAAATATAACTACAAAGAGATACATGTGTACAGAGATTTCAAATATTTATTTAAAAACATTTCAAGTCGAAGGCTTATCTAGTTTACAAATGTCCTACATATTTTCATATTAACTACGCATTCAATTTTATTTACTTTTAGTCTCCTTAAAATAATATGATCTGGTCATTAAATATTCACTTAAATAGACAATTTAATGTATTTTAAAAGTACCTAAAAGCTTCTTTGTTTATTCTTTTCATGTACTGATATTGATATTCTCGATGTCAATAAATAAGCAGAATATAGAATATTTTTCAGAATATTTTATTTACCCTGAAATTGATTTTATACTAAACTAAAATCAATTTCAGAGTACATAACGGTTGGAAATGTTATAATAGATATAGGATAAATTCAGGTTTTTTAAAGAAATATATTTCTGTTAATCATAATCTTTATTTACAGCTTTACTAATTCAGTTTTCTGCTTCTATTTTATATTATCTATATATAAATTTCTATTTTTTTCCCACATGTATTATTTTGACGTTAAAACATTTTTGTTGTATGTATGCAACATTAGACCACAATTTCATCTGTGGATAAATTATCCTTATTAATTTATCCGAGTTTAACTAAGAAAAATATCTTAAACTCAGCTTTGAACCTATTTATTTAACTTGATTTAATAATTGTAAACATTTAAGACTTTAAGTTTGAAGAGAAAATATTTTTTTCTTAAAACTATATTTATAATAAATTTGTCTTAATTAGAGATTAACTTTATAATCTATACTACATAGAATTATATAGTATAGATTTATGTACTTATGTATCTATACTACATTAGTTTATTGAAACGGCATTGTATTATTTAAAACTGACCATCATATTTCAGAAACAAAATATATAAAATCAGGTACAGATTAAAACTATTTAAGCATTGAAAATAGAGGGCATTCAGAAGGTTAAACATAATAAAATTTTAAAATATTAAAAATTTCAGATGTGAATACTAACTTCTTTTCTCTAGCTCGTTAATATTGACTGAGTAGGTTATTTCCATACATTTACAAATAAATTTAAGGATACTCAACGTCCATCATGATTTCTTGTTTACATTTTATGCAAAGCAGTCATAAATACCTTTCAGCTGTAGGTGCTTTGCAAGGAAATCATGTTTAGTTTTTAAGATAGAATGCTGTAACTACTGTAGATCTAGGGTCGTCTAGTATATTACAAATTGAGTACCTACATTTCTTATTTTACTTTCTTATCAATTGTTGGTACTATTTCTTTACAACATTTTTTATTATTCCTTTCACCTATGTAAATGGTACTTTCCCAATTCTTAAGATTTCAGTTCCCTTTTTCGTAAGACTATCATCCCATTCCTTACCAGGAATTCCACAATACGTTCTAAACATTGTACAGTTATTTTTTAATGTAATCAGAATTTTTAAAAAAAGTTTAAACCATAAAAAATTAAGTAAAAGCTTTTTTACTATAAAATCATAAAATAACTTTTAAAAATGCCACTTTAACATTTAAAAATTCAGATTTTCAATTTTTTTTCCATGGTTCAGAGAAATACTAAAATATACTTGTGCTACATAAAGATTACATCATTTTGCTATTCACTGCATGGGATAATATAATTTCTTTAAATTACAATAGTTATCATAATGATCGCTTAAGAGGAATTAAAATAGTTACCTATAACTTCCCAAATGCATCGCAAGACAATCGTGTAATTAGACGTAACTCAATTTCTAAAAGATAGTAATATTTATTTAATCTCTAATTTTGATTACACAGTGACTAAATATCCACCACGCTCACTTAAGCCAGTGTGACCGTAATCGCATCATAAAAAAGAACAATTAAAGGAAAGCATTTACATCTAGGAACATTTTCCAGGCAAACGGACATTCGTGTTTTATCAGTTATTAAAATACCTTGGCCATTAATATCCGTTCTCCCGCGTTCCGTTAATACGCGTGAAGGTTGACACTAAACAAGATAAGTCTAGAGATTTTAAGAATGTTTATCACGCACTGGTAGGTAAGAATACTCGTCCCTTGCTTACAACATGGGAGAATTTTATATTTTTAATCCTAAATTCCTCCTTTTCATTACTCTTTCTTACCTTAATAATCATAGGTAAATCTATATGCTCAATTTATTCCAAGATTATCTCTCTCTCTCTCTCTCTCTCTCTCTATATATATATATATATATATATATATATATATATATATATATATATATATATATATATATATATATATATATATATATATATATATATATATATATATATATATATATATATATATATATATATATACATGTCGTATCCAGTGTTAGTCGAATGGAAGAAGCAATATTTCTCGGTAAATCATCTCTTTATTTCAAAGTACAATTTCCTTTTTAGGCGTCACTTGCGCCATTTTTACTTATTCTTGGCGGAACCACGCGTGGAGTATGGTGACAGCTCTACATCTTCGCGCCAACTAATTTTTATCGCTTAGCATACTCATAAAATTCCGACGAATATGCTTCCGCTTGACCGAATTATGCTAAAAGTTTACGCTAGCGTGGTTTTTTTAATTTGTTTTGTTGTTATGAAAGAGTTCCCTTTTAAATCAGTTACAATTCGCTTATATTTTCCAAATCCCTCCTTTTTAGACCTGACATATATATATATATATATATATATATATATATATATATATATATATATATATATATATATATATATATATATATATATATATATATATATATATATATATATATATATATATATATATATATATATATATATATATATATATATACATATATATATACATATATATATATACATATATATATACATATATATATATATATATATATATAAATATATATATACATATATATATATATATATATATACATATATATATATATATATATATATATATATATATATATATACATATATATACATATATATATATATATATATATATATATATATATATATATAGAGAGAGAGAGAGAGAGAGAGAGAGAGAGAGAGAGAGAGAGAGAGAGAGAAAGAAAGAACGATTTCAAGAAATAGCAGCGAGGTTGTACTAGAGCAGAGGTCGGTATACTTTAAATTGAGGAGAGCAAAGTTGTATATGAAATAAGATAATGAAGGTATCACAGAACCATTTACATGTTTATGTGCTATTGATACAATATTTAGAGGAAGAAGTTTGGAGAGCTGTAAGTGTCTAAACCAAAAACAGCATTCGGCTAGTGATCTGAAGTTTGCCAATGCCTGTACTAAAATATGAGAAGGTAACATCTAACTCAAAGGTGGGTTTAATAAACTCAATATTAGACTTAAATGTATATCAGAAGAAGTGTAACCTTAAGGTAATTATACTTTAATGTAATTATATAAAATGGTCCTTCATTGACCATTTATTCACTAATAAAAAATTATTGACATAATTCCCTCTACATCTATGAATAAATATTATCTCTCTCGGATCTCACAAAGATAGCAATAGAATCAAACGTTTTTTAAATACTAAGAAGCAGATAAAAACGTTCATATATAATACCAGGGTACTGTTTTACAGGTAGAAATTTCATAAGGAAAAAAACTGTAAAATATAATTAATATAACTATGATATTTATATGTAGCATTTAATGCTCTTTACATTCAGTATTACATCTTTTCTTCCTATATAAAAAATAATCATGATACTCCTTTGTAAGCAATGATTATTAAACTATATTTGCAAGTAAAAGCTTCCAGTATGCTTAAGGTAAAAATAATATAAATGCATAACATTCTTTTTCGCTTGCTCGTTATTATCTTCCGGTCAGGTAGATTCATATTTATGCAATGACGTTGTCTGGAAATGATTGCTTCATCTCATGAACAAAAGAGCTTTAAGAATATGTTCATGATTTTGGACATTAGGGTTATATACTCTAAAAGGAATACAGTCTTTATATTTTTAAACTTTAATTTAAACTTTAATGTTTCTTATAAATTTCATATTTTTATTTTGTGTACACGTTATCTAACACATCTTACATAAACATTTAAAGTTTGGACTTAAAATTAAAAATTTAAGTTGTCATATTTCTTAAAAGTTTTAAAAGTGATTTTACTAATGAATTATTTATGTATGATTTTAAGTCGTGTATACTGTATCACTACTGAATAATTTTAAGTCGTGTATACTATATCACTACTGAATGATTTTAAGTCGTGTATTCGTTATCACTTACGGTTGTGAAGAATTTGTACTGTAGATGTAAGATAATTTCTGATATCCTTCGTGCACAATACATCCTGATTTTTGCATTCTAATATAGAAGGTTTAAAAAATCACAATAAAATTAGATTTTCAAATAATGAACAGTTTGCATTTTATAATATTTTATAACTATAATATTTTTTGCATTTTATAATAGTTTATAACTATATATTTCAATTGATTTTTATCGAATTTAAGGGACTATGGATGTTACAAAGAGTGTATGTAATCTATTAATTTTGAGTTATAAAGCTTTGACAGCATATAAATTGAAACATAACTAATTAAATCTTATTAAAAATTTTATATACCAGATAAATTTTTTAAAAATTAAAATTAAATTTTTTTTTAATTTTAAAATATATATTTTGCTGTAATGTTAAATGTTATCCCAATTTTGCTTAAAAATTAAAACTGTTGAAATGTTTCTTAGGTTTTAACGTTTAAATGATCTAATAATTTTGCCTTATAGCTTTAAAAATATATTTCACATGTATTTGGATATTATGGAGATTCCATAATTTATTTGTAGAGAATAAATTTAATTTATATGATGAATTTTCAAGAAAGCTCTGAGTTTTCTAAATTTAAAACAGTTTTTATAATCTTAATTATTTTTTAAATTAAAATGCATAAAAGAAATTGATCTTGATGTATATCAGAAATACTTGCAACAGATTTTGTAGGAACCAATGACAAGTTAACCCATTAATGTTCCCTTTTAAGGACAGATAAAAAGTTACAGTTAGTAGAGTTTTTATTTTCTACTAAGTTTTCTTTTAACCGAAGGTTGATGGTAGTACTATAAACAACCTACCCAATTTTCGAGTATCTGCTTTTATATACAGGGTGTCCCAAAACGACCGCATAAACTCTGCATAGCTAGATTCCTCGTTAGGAGTACATAAAAAATGCCCAAAGAAGAGTTCCTGTACGATCCATAGTTTACGAGAAAAATACGAGAAACAGAGTATGACGTCACTGCCGGTGCACGAAAAAAAGTAAACTTTATTGGACATATTAACAACAGTATTTGCATATCTTTAAAGACGATAATGTTTAAAACGTTCGCCTAGCATATCGCGTTATGCATGCACGTGCGCCATGAATGACGTTAAGCCACCGTTGAACTGGTATTTAATCGACTGCATCTTGCAGCTACCGGTAGTCTTCGTATGGTGGCCATATATTCCGTTCGTGACTACTGCGGCATGTACCTGATGTACGGCCGATGCAATGGACATGTCTTTCGAACTCTTAGGAAGTATGCCCGTGCATATACTGTTGTTGATATGTTCAATAAAGTGTTTTTTCTTGCACCAGCAGTGATGTCATACTTTGTTTTTCATAGTTTTCTCGTAAACTATGGATAGTACAGGTAGGCTTCTTTGGCCAGTTTTTATGTACTTCCAACGAGGAATCTAGCAGAGTTTATGCTGTCGTTTTGGGACACTCTGTATAATTTTCTCCTTTGGATCGACATGTTACGATTTTTCAAGCCCCGTAGATAAATTTACATTTCGGCAGGTATAACTACTGAAATCGTGATAAATAGGTCTAACTATGATAACGCTTAAATTTACAGTATTTTATTTGCATCTGATACTAAAGAAATTTCTTATCACGATTTTCTATTTTTGTAAATGACATCCTAAGATGTCTAAAATCAGAGCTGATCACTAATGAAAACAGACTGTAGTATTGAAAGTTGTATAAATTCCATATTTGTGTTATGTTGTGGATTCCATAATGATTTGTATTTAAGATAGTCATCAAAGTATTTCGACAGAAATGACTGGACCACTAATAGATTCATTTGTGGTGAAGGAGTATTTTAAAAATCGACTACAATTTCAGATAATCAGTTATAAAAATTATCTAATTTAAAAAAATTAATGTATAACGACTGAAATCCTGACAGATAGGTCTAACTATGATAACGCTTAAATTTACAGTATTTTATTTGCATCTGATACTAAAGAAATTTCTTATCACGATTTTCTATTTTTGTAAATGACATCCTATGATATCTAAAATCAGAGCTGATCACTAATGAAAAAAGACTGTAGTATTGAAAGTTGTATAAATTCCATATTTGTGTTATGTTGTGGATTCCATAATGATTTGTATTTAAAATAGTCATCAAAGTATTTCGACAGAAATGACTGGACCACTAATAGATTCAGTTGTGGGGAAGGAGTATTTTAAAAATCGACTAAAATTTCACATAATCAGTTATAAAAATTATCTAATTTAAAAAAATTAATGTATAACGACTGAAATCCTGACAAATAGGTCTAACTATAATAACGCTTAAATTTACAGTATTTTATTTACATCTGATACTAAAGAAATTTCTTATCACGATTTTCTATTTCTGTAAATGACATGCTATGATATCTAAAATAACAGCTGATCACTAATGAAAAAAATATTTGGTTTTGATAGTTGCATAAATTTCATATTTATGTTATGTTGTGGATTCCATAATGATTTGTATTTAAAATAGTCCTCAATGTATTTCGACAGAAATGACTGGACCATTAAAAGATTCAGTTGTTAGGGGAGGAGTATTTTAAAAATCGTCTAAAATTTCAGATAAATCAGTTATAAAAATTATCAAATTTAAAAAAAAAATGTGATTTATTTAACTCTGCTTTAAGGTATATGTGTACAAAGTTTCATAACTCCAAATTAGTAATTAAAAAAAATTTTTTTAATATTCAACCTCACTTTAATATAAAAAATAATCGTGAAAATCTAGTAAGATGCTTTAAAAATAATTTCCTGAAAAAAAAATCTAAAAGATGTTCTATACATTTACTTCAATCAGAATTTGATGAAATTTTTATCATATTTATTAATATTTATTTAGTATATACAGAGTAGTTTATACAATCAAATAATTTCACTGAAAAAACAACGCATGGACTTGTAATATATACATTGGTCAAAAAATATTTAGAAATATCAATCTGAACGTTGCACTATAAACCAATTACTTTGGAATAGAATTTTATTAGAAATCCTCCTATTTTAAAGAAACAGTTCTTCATCCATTGCGTTTGAAAAGTTGTAGGATTTTTTAATTTGGAATAACACTGTAAAAATATTTCTTCTAGTTCAAAATATTAGTGAAGATTATATTAAACATTCACCAAGATCTTTACGTAATGTATATCTTCAGAAACATGTTTTTATTTTATTTATTTGTTCAACCCCATGATATTTTATTTCGATACAAACATCAAAATTTTCTAGAAACACAAATTATTCAGAGAAAAAGGCTTTGTTAAAATTTCACATATAATTGTTTTTCTTTCCAGAGGTGAGAAATTGTTTTGAATTTCTTTCAAGGGGGAAAACTAAATGAATATATATTTCCATAGATAATAGTTTCACTATAATCTGAAAAGAAACTAATATACTGGATGTTGAAAAGTTATGTTGTTTCTGACGAAAAATATTCTTTTGTGAGATTTCGATGATGTTTACATAAATCCTCCCATTATCAAGTTCAGGTTGTTTACACTCAAGAGCCAAAACATTATGACCATCCCTATATTTTGCAATGAACTCGCCTAGATGATGTGGAAGGCACTTTATCAGGTGGAAGTGGTATTTAACTGCTGCTGGGGAGTCTGATGAATGATTCTTTCACTTACTTCTGTGTGTGATGGGAAAGGCTGCAGATCTAAACGATTTTTATAGAGAGCAAATTGTAAGTGTTTCGAAAACTGCACGACTCGTGGGTTGTTCGCTATCTACAGTTGTTAGTACTTATGCAAAGTGAAAGAATGACGGTGAAACCAGCAGTAGAGGACATGGTGTTGGACGTCCACAGGCTATCAAAGAAAAGGGTCGTCGGAGACTGTCTCGCATGGCATGTGTAGCAAAACTGGAGCCAGACAGTGTGTCAGCTGACAACCCAATACAATGCAGGGCCAAGTAGAATAGTATAGGTATGGTGGCGATGTTATGCTTTGGGTGACGTTCTCTTGGAAATCTCTGGGACCCTTGGTTGTGGTAGAGCAGACCATAAATGCTACAGGGTATCTGAATATGATTGCTGACCAGTTGCACCCTTACATTAGTTTTGTTTTGTCTGGAAATGGAATGTTCCAACAGGACACCACCCCGAGTCACAAGGCTAATATTGTGTTGGAGTGGTTCCAGGAACATGATGCTGAATTCTAGTTAATGTCCTGGCCACCTAACTTACCGGATCTCAATCCGATAGAACGCATTTGGGATGTCATGGGATGGCATCTCAGCGTTCAAAGACTCCCAATTCCCAATATCTCGGATTTGCGTAACCGTTGCTTAAACATCTGGTACAATCTGTCTCCGGCCATCTACCATGGACTTGTGGTATCCATGCCAAGGTGGGTTGAAGGTGTGTTGCTCACCAAAGGTGGGCCAACTCGTTATTGACAGGTGGTCATAATGTTTTGGCTTTTGAGTGTATATCTACAAAGTCTAACAGTGTATGAATTCTTAACTTAAACCGTAATAATATTAAAAGTGTTGTCGTAGAAAAATAAGTAAAATTAATTGAAAATATTTCTACATTTAATATCAATATTATATCAATTATTAAAAAAGTTAAAATATTGGTTTGGGCCCAAATTTATTTATGCTTAAATCACTGTACATGGCGACTAAACAACTTGAACTTAAAAGTCTCAAAATCTGTATATATTTTATAAATATTAATGAATACTATAAAGCAATTAGGTATGGTATACTGTAGTCAATATTAACACTAGGGTGACAAATAATAGGTAACAATAACTTAATGTTTCACCATAATTATGGTTATTAGAGCTAATACTTGCTGTTTCGGCTCGGACATCCTGATTGCTGAAACTACAGCAGTTTATCTCGACACTTTACCTCCTTTTGCGTTACTCACATTTTAGCAACAGTTAATTTCAGTACATGTGGGATCCAATACACAGAAAGCAGTACAAGCATGGCTATAAAATAAACATACAATAAAATTTTATTCAAAACTATTAAATAAGAAAAAAAAGTAAACATTTAAAATACTAGCATCGCTCAAAATAGGAGTATTATTCCAGTTCAATCACACCAAAAAATTCCTGAGCATTTTTCTTCGTAGGTAGAAAGTTCTACCATAAAATATTGAAATTTGAAACTTATTGTTTTAATATATTTGATATAAAAATATACAGGCTTTCAAATTTTTTCGACCACAGAGTATAAATTTGCATGTCAAAAATGTACATAATTAAAATTTATCTTAAAAACTTTAGTTTGTTTCACAGTTTGTACATGCACACTTATGAAGAATTCGTTCGAATTTACAAAAGTATACTTAAAAAATATTATAGAAGACAAATCATGCAACTAGTTCAAATGGAAAATATTTATGCATCATTTTATTTATATGGGTATAAAAATGAGTTAATGAGTTTATTTTTGTATGTTAGTATGTATGTTGTAATGCAAATTCACACTATTTGTCATATAATCATGAAATGTAGCATAGTAATTCTTTAATACCGTGAATTAATGCTGTCGATAGTAAAGTGTCTTAAATCCACCATGTCAGGTAATTTATCACTTAATAATAACCTTTTTAGTCTACAATAGATAGCAGCACATAAATGTTACTTTAGTATTTAATTTATATTTATATGTATGTATGTATGTATGTATGTATCTATATATATATATGCTCATAACTCAACTAATGATAATTTTACTGAAAAAAAAACGATATACAACGTATTCTCATTTTTTTCAAATATATATTAATAAATATAAATAATAATTTATATAATATTATTTACTCATGGTGAATAGTATACCAAGCAAAGTTCGAATTTCACTGATATAAATAAAAGCACAGTATATTAATCGTTGAAATTTTAAAATATTCTTAGAGTATATGAAAGTGAAATTTCTCGTTTTCACCCAGATAAAGGATCGTCTCTTTTATCAAGTTTTTTCCAATCTGGGGAAACTGTGACTATTACCAAGAAAGACGTCGATATAATTTAATAAAAACTAATTTTCAGACCAAAAGCAAGACTGGAAGACACTTTATTAGTCTTTGATATATATTTTTATAATATCCATAAATCAAAATATTCATAAAACCAAATCCTTTTGTTTATAAAAGATATAGCATTTTAAAATGACACCTTAATTCAGTTTTGTAACATTCTAATACGGGAGTAATTAACTTCGTTTTTAAAAGCAATGGAAGTTTTTCTACCGTTTGTAACAACTTATCTATCTGAAATGGGCATCTTATATCTGACTACATTAAAAACCTCATATGAAGCGAGTTTACCGCCCCTCAAAAAAATAAAGACAAAAAGGCAAAAGTGGCATTTTTTACGTAGTCTCCATGATCTTTTTATCAATAAACAACAACCCTCACATTACATTTCAATATGATAAATGTAGTTGGTTAGATAGTTAAAAAAATGCGATATAAAAATTAATGCACTTGTACATATATGATAAAGTTAAACCATATTATTCTGTGAAATGTAGCATTACGCTTGTCTTATATTTTGTGATAAATTTTATATTATTTAAAACCTATTACTATATCTATTTGAATAATAAAAGGAGGGAAGCTCGGAAAAATTCAATATGCATTTCTTTTTCTTTCAGTCAAAGCTTTATCCTTTTGAGAATATTTCAATTAAGGTATTACTTCAGTGAAATCTGAATGAAACAGTCTCAAAAATCTTGATCTCCATTGCTCATCATAAACAATAGAGAGACAAACGGAGGGGATTTTGCAACAGAGGCCAGCGATAGACATTTAGAAATGTATCTGCTCATTTTTGATCACAGATGCAAGCACTTGTTTACATATTTATTAGAAAAAAAATCTGCAAAGGAAAGAAAACGTTATTTCATTATGTATTTGTTTCAGACACTGTTTTATCCTCTCAGCAATATTTGAACAAAAGTATTAATGTAGTGAACTATAAGTGAAACATTCTGGAATAACTGTTTTATCCTCGCGGCAATATTTTGAATAAAAGTATTAATATAGTGAACTATAAGTGAAACATTCTGAAACAGCTTGATCCCTATTGCTTTTTTTTTTGCTTCGCTTTCAGTACTAACAAAAATGATGCAAATCTAATAAGAGAAGTAGTAAAATACATTTAGAAATGTGTTAACTGACTATTTATTACAATTGTACATACTTATTTACATATTACAAAGTATTAAAAGATAAATAAAACTTGTTTTATTTTTATATAATTTTTTCCTTTTAGACCACTCGTTTCATCTTTTTGGAGTTAAATAGCAGCTGAACGGTGACTCTTATCAGTTTTTCTATCTTCTCCAATTATTAACTACAGAATTTCAGTCATACGGCTGGACAAATTCAAGATTTCCTTTCGTTCTTTTCCACAAATTACATTTAAGTATCAATTACAAGTTTTGTAACTTATATACATGTCCTGGTTATTACAATCGACTGCATGGACACTGTTCATATTAATATGCTTAGTAATACAGGGGTAGAAAAATTACCAATCGCCAACTCGATCATCAGTTGGACGTTATGGTATTGAAAGGGTTAAAATAAAACAAATAGAAAGAAAAGAAAATGGCATTTTATTTTTTTTTCTTTCAGACATTGTTTTGTTCTTATGGGAATATATTAACCCTTTAAAGGTCACGATTAAAAAATTTTTTCAGATTTAACAGAATTAGGTTATAAACGTTATCTGTGAAATTTATAGATAGGAACCATATGAAAACAAATTTTACATTCCGTTGGGAGGTGGGGTTTTTTTGGGGGGGGAGAAGGGGGATAATTTTGAAACCTTTCTCTTTTACAGCATGAAAATAATAGTTTTTAAAATTAATTATATTGGAAGAACAATGTATAGTTATCACCAAAATGATGTAACAAATAGATAACTACACAGTTTTTCATTGTTCTTTTGGGTAGGTGTTTTTATTTGAAGTCATAAGGAGAAAAATCAAATTCGAGATATTACATGTAAAACAATTTTTAACTAATGTATTTCAAAGGGAAGAAATAAATTATGAAAAATTATATTATCTATTACTACATCAAAGAATCAATAACACAAAAAATCAAAAAAAAAATCTTCTGGGCGTTTTTAAAAAGAGAAAAAAGTATCAATAGGTGGTTTCGCTGTGAAACCAATACCCGTTAAAGGGTTAAGTGAAGGTAATACCGTAGAAAAACATATATAAAAATACTTAAATATTTTCATTTTCGTTATTCATCGCATGCAATACAGAGACATATGGATATGAACTCTTAAAAGAAGTGAGTGAAATACACAAATTTATCTCATCATGTATGATCACAGGGTGATGCACTTATTAGGATATTAAGCATAAAGAAAGTCCATAAAGAAAAAAGGGTCGTTTGATTATGCAATTCTTCAACTATTCTTTTATCTTTGTAGGAATATTTTGCCTAAAAATATTGCTATAAAAGATATAAAATAAACATACTGAAATATCTTGATCTCCAGTACTCTTCATTGCGATCGGGGAGGCATAAACAGAAAATCTTTTAAGTGATGTAAATTTAATACAGATTATTGCAGGTCTATGCACTTATTTCTATACAAAACAAAAAAGAAGAGAGTAAAGGAAAGAAAATGAAACTTCATTATGCGTATTTATTCTTCTCAGTTACTCTTATACTCTAGCGCTTATATTTAATAACTGTATAACTTTATAGAAATACAAATGACCATTATTTTTTATAGAAAACTGCTATTCCATTGGCTATAAAGAGTAATCCATATTATTCTTTATAGCCAATGAAGTTATGAGTTGAGGACTTTCTTGGCTCAGGGTAGTGAACGGTGGTTTAAACTCTTAACACTTTCTATTTTTTCTGTCAAAAATTTTCTGTCTAATCAAAACTTGCCATAGGAAATTGTGTAGATTTATTTTGCAATCCAGACTTTAATAGAGTTTAAGAGAACTCTGTTAGGAATTGGAAACTAAAAGCAGAGAAAATTTCAGATAAATCAGTAATTTGATTTACCCATATAAGCTTTCAGGTAAAAAATATATCCTGACTGAGTAGCGTTGGTGCAAAACTGTTAAGTGGTTTTGAAATATATCTGTTTATTTTTCTTCACAGGTGCATGCACTTGCTTACATATTAATAAAAGAAAGATTAGAAAGTAAACAAGATGTATTTCATTATGTATTTTTATGTCTTTCAACTACTTTTTATAACTGAGGAATTATACTGAAAAAGTGTACAGCTTTAGAGGAATGCAAATGACACATTCTGAAATCTTTTGATCTCTATTACATTTCAAATCTATTCTTAAGATAAATTGAGTGGATGCCTTAACTCAGATGAACGAAACACGTACAGAAATTCATTTGCTTACTTTTTGTTACAGATACATGCACTTATTTATATATTAAATAAAAAGGGAAAAACCAAAAATTAAAAAGGAAAGATGCCAATATTTAGAATAAATATATTATGTAAGATGAATATATATGAAAAGTCTTCAAATATCTTATGTCCCACTACTAATGATATACAAAAGGAAAAACAGACTGGGCGAATATTTTAACAGGATGGCTGAAAAAAATTTACAAATGCAACTATTCATTTATGGTTGCAGATACAAGTTCTTATTTTCATGCTAAATGAAAAAAGAAAAATTTGTAGAGTGTAGGAAATTGTATTTCATTATGCATTTTTTCATCTAATATTTTATTACCGTGATTATTATTTTGAAGGAAGTAATATAGTGAACTATAATTGGAATATTCGTAAATATCTTGATCCCCATTACTTTTTATAAAAAATGTGGCAACACGTGTAGCAGATCCCTTAAAAGTAAAATGAAAGATATTTAGAAATTTATCTGGTCTTTTTTATCCCAGATAATGCACTCATTTACCATAATAAAGAAAACAAAAAACATTGAAAATGAAAGCGAATTGTATTTCATTATCCATTTTTTTCGCTTTGAGCTATTGTTTTATACTCGTGGGGACATTTTGAATAAAGTGAAGCATAAATTAAATATTCTGAAATACCGGTATCCCCATGACTCTTCACGAAGAGTAAAAGAGCAAATATAGTTCATCTCTTAATAAAAGTGACTGATATACTTTTAGAAATGTATTTGATTGTTTATAATATCTGAAATATGAATTTTTTTACATGTGAAATGAAAAGAAAGACAATATTATTTAATTATGCATTTTTATTTCTTTCTGACACTGTTTTTACTTTCGAGATCATAATGAATAAATGCATAACTTTAGGAGAATATAAATGAAACATTCTGAAATATTTTGATTCCCATTATTCGTCACAGCCAGTGGAAAGATAAATGGAGGTGTCTAAACACAAAACAGCCAAAATTATTTAAAAATATGTCTGATTATTCTGAGTCATAGATACTTGTACTTATTTACTTAATAAATAAAAGAGAAATACTGAAAGCGAAAGAACATATATTTTTTATTTCAGATTCTCTCTTTTCTTCAGATACTGTTTTATCCTTGTTGTAATGTGCATACAACCTATACACCAGTGTTCGTTACAAGGGGGAAACACAGAATGAATATAATACCTTATATAGATTCAGACATTTATTCTATACATTTATTTATAAAAATACTTGGTTAACATAACCATCAATCATTTATATCTTCTATTTACACTGTTATTATCCCACAACTCTTTATAAGGAATTATTATTATTAATAGAGGCCTAAGTCAAAGGACTGTAAATATTATTTATAAATTACCTCCATTCAAGTCACCGGGGAGCAGGCAGGGGCTTTTCTCACGGGCATACGGGACGAGTTGGTGATGTTGAGCGGGGCAATGTCAGTCCGGGCGCACGGGACGAGCTAGTGGATTCTTGTTCCACTTCTCTCGACTGCCCACTTCTAACTCTCAGCTCTCACTCCGTTTCCAAAAACTTCACCTAGGTCCCAACGCCCCTCCTTTTCTTGTCATCCAATCCCTTCTCTTTGGGAAATTTTCCCACATCACATGCCCTTCAGGAGTGCAGGTGGGCTCATTAAAGTAGCCCCTTTTTGTTCAAGCTGACATTACATTTTAGCCCCTGCTCCCATAATTCACGCTTACAGTTCTGTGCGAGCTTGACCGTTATGCTGCCATTCCGTGAAGTATCCTCTCTGCAGGGGTCCCTAAACTTGACGTAAATAATTGGGGTCTTAAATTCGTCAAGGAAAATCCTCCCACGGCTATGCATGCACGTGCAACTCACCATGAGAAATTACCTCGGTACAATCCTTTTGAGAATATTTTGAATAAAAGTATTATTTGTGAAATCAAGTAGCATGATTCTCATTGATCATCACAACCAATGGAAAACGAATATCTCGAAATTCAAGGTGTAAGAAGCACATTTATAAATTTAATTGCTGATCTGTTATTACTGCTGTAATTTATAAGCTAAGTAAAAAGAAAAGTGAGAAGAAAGTAAAAATAATGCAGTGGACTTCGCTTAATGTGATCACAGTTAATATTATCAATCGCTTATTGTTATCGAAATCACTTGGTCCCGATTTTCTCTATTCATCTGTATGTTAAAATTATAGCTTTATGTGATCGTTACATAGGTTAATGTTATCAGTTTTCGAACCTCATTTTAACCCTCCGAGTGGAACACACCGATTAAAAAAGTCTTCAAAAAATACGCTAAATGTTTATTGTGTCAATAGCCAAAGCGTTCTATGATTTTTTATTTCACCTTTTGTCGACTAGAATGGAATACGGGAAACCCACTCTCGTTACTGCCCCTTTACTTCCGGTTATAAATAGATATATAAATAGATATTATAGATTGTTAATTTTAATACACATAAAGCTCGTTAAGTCTCGAAGATCATCCCATAAGAAATAATGGATTCCAGAAGTACAAATAAAAATATTCTTTAAGAAAATTATTTATAATTTTTCAAGATATTTAAGTGGTGCAATTAGAGATACATCTGTTACGCAAACAAAATACTTCGAAATAGAGATTTACAAAGCCATGAAAAGCTATCAGCGTTTTTGTGCCTCAGGGAGAAGGGGTGCATCCCTCAATAAATGTCATCCAAAGAGGGATGCAGTTTCTAAATAATCGACCTGACTCTCCTACCTCAAACACTGGCAGAAATGTACATTACATCCATTTTCGGAACGTTTTTGAGACATCGAAAATTGTACGTGAAAACCGCTTTGAAGACATCATCGGTTTGGCGGAATTGTACGTGCGAACAGCTTAGATGGTTAACTGGCAAAGGAATATTCACAATACATTCAGAAGGAACCCATTCTTTTCTTTCCCTTCGTTCTTATTTTAATTTCTGAGAATTCTCCCTCTTCCACCTAGAGAAAAGGCGGAAAAACAAAGGAGTGGGGATTGCACCTTTTTTTTAATTTTTCAGAAATACGCACACTGCTGGTGGTCAATACTTGTCAGATAAGCACATTTACTGCCTTGTTCGCTTATGTGCAGTTTGTCGATATTGATGCCAGAAAGCGAAATGATTTAACATTAAAACTAAATATCGAAGTTTTAAATCGTTTTCACAGGTTACCAAATATGAGTCAGTGCAATGCTGCAGCGAATTTAAACATTTCTCAGCTTCTGAATTGCATTGAAAGTGTTGAAACGTGGAGTACAACACCGTTCTGATGACTTTAAAAAACATTATGATTACGAACGATATATCAATGAGATTCTTAGCAAGAATTGTAGACAGTCAACAATTGACCAATTATTTTATTATGTAAACAATTCTTATGCATTAAAGGATAATATACAGTACATAAATATAAGGTGAGTTTTTTCATTTTATTTTGAAATGTAGTACTTGTAAATTAAAGGGGGGGGGGCAAATTTATCTAATTTTTATATCGTTTATAGTTTATCGTTTTGTATATCAATCGGTTATTGTTATCAAAATCAAGGTGTCCCGAACTGATCACATTAAGCGGACCCACTGTATTTCATTGTGCTTTTTTTTTCAGCCGCTGTTTTATTGCAGATTATGTTAGAAAATGATACTTCGTTAAATACTCCTTTTAGCAGCTACTGCAATATCATTTTGAAAATATTTTGAAAAAGTTTTTACTTCAGGGAAATAGAAACAAAACATTTTGAAATATCTTACAACTACTAACAACTTACTAACAACAGCCAATGGGAAGATACTTGAAGTGACTTTCTTAACAGAAATGGCCAAAATAAACTGACAAATGTAACTGTTCCTTTGTAATCAGAGATACATTCATTCATTTTCACACTAAATTAAAACAGAAGGTCTGGAAAGAAGGTAAATTATATTTCATTGGTCACTTTTTCCTTCTGTAGCTTGATTGCCCTGATAATGTTTTGATTAAACATAATACAGGGAATTATGTATGGAATATTCTGAAATATCTTTATATTACTTTTTACAGAGACTGCGGTAAATCCTGCAGAAGATTCCTTTAAATTGGACCGAGGCCACTTATAAAAGTTTCTGCTCCTTTTTGATCCCAGATAATGCACTTGTTTATATAAAAAAGGACTGAGAATGGAAGACTGTGATATTTCATTATCCATTTTTTTTCAATCCCATTTTTATCCTCGTGGGGATATTTTAGAAAAAATGAAATATAAAAATAAAACATTCTAAAATACCGGTAACTCCATGACTCTTCACAAACAGTAATGATCAAATGTAATGGATTTCATAAGAAAAGTGATATATTTAGGAATGTACTATTTAGGTGGTTATTTTTTTATATCCGATATCTGAGTTTAATTACATATGAAAAAAAAGAAAGACAATATTAATGAGTTATATACTTTTATTTCTTTCAGCCACTGTTTTTAGACTCCATCATAATGAATAAATACATAACATTCGGAAATATCGTAATACCCAATATTCTTCACAGCCAAGGGAAATATAAACGAAGCAGATGCTCTTAATATAAAGTGAAATTTTCAAGGTCTAAGTTATTCACTAAGTAGTAAAACATTTATATAAATGAAAACATAAAATCAATTTTATTGGATTTGTTATTGGATATTATTGGATTAATACATTTATGGAAAAGGATCTGGACTATTCCATATATAATTCAAGCATTACTATAATTTAAATTACTTTTCATTTATCAGCATGGTATTTTAAAAGTCGGCATGATCAAATTATGATATTTACATGGACGTATATAGGTATTTTAATTTTATCATTCTTAAAAGTTGGAATTAACTTCTGTTCTCATTACTTTCAACTACGTTTTCAGTAACAATAATTTTGAATGAATTACAATTTTCTTGAATAAATTAAGATAAAGTAAAACCCACTTATATTATTTTAAAGCAAATTAATACATACAGCAAGTTTGATAGCAAATGAAGTTTCCTAATAATTAAGTTAATGACTCAAAACATAGTTACATTTTATAAACACATTTAGACCTTTGGTTACAGTGATTTAAAACCCAAAAGCGTCGCCTAAATTGCTGTTCTCAGAAAACACATTACAATTCCAAATTACTGTAAGTATACCGACTATAGATGAATAACTACAATGCCTGTGCACGGGAACACTGTCATTGAAAATTTAATGACAGGAAGACAATAGTTTGATTTCACGAGTCACGTTTCTAAATGTCGCGGGCTGCTGAAAGTTTCTATGTGCAGAGGAAATCCCGTAAGGGCATGTCCTATTAATGTAAAGCAATTACATATTAACTCTACATGTTGATTGGAGCGTCGAAACCGCTTCTTATTTACTTTAATGAGATTCAGTGAGACCCTCAGTATGATTTGCAACGTTTAACAGCGGAACGATAGACTCATCTCGTACTTGACGAGTTGCACTTACCAGTTTTAAAGAATTTTAACTCCCCATGAGGCATAATGTATGTAAGTCTACAAGCGACAAAATGTATTTCAAGTAATTTGACTAAATCTATGCATAAAAAAAATTAACAATATATTTCAGAGAGTTTCGGAAGAGTCTATAAGAGAGTCATCTGGTAAGTATGACAATATATAACACAAAAATCCATTTAACGCTAGAACAGTAACATTAAGCATTGTTTAAATTTACCATCACATATCACACTTATAGATATGGAGCAGCATACCAAACAAAAATCCATCTGATGTTAGAACTGTAAAATTAAGGATTGTTTATAAAGAAATTGTGTAAAGCATACAATCACACTTCTTTTCATGCACAGAGACATTTAATATGTTCAGTTTAGTTTGGCATTCCCTCCCGTCCTAAACAGTTCTTTTTGTTTTCCCCCAGTTTACCCATTTAGCCTCGTCTTTCTCCCTTTTTCATAATAGTCGCCAAGTTTAGTCGAGGGCAACCATATTGTCGACCACATTATGGCGACCACTTGAAGGAATTTTGCTTGAGCCCATTGGTAGCATTATGGTCATATTCTTACTTTAATATCTTGTTCTATGTTTTTTCGGTTGTAGTCCCCTGCAGAAGCTCTTCATTATATATGTTATATGGCTGTAAGATTTTTATAATTATCATTAACCATTTTTATTCTGACGGTACTTATAAGTACCGCTTCAATCAAACACCTATATATTCCTAATAAAGCCGTTTTTTCTGACGGTACTCTCAAGGACATAAACGATGCAGTTCCTACAGCAGAAAAGAAATGACAGCATCAATCAGGAATTTTTTTTATTCACATAGTAGGGATTTTATAATCGGTGTGCTGCATTCCAAGGTCATTTTGTGGTAGAGTTGATACACGTGTTGTACAATTGAGTAAATTTAGTGCTTTATTACCAGTTATTTGGTAATATTATTTTTTAGAGACATCTATACTTCGCCGGTAAGCATTTCATTTGTTTTATTCTTAATTTGATGTTTTATTTTCTATCATAGAGTCAAAAATATATGTTGGTACTAGAAAGTACCAGCTGCAAAATTAACTACTAAAATATAGTAAAAATTAATTTTCTTTTCTCTATGATTATTCGCCATTAAAACTTATAGAATGATGCAAAATTGCAGTAAGAAATTTAATGGTAAATTAATTTAAGATATAATGGGTTAAACTTTATTACTTTTATGTGGTTCTGTTATCCTTAAACGTTACAAAGATTTTTTTTTTTTTTTTGGGGGGGGGGGCTTAGGTTTTGTTACCATATAAAAATACTGATTTAACAAAAGATTTTAAAAGGTATATTTTATTCTTATTTCTGTATGATCAAATCTCCAAGCTTTGTTTAAACTTCAGTTAGGACCTTTTATAATTCAGTCATAAATATATACATCGGATCTTCCTTGAGTATTTTAATTTGCCCCAAGGTAGAGAAAGCAATTTAATCTTCAATAGGTCAATTTTTACAATGTAATTCGATAATTATTATGATTGTTTTCAGATCTATTAATATGCAATCCCAAGTTTTCAGCATTTTTTGCTAATTTATCTGATTTCTGTTGGAGGTCATTGAATCTGGATGATAACAATATCATTTTATCAGCAAAATATAAATCTTATAGTAGGGAAAAATTCCACTTAAGGCAAAATTTCTTTCCTTTGACAATTTTTCTAATTATCCAACCCACTATGACAACAGATGATAAACAAGACAAAACACAACCCTCTTTGACACCTGTTTCTATAATTAAAAACTCAGTGAATTTCCTCTTTACTATAGCAAGTTGCAATATAGCTTATTAGAGCAAGAATTATAATGCATGCTGAAATATGCTTAGTAACCCATAGCATCCGGAATTTTTATGTGTACATTTCAGTGGTGGAGTTGACATATACTAGACTGTTATTAAAAGTTTTCTGGCACATTGATTTATAAATTTATACATCATATATAGACAGAAATTGGATTGCATGCATATAAACTGCAAGTATGTAACAAAATATTCAAAATTTCTTCACAAAAAAATTAAATTATTTAAAAACATTTAAAATAGAAAAAATTTTTCACAACATTTCAAAACTCTCTGACCAATACTTTCGTCTGTAGATAGCTTTAAAGTGGAGAAGTTTGATTATGAACAACCTGTATATATTGTATGTCTATTATATATATACTATATATATATATATATATATATATATATATATATATATATATATATATATATATATATATATATATATATATATACAAAATTATGCTGTCCGTATGTTTGTAATAGAACTCCTCCTAAACGGCTGGACTGATTTTGATGAAATTTTGTGTATATAATTAAGTGGATTCGACAATGGCTTAGATTCACAATTTAATCTCATAGAAAATATTTTTTATCAAAAATCCAGATTTGCGAGCATATTGAGATTATTGTATTACCACTTGAAACGCTCTACTGCCAACGCATCTGTGGCGCAGTGATCAGCGCAACGGGCGTTAGTACGAGAAGTCCAAGGATCGAATCCCTGTCCAGGTGACGGGGTAATTTTAATTTAATCTAATTACGTTTGTGATGTCTGTACGCGTGGTGAGGTTAAGTATTTTCAAATATTACTTTCCTTACTTTTCCATTTAAATGATTCGATTTATAACTTATTTAAAAATATTTTACAATTTTAGGACTTACAGCGTTAAAACAGGATAACATCTGTCGTATCGTCTAATATATTAAATATATATATATATGGCTATCGAATTATGGTACAAGAAGCGTATATATATATATATATATATATATATATATATATATATATATATATATATATATATATATATATATATATATATATATATATATATATATATATATATATATATATATATATATATATATATATATATATGTATATATATGCATATATATATATATATATATATATGTATATATATATATGTATATATATATATATATATATATGTATATATATATATATATATATATATGTATATATATATATATATGTATATATATACGTATATATATATATATGTATATGTATATATATATATATGTATATATATATATGTATATATATATATATATATGTATATATATATATATATATATATATGTATATATATATATATATATATATATATATATATATATGTATATATATATATATATATATATATATATATATATATATATATATATATATATATATATATATATATATATATATGTATATATATGTATATATATATATATATGTATATATATATATATGTATATATATGTATATATATATATATATATATATATATATATATATATATATATATATATATATATATATATATATATATATATATATATATATATATATATATATATATATATATATATATATATATATATATATATATATATATGCCAAGTTTCAAAATATTTCCTTTTCTTAAATCATAACTCAGAGAAAATTTAAAGTATTCTTTTCAAATTTTAGTATGATGTTTCCGCCTATTATGGTCAATATTTCCGTAAATATAATGAAAATTTTTTGTTCTTGTAGTAAGAAAAAAAAGAGAAGTTTATAAAATAAAAAAAAATACTGAATGCGTAGTATAGAAACGTTCGCCATAACTGAAATTTTTATCGGTCTTCAATATTTAATCTCGTGTAGCAGAAAGGTGACTGAGCACCCCAAACCAAACCAAAGCATCAATATTCAATCATCTGCTTCCTTATGGTCTGATTATATTTTTGATGTACTTTATTTTTTTTTTCATTTCAAGGTAGAAGAGGATAAATTGGCAAGATGCATAAGGGCAAATATAGAGCTCTGAAACGTTTCAACGTATCAACAAATATGTTATTTATGCTTGATATAAAAACAAACTTTGAAAATGTGAAGGTTCAAAACAAATAAAATTACTCGTACCAGAAATGTATTACACTTTCTATAAATATATAAATAAATATTAATGGTTTGTTAAAACAATTCAAAATATTTGTAGGTGATTCTGCCGTAAAATGTATTCATACCACTCTGACAAGTTTGATTACAGGCCAGGGAAAGATTTTTTGTTCGTTTACAATACCTTTTTACCATGAATTTTTATTATAAATGATTTTAAAGCCACTTCTTTGATAATTAACTACATTTTATGAGAACTATTATTAACTTCAATTTTATAAGATGGGATGATTATATATACAAAATATAGTATCCTGATAAACTAGCATTTACGAATTATTAAAAAAATTCAAAAATTTAGATATTCTCGTATCGTTGTTATGTTTATTTTCCCGTCATTATTATCATAACCTTTACATGCGCATTAGTGATCAGCAGTAGTAAAAATTATCATCATATATTTATTATTTCTGCAGTATAGCTTCCTCTATCAGGCCTTCTATAAAGCACTTTTATAAAATGAGGTGTCTAACAAAAAAAAAACCAATCCAAATATAACATATTATTTTTGATATTTACTCGATTTTTTTTTTTAAAGCTGTAGAATTATCACACACATCTTGAAGAAGAATATGCAAATTGCAGGAAACCACCAGATGGCACGGATAGTACGTCACACTGACGAGAGTGTATGAAAAGTGTATATAAGTAATGGTAACAAAGAAGTAAAATTGTTCACAAGCGCTTTAAAAGCCTTTCAGTGCAATAACCGCATAGTTATAGCACAAAGGAAGCATTTGGATGATTTTTTACGTGGTAGAATTATGGGACGACTGGAATGTCTACGTACCCAGCTGGAAGTATCCGAGGAACTTGGAATCGCCCAGAGTGTCATCTCCAGGCTTTGGCAACGATTCAAACATGATGGTAATGTGAGTAGATGTTACAGCACAGGTCGCCCCCGAGTTACTACGCCGAATAATGACCGGTATTTGGCAGTTACTGCCAAAAGAAACAGACGGAGCACAGCATCAGACCTGTCTCGTCAGCTGTCTTCAGCTACCGGTACGACAGTTTTTTTAGGCAGACCGTGTACAGACGCTTAGGGAACATTGGTCTATATGCTCGTAGGCCTGTCAAATGTGTTCCCCTTACCGCAACTCACTGTCGCCTGCGATTATGCTGGGCTAGAGAGCATGCATTGTGGACACCGCAACAGTGGTCTTGTGTGATGTTTTCCGACGAGTCCAGGTTCAGTTTACATTCTGATTCTCGCCGGACTTTCATATGGAAAGCGCCAGGTACCCGTTACCACCAAGAGAACACCATTGAACGACACCGTTACGGTGGTGCAGGATGGCTCGTTTGGGGAGGAATTATTCTTGGTTCCAGAACTGACCTGCATGTTCAGAGTGTAACGATGACAGGCCACATCTATCGGGATTTCATTCTGGAACAACATGTACGTTTGTTTCGGGGCGCCATGGGTCCTGAATTTCTGTATAGGGATGACAACGCCCGACCTCACCGTGCAAACATTGTAGACGAATGCCTTCAATCGGAGGATATCACCCGTATGGATTGGCCAGCATACTCACCGGACTTGAATCCAATAGAGCATGTGTGGGACATGCTTGGCCGACGAATTGCAGCCCGTCAACCCCCTCCCAACTGTCTATCGGAACTTCGAAGGGCATTGCTTGATGAGTGGTGTAATTTTCCCCAAGATCAGATTGATAATCTGATACTCAGCATGCGTAGGCGTTGTAACGCTTGTATTGCATCGTCCGGGAGACATACTCCGTATTAACCATCATACTAACCATGTTATACTGTTTTCTGTAAATAGGTTCTTTTTTGAAATTTGCTCCAGGGAGTAAAAATCGCAATTTTTATTAATTATGTCAAACATATAGCATCTTTTTTTGCTCTTTACCTTTTGTTTAATAAATAGACTTTACAAATAAGTCAAATTTGTTTTGCTTTTGTCTCTTTCATTGCCTGAACTTCATTATCCTTAATTTATGGACATGAGTGTAAAATGAGGTGTCTAACAAAAAAAAAACCAATCCAAATATTTTTTTGATTTTTTTCTAAATATTATTTATCTTTGATATTTACTCGTAGTTCATATTTTATGCATATATAAATTTAAAGCTAAATTTATATCACATTTCATATAAATAAGCATGTTTTGCAATCATCTTTTACCCATAATTTGGATATGATGGACATATGCGAGAGTCAATTAACTGGTGCACTAGTTAATTTCATTCATATTTATTAATATTTCAATATTTCAATATTTAATCTCGTGTAGCAGAAAGTTGACTGAGTGCCCCAAACCAAACCAAATCATCAATATTCAATCATCTGCATCCTTATGGTCTGATTATATTTTAGATGTACTTCGCTTTTTTTTATTCATTTCAAGGTAGAAGGGTATAAATTGGCAAGAAGTAGAAGGGCAAATATAGAGCTCTAAAACTTTTCAATGCATCAACAAATATGTTATATGAAACCAAACTTTGAACATGTGAGGGTTCAAAAGGAATAAAATTACCCATAACAGAAATGTATTGCACTTTCTATAAATATATAAATAAATATTAATGGTTTATTAAAATGGTTCCAAATATTTGTAGGTGATTTTGTCGTGAAATGTATTCATACCACTCTGACAGGTTTGATTACAGGTCAGGAAAAGATTTTTTGTTCGTTTACAATACATTTTTACCATGGATTTTTATTATAAATGATTAGAAAACCAATCTTTTGATAATTAACTACATTTTATGAGAAAATACACTTTATAAGAAACAAAAAAGATTAAAAAGTAGTAGTAAAAATCCACTGTGGCCTGAATAATTTATTAACAACCTACTACTAAATAGCATATATCACTAAAGATTTTTAGTCCCGTGCTGCAAAAATTAACCGTAAAACCCCAAAACAAATAAAAGTAACAGTTTTCCCTAAGAAATAATTATTGAAGCCCAAAGTATTTTTCATTTATATATACAATATATAGTATCCTCATAAACTAGTATTAACGAATTATTAAAAAAATTTAGAAATTATCGTACCTTTGTTATGATTATTTTCCCGTCATTATGATCATATATTTTACAGGCTCATTAGTGATTCAGCAGTAGTAAAAATTATTTTCATATATTTATTATTTCTGTAGTGTAACTTCCTCTATAAGGCCTTCTATAAAGCACTTTTATAAAATGAGGTGTCTAACAAAAAGTAACCCAATCCAAATATTTTTTGGTATTTTTTTCTAAATATTATTTATATTTGACATTTATTCGTAGTTAATATTTTATGCATATATAAATTTAAATCTAAATTTATATCACATTTCATATAAGTATGTTTTGCAATCATCCTTTTACCCATAATTTATATATGATGAACATATGCGAGAGTCCTTTAACTGGTACACTAGTTAATTTCATTGAAATATGTCAAATAAAATTGATAATACCCAGTATTTACTTAGACAAAATATAATAACGTGAGAATTATTGCCATCTTTCCTGATACCACCTTAATAAACGACTATTAAGTGCTATCTGTATTCATATTAATGGCATTCCAATGTAATGTCATAATTTTATATTAAACTATCGTGCTCATCATGGCTGCTAAGCCTTTTACACTGAGAAGTAGTTTGAATAGTTGGACAGTAACATTTAAGACTACCGTAATGTACATAATTTGGTCTATCACTGAAAAAACATGACATTTAGTTAGGATTATTGAATTCAAAATTTAATTTTGAAAATATTAACGTATATTTCAGAATACTAGAAATATATCAATAAGGTATATTAAATGAGTGTAAAATTTATTCATAAAATAAAAATCACCATAACATACAATTACTATTGCTGGTAATTACTTCAAATGCTTTTTCAAACTATTTTATGAATATTTGAAACACTTCAGGTGTGTGTTTTTACCTGCTATATAACTTTAAAGTGAACTGTTTTTTACTTTAAGAAATATAAAACAGAGTTAGTTTAAATGCAATTTTAAAATTGAAAACCTGTTAATATTTTATGTTATAGAACCGTTATAGACAGTTAGAACACAAGAAAATGGATATTTTAACTGCTATTATTGATTTCTATTAAAAACATTTTATAAATGGTTACGATATTAACTAAATTTCATTCTAAGATCTGACAGGTATCATTTAAATAAAACGGATCATAATATCAATAAAAGGAATGCGTATAGAGCATTTGCAACAAATCTACTATTAAAGAATTGATAACTAGTAGATTGTATTATACATGTATAAAATCACCACATTATACAATAACTGTTGCTAATAATAACAAACTAAGAACTTTTCTATTTTATGAATATTTGAAACACTTCAGGTGTGTGTTTTTACCTGCTATTATAACTTTAAAGTTAACTGTTTTTTACCAAAAGAAATATAAAATAGAGTTAGTTTAAATGCAATTTTTAAAATTGAAAACCTATTAATATTTTATTTTATAGAATCGTTATAGACAGTTTGTACAAGAAAACGGATATATTAACTGCTATTATTGATTTCCATTAAAAACATTTCATCAATGTTTAAAATATTAACTAAATTTTATTTTAAGGTCTATTAAAGTATTGGTTATTTTAAGGTCTATTTAAGGTATCATTTAAATAAAACTGATCATAATATTGATAAAAGGATTGTGTATAGAGCATTTGCAATAAAGCTACTATTAAAGAATTAATAACTAATAGCTTGTATTATACATATACATATATATATATATATATATATATATATATATATATATATATATATATATATATATATATATATATATATATATATATATATATATATACATATATATATATATATATATATAAATATAAATATATATATATATATGTAAGTAAAATTATCAAGGGTTTCCAAATCTGAAGTCCAGAGCTTTTTGCATTCCCTTTTTTAACCCCTCACCTAAATTGACCACTAGGGCTACAGTTTAGGCCTTCAGAGAAGGGGTCTGAACAATTATAACTGTACATTGCCCTAGCGGACAATTTAGGAAATTTCCAAACAAAAAGAAGATGCACACTTAGATGCAGATTTTTTCTACAGATTATCCCATAGATGTTGATCAGGTGTTTAGGGCCTTTTTACATAACACTTTATGCTAGTTGACCCCTCAGTTTTTTCTGTCCCTATGATGAAGTAGAAACCCGTCCTTCAATGTTATCTTAATAACGGTCTTTAGCTGAAACGGTATCATTTTTATGGCCATGACTGCAACCCCCCATCGAGAAGTCCGTTACATTATACGCACACACACACACACACACACACACACACACATATATATTTATATATATATATATATATATATATATATATATATATATATATATATATATAATCTTGAAACCACTTTTAAATACATCTGTTACTATTAATTTAGATAATTTTCAAACAAAAAGATTAAAAAATTTTGGTAAAAATCCACTGTGGCCTGAATAATTTATTTACAAACTACTACTGAATAGCATATTTCACTAAAGATTTGTAGCCCCCGTGCTGCAAAAATTAACCATAACACCCCAAAACAAATAAAAAATAACAGTTTTCCCTAAGAAGTAATTATTGAAGTCCAAAGTATTTATCATTTCATATCACCCAATCTTTTAAATTCTTTCTATCCTTCAAATTAAATTTTTGTATGCTTATTATATTTTAAGAGAATTTTTTAAGTTTAGATTTTTGGAAACCTTTATAGTATAATATACCAAAATTAGATTTATTAGAAAATGGGATAGTATTCCTTATACACAATAAAAATGCAAGAAAAAATTATGGAGAATTTACATGCAGTAATCATTAATTTAAAAAATGACATTTAAAAAAACTGAACCAGAATCGCTACTGTCAAAAATAGGAAAATACCAAATAATATAAAAAATAAATTTAAGATTTTTAATCTTAAATTTATTTCTATAAATTTCTATAAATTTATTTCTTTAAATTTCTATAAATTTATTTCTATAAATTTCTATAAATTTATTTCTATAAATTTCTATAAATGTATTTCTACATATTTCTATAAATTTATTTCTACAAATTTCTATAAATTTATTTCTATAATTTATATTTTAACTTTGGGTAGAAACTACAAAGTATTCTGATTCCAAAAAAGAAGGCATATTTGTTATTAATTGTTCATAGCTGGGTGTCTAAACGGTTAAACTAAGTACTGTTTCTTACCTACTAATGAAGTTGTATGTAGCTATAAGCTTTTTCACTTCACAAATGAACTTATACCTGAAATTCATTAATACATGATTATCATGGGAAAAGACAAGGCGTGGAAATTTGTTTGCAAAAAAACTTATAGTTATTAACCTCTTTTTTTGTCTACATATTCACTTTTAAACATCAAAGTACTTCTAGTTTTGTTAAGTTGTAGTAAGGATGAAAAAAATGAAAAAATATCCAATTACAAAGTGCATGCGCACTAGAAAAAAAAACGAATACACGATGGTTCATTCACATTACAAAATACCTACTGCTAGAGAGTGTCATAGCTTTTTAATACTAATAAATTATTCATGTTACTGCAAAATTATGGAAATCAGTAAATGGATCAGTCGGTATACAAAAAGTTCTAGAAAAGGGGGTTGAGAGATTTCTTTTAATTCAGATTTATTTTCAGTATCTGTTTTGGTGGATAGTGTTAGATATAAGAAAAATAGTCAATTCTTTTAATACATTGTGTACGTGGTTGGGAGATTTCTTTTAATTCAGCTTTATTTTCTGTATCTGTTTTGGTGGATAGTGTTAGATATAAGAAAAATAGTCAATTCTTTTAACACATTGTGTATAGGGTTGGGAGATTTCTTTTAATTCAGCTTCATTTTCAGTAACTGTTTTGGGTGGATAGTGTTAGATATAAAAAAAAGTAGTCAATTCTTTTAATACATTGTGTACGGGGTTGGGAAATTTCTTTAATTTAGCTTTATTTTCAGTAACTGTTTTGGATGGATAGTGTTAGATATAAAAAAAATAGTCAATGCTTTTAACACATTGTGTACGGGGGAGATTTCTCTTAATTCAGCTTTATTTTCAGTAACTATTTTGGGGGGATAGTGTTAGATATAAGAAAAATAGTCAACTCTTTTAACACATTGTGTGTGGGTACATTTTGCAGCGGAATTGTACCGAGAGCGGCGTTTTGAGCTTAAATTTAGTTATTCAGTTAAATCTCAAAAGATCGAAAATTATTTAATTTTTTAACCAACTTTTCGTATTTTATATTGAAATATGTAAAGAAATATATAAGTAGACAAAAAAAAAACATATATATATATATATATATATATATATATATATATATACACTCATGTCCATAAATTAAGGATAATTCAGAATCACACAGAAATTGAGCTCTAAAATAAAAATTTCACCTGTAGAATTATCACACACATCTTGAAGAAGAATATGCAAATTGCAGGAAACCACCAGATGGCGCGGATAGTACGTCACAATAACGAGAGTGTATGAAAGGGGTATATAAGGAATGGTAGCAAAGAAGTAAAATTGTTCACAAGCGCTTTAAAAGCCTTTCAGTGCAATAACCGCATAGTTATGGCACAAAGGAAGCATTTGGATAATTTTTTACGTGGTAGAATTATCGGACGACTGGAATGTGGACGTACCCAGCTGGAAGTATCCGAGGAACTTCGAATCGCCCAGAGTGTCATCTCCAGGCTTTGGCAACGATTCAAACATGATGGTAATGTGAGTAGATGTTACAGCACAGGTCGCCCCCGAGTTACTACGCCGAATGATGACCGGTATTTGGCAGTTACAGCGAAAAGAAACAGACGGAGCACAGCATCAGAACTGTCTCGTCAGCTCTCTTCAGCTACCGGTACGACAGTTTCAAGGCAGACCGTGTACAGACGCTTAGGGAACATTGGTCTATATGCTCGTAGGCCTGTCAGATGTGTTCCCCTTACCGCAACTCACTGTCGCCTGCGATTATGCTGGGCTAGAGAGCATGCATTGTGGACACTGCAACAGTGGTCTTGTGTGATGTTTTCCGACGAGTCCAGGTTCAGTTTACATTCTGATTCTCGCCGGACTTTCATATGGAGAGCGCCAGGTACCCGTTACCACCAAGAGAACACCATTGAACGACACCGTTACGGTGGTGCAGGATGGCTCGTTTGGGGAGGAATTATTCTTGGTTCCAGAACTAACCTGCATGTTCAGAGTGTAACGATGACAGGCCACATCTATCGGGATGTCATTCTGGAACAACATGTACGTTTGTTTCGGGGCGCCATGGGTCCTGAATTTCTGTATATGGATGACAAAGCCCGACAACGTGCGACAAACATTATAGACGAATGCGGCAATATACGGGTGATATCCTTCAATCGGAGGATATCACCCGTATGGATTGGCCAGCATACTCACCAGACTTGAATCCAATAGAGCATGTGTGGGACATGCTTGGCCGACGAATTGCAGCCCGTCAACCCCCTCCCAACTGTCTATCGGAACTTCGGAGGGCATTGCTTGATGAGTGATGTAATTTTCCCCAAGATCAGATTGATAATCTGATACTCAGCATGCGTAGGCGTTGTAACGCTTGTATTGCATCGTCCGGGAGACATACTCCGTATTAACCATCATACTAACCATGTTATACTGTTTTCTGTAAATAGGTTCTTTTTTGAAATTTGCTCCAGGGAGTAAAAATCGCAATTTTTATTAATTATGTCAAACATATAGCATCTTTTTTGCTCTTTACCTTTTGTTTAATAAATAGACTTTAGAAATAAGTCAAATTTGTTTTGCTTTTGTCTCTTTCATTGCCTGAACTTCATTATCCTTAATTTATGGACATGAGTGTATATATATATGTATGTGTATGTATATATGTATATATATATATATATATAGACAAATATATATATATATATATATATATATATAAATATGCAAATATATAAAAATGATAAATATATAATCATTTTCGCAAGGATAAATAAAAAGTTAATTTTAAGTCTAAATTGATTTTTTAATCAACCTTCCCTTTCTGTGGTTCCGCATCGACTGATATAAAAACTAGTTTTTATTTGTCTAAATTTTTCCAGAATCTATGTAGTACACAAGAACATTCGGCTTCTTTTTCCTGTATATACCGCTATTTTTGTACCCACAAACAAACCATGTTGTTACACTAACCCGTACTAGTACGTGATCTGCGCTCAAGTATCAATCGTCAGAAAACATACTAGTACGTGCCCCTCATACAATGTGTTAATTATAATACTTCTTTTTTTGTGTGTGTGCTAATGTGAATTCGAAACCACAAATGACGTTTGTGTTATATTTGAAAAGATAAATGAACTGCTAAAATTTATTTTATTTGAATTAAATGTATAATTGAATAATCTTGTTTAAAAGAACACGATGTTTCACAAAAAAATATTCTTATTTAAAAATTACATTAATTTTTTAAGGAAAGCAACGAATACAAAAATCAAGAAAAAATCACTTAAGGTTTTTATAATCTACTCAAAAAATTTCATGAAAGTTTCATCCCTCAAAACACGTAGCTAAAATTTTCATCGGAAAATACCGTGGTATAATTAAGAAAAATTAATTTTTCTGTAAAATATTATGTCTACATAAATATTATGCCTACCTTTTTTTCACAGCTGTTATACAAATACCACAAATATGTGAAAGTCAGCTTATTAGTTTGTTCAAAACAATCTTTAATATTAGTTAAATTCTTTAAAGGCTAGCTAGTGTATTTTAACATTGTAAAACCGTTTTGTTTTGAAAAGGGAACTGAGTTTATTATTATTTGAAAGACTAATTTTGATGACTAAAATTGCTGATAAAAAACACTAAGTAAATGTTTATCAAGTAATAATAAGTAATGTATCCTTATAAAGTAATTGTAAACAAAATCCCCTATATAATAATAACCTAAGTTATCTGTCCATCTGTCCTCGAATTTATGAAGTGGTTGGACCTGGAATAGATCCATATTGGATTCTTGATGGGTTAGGGTTGGCAAAATTCAATGAAAGTCTTTAAAACATTCAAAATCCACTCCTTCCCCCTTTTCGGGAGTTTAATGCCATTATTTCAAGCCTTTTTTCCCCTGTTAAGAGCGTTTAATCAATTTATCACATAATAAGTAGGTAAAAATAGTTTTTTTCTAGCATTATAACGTCATTCCTTTAACCCTCTGACTGCTCAATTTGTAAACCGAGATCTCTTTAAAAATTGAGTATTTTTTGTTGCATAGTTTAAGCACATATATATATATATATATATATATATATATATATATATATATATATATATATATATATATATATATATATATATATATATATATATATATATATATATATATATATATATATATATATATATATATATATATATATATATATGCATATATATATGCATATATATATATATATATATATATATATATATTATATATATATATATATGCATATATATATATATATATATATATATGCATATATATATATATATATATATATATATATATATATATATATATATATATGCATATATATATGCATATATATATGCATATATATATATATGTATATATATATATATATGCATATATATATATATATATATATATATATATTATATATATATATATATATGCATATATATATATATGCATATATATATATGTATATATATTATATATATGCATATATATATGCATATATATATATGTATATATATTATATATATACATATATATACATATATATATATATACGTATATATATATATATATATATATATATATGTATATATATATATATATATATGCATATATATATGCATATATATATATATATATATATATATATATATATATATATATATATATATATATATATATATATATATATGCATATATATATATGCATATATATATATATGTATATATATATGTATATATATGCATATATATATATATGTGTATATATGTGTGTATATATATATATATATATATATATATATATATATATGTGTGTATATATATATATATATATATATACATACATATATATATAAGTATACTATCAATAATTCTACTATCTAATATAACTATAGTTCTAGTCATACAATTCTATTTATTACCTAATTAAATGTCTAATACTGTATATAATTTATTCCTCTGGTTAAACGGCGATAAAGCGAAATGTACTTCTTAAAAAAGGAATCAAAACACATGCCCGTGAAAATCGCGGGATGAGCATTCAGAGGGTTAACCATCTCATTTAATCATTTCTTATTATAAACTATTTAAATATCATCTGAATTATTTTCACACGTTTTATCACTGAACTTAGATATTACGTAATTTTTTTTTTTATGTTTGGCTTAAATAATAGATTAGATTTATATGTGATAATTTTAAATTTAATCATCCATTACCTTTTGTTGCAATGAAAATTTTATCACCGTTATTAACAACAAATTCGTTTCATAAAATCTAGGAGGCTATTTCACTGAATAATAAATATCTATCGTTTAAGTCATATATCTTTGAAAATTAAGAAATTCGTTCGTTTGTTTTGAAAAGGGAACTGAGTTTATTATTATTTGAAAGACTAATTTTGATGACTAAAATTGCTGATAAAAAAAACACTGACTAAATGTTTATCAAGTAATAATAAGTAATGTATCCTTATAATGTATCCTGTTTGTGTGTTTGTTTATTATACATAACTATACGGTTTCGCTAAATGAATTCAGTGTGATTTTAACTGCATTCACAGTACTGGGAGAATTTTAGAGGAGTATGAATATAAACAAATTATTGAGCGTGTACCAGATAATTATCAGCTAAAAAACAAACTATTTTTTACCTGCTTCATAGGGTACTCTACAATTATTGAAAATTATAAATTATACTAATCCCGTCATATGACGGGCTATATACTACTCTTGAATAGTCTCCATATTCCATCAAAAAAGTCAGTTAAGTATTTCAAGTGTACATATTCATGTAAAACAAGCTCTTAATCTAGCCATCTATCTGTATATTTATTATAATAGTGTAGATAAAACTTATTATTATAAACTCACAATACGTTGTGTGAAGATATTTCCCTAATTTTAATAATGCTCACAAGTTACCGTTTACAATTTCTTTCCTACCATAATTCGGAAGTTCAGAACGTGATACAAAGGACTTTAAAAATTATGAACCAGGATTCTTTGACAAAAGGAGATATGTTTTAGAGAAAAAGGTGGATATATCTAATAGAGCTAAGTCAGCATACATTAACAATAATATATAACACAATATATAAAAAAATGTCTTTGATGGTTTGTGAGAATGGTTGATAATTATATTAGGTTAAGTTATTTGCATTACATTTTAAGTTTTGTTCCCGAATAAAAAAAAGCATTTCTTTAAATAAAAGACTAATTTGAATCCATTCACAAGCAATTATTAATTAGTAATTAAAACATCATTCTTTGTTTTATTCTTGTATCAATAACAGCGTAGGAAGCATCTAGAGAAAATTAATTAACTGTATAGATATCATTCATTATCGTCGGTTAAAATGCACCTTGCCTATCTCCAGTCTATTGTAAACAAAAGACACCTCTATATAAATCACTGTTTATTGTTCACAGTTAACTCACACTAGTTTTCACCCAATGATTATTTATTTTATTGCAAAATTAAAAGAAGAAAGCAAAAATTTACCTAATGGAAGATGACTGTGTAAAACCAAAACTGACTACTGTAAAATATTTTGTCATTATTGTCACCAATTACACAGCATATTAGTCACTTCTTTTAGGTTGGCTACGCAATAAGAAATCTTATTGAATAAAATCAATTATAAAAACTACTTTTTACTAATCAACAATTCACATTTCTAGTTTGCTCACTGAAGTATAATTGCTCATCTTTGTGTGAATTAAACCATGCATGTGTTTCATCAACTGTATGTAGGATACATTTAATTTAGTATGTTGAAGTTCTCATTTGCATATCCAAGTTGCATTCTGTATATTTTAGCATTAAAGTTGGAGAAAGTTTACTGGTGAAGGTTTTTAAAAATACTACAATTAAAATTTATTTTAAAGATATAGCTGCTTTAATGATCAACATATTGTTTAACACATCATGAATATTATGTGTTTTGATAATGTGTATGTAAATATGAATTCTCAAATTTTCTTTTTTCTTAAAATTTTAATAGCAACCCAAGTTAAAGTCATATATATGTCTTTTCTCTTTTAAATATACATGTGATAAACCAAAAACAAAGTTGGTAAAAATTGTAGGTTTGGAAGTTGTGTATTAAATTCTGAGAAGGGTAATATTAAACAATAAGAGAAAAACTATCTCTTTTAACCCTTTAAAGGTCACCAAAATAAATTCATGGGAATTTAATGTAATTTGTTTATAAATGCTATAAGCCTTGTATATGTAAAATATATAATTTTTTTTTAATTACTTAAAAGGGTTTGCCTTAGAGGATACCAAATTAGGGTTTGAGAAGTGGTTAAAACTGACTAACCCCTACCCTTTTTTTTTTCCGTGTACAGCTTGAAAATTATGCATTTTTAAAAGTTTAGATATACTGAAAGAGCAATAAATGATAATCCATAAACTGGTATAATAAATGAATAGCTTAACAACTAAAAAGTGTTGTTTGTATAGATACTTTTATTTGAGGTCATAAGTAAGATAAATTGAATCTGACTTCTCAAGTACATAAAGTTTAAATACATATATTTCAATAGAAAGAGAAATCAATAAGTTATACGTAGAACTATCATCTGTTATATATTTAAAATGTCAGAAATATAATATAAATAAAATGTATAACATTATATATAAAATGTCCCCCCCCCCCCCCCCTCCCCCCCCCATAAAATATATAAAATATATAATGTATTTTTAATATATGAAATGTATAATATGTATATACATATATATATACATATTATATATATATATATACATACATACATACACACATATATACATATATACGCATATATATATATATATATATATATATATATATATATATATATATAAATCGAAAACTCATCCATGTCTACAAAAAAGTTTTTTTTAATTGCAAAAGCTCTTGATTCTACATCATTGGCTTCCACATATCACAGATGTATGAGATTGGAGCCGTAAATAATTACAAAAAGATAAAGTAAATTAATCCAAAAGGTAAAGTTTAAAAAAAAGATGTTTAATAGGTGGTTTTGCTAAGAAACCACTGTCCGCTAAAGGGTTAAGTTGACTTATAAGTAACATTCTTGATTCACCTATATTTTGAATATGCTAAAAATAAAATACTGCAGTGGGTTAAGATATATTTTTAAAAATTGAGTTTTATCTTTTTAAAAATCCCTTATATAGCAATAGTCTAAGGTATCTGTCCGTTTGTCCTCAAATTTATGAAGTGGTTGGACTTGGAATGGCTAGAGGCATCCATAATGGATTCTTGAGGAGTTAGGGTTAGCAAAATTCAAAGCAAGTAAAGTTTATCTTCTCTTAAACTATCGAGCTGATTCTAAAATAAATTCGTATAAACATGCTTCATATCACAGAGAAAAATACTGTCGTCTTTAAAAGGTTCGAAATCTATTCCTTACCCCTTTTTCGAGGGTTTCATGCCCTATTTTCCCCGATTAAGAACAGCCGATTACATTTAACAATTTATTACAAATTAAATAGGTAAAAATAACATTTTTTCTAGCATTATGAAGTTCTTTCAACCATCTCATACAATCCTTTCGTATTTTAAATTGTTTAAATATTGTTTGCATTATACTCTTACGTTTTATCACTTAACTTAGATATTACGTAAATAATTTTCTTATATTTAGCTTAAATAATAGATTAATGGCATATGTGATAACTTTAAATTTAATCATATATTATTTTTTGTAGCATTATTATTTGTTTTGAGTCTATTTCATGGACTAATAAATATTTAGCGTTTAAGTTATATATCTTTAAAAGTTTTTTCCTTTTATGTTTGTGTTTTATACATATACACACGGTTTGAAATTAATTCGCTAAATTTTGGACAACCAAACCACAAAAAACAAACCATTTTTACGTGCCCCATAGGGTACTTTACAACTCTGGAAAATTAAAAATTTTACTGATCCCATCATATGATGGGCTATGTGCTAGTAATGTAAGAATGAGCTATGTTTTTCTGTCAGAATTGCAATTATTGTAATAATATTTACATGCAATACCGTTAATAGAATTACAAAATTGTTTGTAATATTTTTTCTAAAATAAATATAATATTTTTTTAAAAGAGTGTTGATAATTCCAAGAATGAAAATGAAAGCAAAAGAGCATAGCAAAAACATCAAAATATATCATAATTATGTGTAACTCTTTATTATAGCTTCTGAAGTGATTTCGTTGGCACAACAAACAAAATAAGCCACTCCAGTAGTTTACACAAATTTTGCAATTTCACGAAGTTTCATATGCCTCTTTTCTCTCAGCATTTTATGGTCAAGCCCGATTGTTATCCCTCGGTTACCGCTTTTGAAGCGCATTGAGCCCGTGTGTCTCTCCGGATCAACTTTCAACATTCTCATCTTAATTTCCTGCTTCTTAAGTTGATGCTCCATTCACAATATATTTATGTACTTTCTATTTAAAAAAACCCTACAATAATTTGTAATCAAACAAAGAAACTAAAAAAACTGTGAGTGAAAAACTTCGAATAAATTGCAACAAGCCTTTTGATAATGCTGTTTGTGTAATTTGGCACTTTGAAGTTTACCATAGCAACGTAAGTTTTACTAAGCATTGCTATTCACAAATAAAAGCTAATTTTAGATCTTATCTGAGTAAGAGTTTATTTCAGTTTATTTTAAATATTATGCTAAAACATTCTGCTTAGTAATACGGATTTTTTTAACCTGAAAACTCCCTTCTTTATATAAATTCTAATTAAATATTAATTCGTAGTAAATTTAATCAAATATCTACATTAGAAATAAAATCGGTTTGAAATTTGTTATAAAAAATTTGTTAGGATGCATGCCTTCAGGGTATTTTTAAAAAATATTAAAAAATACCCCCAAACCATAAGTTTTTTCAGGGACTCATACGGTCGAAATAGCTCAGACTTGAAAGTGTTAAAGGCCGTTACATATTTTTCTCCCTAAGTGTGTGTGTGGTTGGGGGAGGGGGGCGATGGCCGAATCGATAACCTGGTACCGAAAGATTCTGCTTTTCAGTCCATTTTCGCGTTTTTTCAGCCCTGCAGTCTACTTTTGCTTTACAAGGGGGAGACAGTGACCTAATGTTATTATCACAGGTCATGGATGTTTGTCATAGCTTTAAGCAGTAGGTATGAGTCTGGTTAACCTTTGTGGAGTTAAAATCTAACTAAACCGTATTATATATAGGGGCTAGTGGGACTATCTGTGTTAGATAACACATACGTTTTTTTCCCTGTATTTTGTTTTCATATCTCCATCTTTACAAAAATTTAATATCTTAGAAAATAATGGTTAAACCTACTTTAATACAAAATTAAAATTTAGCCATGCGTTTTGTTATAGTACTCTAATCGCTGATTATATTTTATTACAGAATACGAAAGTTTATTAAAATTCGGATTAGTTAAATTGCTTTAATAAATTTTGTCGATGTTTTACTTTGTTTAATTTTTTATTACTGAATTGGAAGAGTAAAAAAGTTTTTTAATGCTTTGACTTTCAAGATCTGCAAAGTTTTAATCAGTATTAAAATGGACTTCACATAAATGAATTTTTCATACTCCCTCTATTTGTATTTGAAAATTTATCTGTAATTATTGTAATATTTATTTTGTTTTTAGGTAGTGAGTTTTACCTTTGATCAGATCGTATACTTCTAATGCACTCTGCCTTTTTTCGATTATACAACTCGGGTTTTCTAGAACATATTTAGTAAGCTTTACTCCCTATTAGGGTTTTGTTTGGAACATAAAGACCTACGTACTTGGTCAACATCCGTCAATATGTTTGTAAATGTTCAGAAAGGTTTAGAAGGTGAGGAGGAAAATTCCCAACCACCAACCAGCCAAAACTTGACCAGGGGAAGCTGCCCTAACACACAATAATTATTGAGATTCAATCCTTAAGATGAAGATGTCACACTAGTCAAATATTATTACCAACTAATGCACGCAGCACATGAAAACAGGAATTAAAAATAATTGATGAAAGATAACAAATACAAATATTCAAACATCAAAAATGTAGCCAGAAATAAAAACTAAGTATTACACAATAAATGAAGCCCTTCCAAAAAGTTTGCAATTGTACAAAGAACAGTTTAAAAAAACAGTTTATTATTTTTATCACAAAACAACTATAGAACTATTAAAAAACATTAGCCAAACTATTTAAAAAATTATATATTTAATTAAAAACTTTATTCAACAAACCTTTCAAAACATTACTACAAATACATTAACTTCTTTCAGATAGTTATTTCAAATAAAAATTGATTCCCAAAGTACCTTAAAACTTAAAAAAAAAAGAAAAAATTATACAAATAAATTAATTTTATTAAAAATTGCATTAAATTTAGCTAGGCAATAATCACATTGATCATTGCTTTGATAATATTTCAGAACATATTTAGAAGTACCCAGTTTTATATATATATATATATATATATAATATATATATATATATATATATATATATATATATATATATACATAGATGAAAAAAGCGTTTTGTCCAAGAGTAATGGTGTGAATCACGCAATTTCCCACACTAGCAGTTTGGTTTGGACCGCTATGGTCATCAGTTTTGCTACACGAGAGGTAATAAGATCCTTGACCTACTGCTTAAAGCTGATTCCGAAAGTCTACTAATATCCATGCCTGTAGCGAGATGCGAGATTCGCAAGCCCACAGCTGGAAGCACGAAACACAAACCACTTTACTACAGGACGGTTTTCTGTTGATTACACATCTATTTGATGGACGAAAAGAATGGTACCTTATACATTGAGATAATCAAACTGTTTGTATGCCTAGAAATCGCAAATTATTGTTCCTCACTTCAAAGGAATATATTTAATAATTCAACTCACACGCGTATTTCTAAGAAGAATGTTTTCGGGGAACTAAAGTGTTTAAAAATTACCAAAATAATTATTTTCATGTCTTCCTTTCAAAACATTAAAATATTTCTATAAAATCGGATGCAGTTTTAACTGCGAGTTTATCAACTACAAACAAATAAAATATTTTTGTAAATAAAAAATATCAGGAGACAAGCTGATAATTATCAAATACCATCCATTTTTTCTCTTACTGGCAATACGTAGGATTAAGGAGAGCCGAGAAATTACCTCATGTCTAATTATAGACTATAAATCATGCATATAAAGTCATTTGCATTAGACTGTTGTGACACTTTTCTCGTATAAGCATAACTTGTTCTAAATTATAGGAGTTTGTCAACCTCCATACCATCTTGTACGGCTGCAAGCAACTTCACAGATTCACAGCGTTGTTCTCTTGTTAGACTTAACATAAGTACGCAATTTTTCTTCTGACTTCGAGAAGAATTAGAGTAAAGTCCATTAATGATGCTTTCAGTACATTCAACTTGAACACTACGAATCCATACGCACACACACACATATATGTGTGTTTGTATTAATATATATATATATATATAAACATGTATATAAGTATGTATATATGTATGTATATATATACATGTATATATATATGTAGTGTATATGTATGTATATATATATATATATATATATATATATATATATATATTATATATATATATATATATATATATATATATATATATATATATATATATATATATATATATATATATATATATATATATATATAAAATATTATATATATATATGTGGTTTGGTTGGGAGCGCTACGGTCTACTGTTTTGCACACGAGGGCTAATGAGACCGGGACTTACTGCTTAAAGCCGATTCCTATATATATATATGTATATATATATATATATATATATGTATATATATATATATATATATATATATATATATATATATTATTATATATGTATGTAATATATGTACATGTATATACTATATAATATATTTATATATATATATATATATATATATATATATATATATATATATATATATATATATATATATATATATATATATATATATATATATATATATATATATATATATAATATGTATGTATATATGTATGTATATACATTTGTCTATATATATATATATATATATATATATATATATATTATATATATGTGTGTGTGTGTGTGTGAAAGAATCTATTTACATGTTAGTGGATGACTTAACATAGGTATGTATTTTTTTTCAAGGTTTAAGAAGAATTAGAAAAAAAGTTAGTAAAACTACATGGAGTACTAAAACTTTCCGTTTAATAAAGTGCAGTTACTACCTTTTTAATTAAATCATAAAAATTGAATTATAGCATACATTAGGAATTTCACACATAATACCAAACACACAAGCAAAACACAAGCAACAACAGTAAAAAACACAAATACTATATTATGAAATGCCGCAAGGGACTTCATTAATATTACGTTCCTTTACACATAATTTTTATTAACATTTTATGCCGTTTTACATGTGTGGTATTAAATAAAATACTATAGTATTACAACATAGCAAAAATGATTTCATCGCTATCATAAATTATAATTAATTAGACATTTCTTAATTTAAAATAATAGTAGAAATTAATCATATTTTATAAAATCAGTAAGAAGTAATTCTTACCTCTTCTTCACCAGCCTTCATAATCAGTGTCATGTCTTCCTTTCAAAACATTAAAATATTTCTATAAAACCTGATGAAATTTTAACTGTTTGCATTCTTTATTTTTATTTTCTAATTCTAAATCAGTACATGGGAATGATACGAGATATCACGACAATCCGACTTCTTTGATAATCATTTAAATATTTGATTTAAATTTTAAACATTAATTGATAATTTTCGATGGTCTTATGAAGCTACACATTAACACCACAAATGTCCATTACAAAAGTATTAAGCTATAAGAAACGTTAGAAAAAAGGTGTGTAAATCGTAATGATTTTTTTAAATATAGATCAGTGTAATACATAATATTTATAAACCGTCAAAAAATATAATATTAGGTTAAAAATTAATATAAGTTTACCTTGATCGGCCTTTTACAAAATGTCCTTGAATTTGGATGAGCTTTGACCGTTTAGAAACTTTTATCAATAGTTTGCGATGCATAATATAAGTCACATAACAAGAAATAATATCATATGTGAAAATACAACTAAAATAAACATTTCTTTACCGTCCTGTCATAGAAAACTAAGTCGTCAGCTTATTATTTTGAATAAGATTTTATGTTTGCTCAGGTAGTAGAAAATATTTTTTCAAATACCCCATCTGGCATCAAACTGCATAAGGAAGCTTATCTTCTTCAATTTAAGCAAATTATTATCTCTTCGTATTTCAGGATAATTATATTTAAACATTTTACGTCTGCTCTTTCTACAGCAGAATTTACATTTTATCATATTCTACTAAAGCCTCAGTAAAAATAATGAAACAAAACGGGGAAATATTCTCCTGTTATTTTCGTTATGTATGATTATTTTACACAGATTTATTTTTTGTACTTATGTCATACACATTTATTGGGAAATTTGCATCTAAAAGTTATATACTTCTTTGTGATATCTTATTCTTTACATTTAATTATCTTTGATATAATGGGAACAAATGCATATTCAAATGACTTAAGGGTAAATTAAGGTCTATTGTTTTTACCTGTTACGTAGAGAGAGAATGCCTGTGTAATCATGAAATGTATTTTAGTATTACAATACTATCGAAACATTTTAGAATTATTTTGAAGATATTACCACAAATTTTACTCTAATGATAATAATATTAGTACATTGTTGATTTTTAACACATTAAAAAAATATTTTCTACATTATGTTTAATTTATTTATCGTTGATTCCAATTATTCATTTAATTTCTATAATAATTTTTGTTAAATATATATTTTGCTTTTTAGCAGATTGTTAGAAAACTTTTCCTGGCTATTTCACTTTATTCATTCCATATAATGAGAACTAAGGTAAAAATTAAAATTTTAAATTTATTTTCAACAAAATTTGTTTTATATTTTTTAAATAAGAGTCCATTTTATTAAGGATTGTTTTTGTTTCAGTTTTAGCAAGTCTGTTTTGTACTTCCTTAGAAAAATGCCTGTTAAAGATATTTATTTATTTCGATGTTTTCAAATTTTTTATATAGTTGCTATATTAAATTAGATATTAAAAAATTTTAATATAGCTAGCTATATATAAATACAGCAAGAATATTTAGAACATATTTACAAATAAATAAAAAAAATCCCTCTAACCCTGAAATATTTTTAAATATTTATTAGAATATTGATAAAAAAGGTCATGTGTTGCTTTATTTGTATGTTGCTTTATTTGTATTTGAAAATAGGACAAACCATGTGAAACAAATGTTTCTTGAAAGTTTGAAACGAAGAGGAAAACATAAAGATTAAGTTCAAATGAACATCTTTTTAATTACAAATTGTAGATTCAATGAATCTCAGAAAATAAAATAGAGATTTACGATCTTTATAATTGCCTGTTTACTGATTTCTTCTGAATAAGAATACAGACAAAAAATTCAACAAATTGAGTACATAAAAAGAAAGTATTT
>CM063502.1:92868007-92888007 GCA_032207245.1 Pardosa pseudoannulata
CCTTTAATGCAATTCAAATGAAAGAACGAACTTTTTCGTTCCCATAGAACGAAAATGTTCATTATATTAAATATTAAACATTTAACATCATTAAATATTTAAATATTTAATATGTTATTAGTTATTTAACTAAATGGTTACACATCTTTCTAAATTTTGTTGACATAGCACAAAATAACATTGTTAGTTGTGCAGTGAATTATAAGTCTATTGTTGCTCTAATTGCTTCGAAATTAATCTCGTCGCTGTTCATATGCTAATAACAGAGTGCCCAAGTTTCAGTGTATAATGTATACCATATATTAAAAGCTAGTCTTAATAATTAGGATTTATAAATATTTCGTTGTTTTAGATATACTTCAATGCATAATTTTGGCCGAGAAACGAATTAACAAATTTATTTATTTTTAATAAGTACACATTTTGATGATATAGTATTAAGTTTACTTTTTGTAGACATATCTATACATAACTAACTGTATAGCACTTCAAACGAAAGTGTGAACTCTTCGTTCTAAGAAATTATATAAGGAAACTTCTTTGATTCTTCAAAACTATTAGAACTATTTTAAACTGCTAATAAATATTTAACTAAATGGTTACACTCCTTTCTAAATTTTGTTGACATAAACACAAAAATAGCATTGTAAGTTGCGCAGCGAATTATGAAGTCTATTGTTGGACTAATAGCTCCGAAAATTAATCTCTTCGCTGTTCGTATGCTAATAACAGAGAGTGCTCAAGTTTCAGTGCATAATTAATAATTATTTTTTTACTTTTAGAAGTGTACGTGATGACAATTTTACTTAAGTTAAGCAGCAGTCTGCACGTGTGGTAATAAGGGTTGGTTTTTACCTCATCTGTTATCTTCTTCGCACTTCATCCCTAGCTTTCCTTTTTGCTTTTTAATTACTTTTATTTATATTATATCTACCTCAAATTAAGGGAATTAGGAGACAAAATTGCTATTAGAACTAAAATTATTATATTTATATAAATCAAATGGAATATAAGTGTTTAAATGGCTTTTTAAGAGAAAGTAAAATTGGTATCCACATTATTTAATTACCACTTAATAATAATTTATGAGTCTGTTTTTCTTTTTGGAGTTATCTACGGGAAAAATATTTTAGTTCTTTCCTTACCACTTTATTTTGAGGGAATTTTTATTACTGTCTTCCTTACATCTGTGTAACTAAAATTTTCAAATTAACAATAACCTTAGTAATATTTCATGAATACCTTACTCTACCACAATAAATTAAGGAACACATTTTAAAGTCATGTCTGTACACCGGAAGTAAAAAGATTTGTCGCTATTTTTATGCATATTGCATTTTTATGCAGATTTTTGCATATTCAAGTATAATTTGTTCTCCTCAGTTTTGTGATAAAAGTATTAGCTACCTTTCAAATAATTGAAACATTTAGCAAATTAGAAAAAAAATTATGAATCAACATAGTATTCAGATAAAGACCACCATTTGGTCATCTTATTATTTCTACTATTTCGTATGCTTACAGGCACTGAGTCTTCCCTATTACCTCAAAAACTTTTATAAAGCTTTCCACGAAAATTGATATCCACATTATTTAATTACCACTTAATAATAATTTATGATTCTGTTTGTTTTTTTTTCGAGTTATCTAGGGGAAAATATTTTAATTCTTTCCTAGCCACTTTATTTTGAGGGAATTTTTAGTACTGTCTTCCTTACATCTTTGTAGCTAAAGTCTTCAAATTAACAATAAACTTAGTACTATTTCATGAATACATTACTCTACCACAATAAAATAAGGGACACATTTTAAAGTCATATCTGTACACCGGAAGTAAAGAGATTTGTCACTATTTTTATGCACTTAATAATAATTTATGAGTCAATTTTACTTTTTCGAGTTATCTAGGGGGAAAATTATTTTAATTCTTTCCTAGCCACTTTATTTTGAGGGAATTTTTAGTACTGTCTTCCTTACATCTTTGTAGCTAAAGTCTTCAAATTAACAATACACTTAGTACTATTTCATGAATACATTACTCTACCACAATAAAATAAGGGACACATTTTAAAGTCATATCTGTACACCGGAAGTAAAGAGATTTGTCACTATTTTTATGCACTTAATAATAATTTATGAGTCAATTTTACTTTTTCGAGTTATCTAGGGGGAAAATTATTTTAATTCTTTCCTAGCCACTTTATTTTGAGGGAATTTTTAGTACTGTCTTCCTTACATCTTTGTAGCTATTTCAAATTAACAATAAACTTAGTACTATTTCATGAATACATTACTCTACCACAATAAAATAAGGGACACATTTTAAAGTCATATCTGTACACCGGAAGTAAAGAGATTTGTCACTATTTTTATGCACTTAATAATAATTTATGAGTCAATTTTACTTTTTCGAGTTATCTAGGGGGAAAATTATTTTAATTCTTTCCTAGCCACTTTATTTTGAGGGAATTTTTAGTACTGTCTTCCTTACATCTTTGTAGCTATTTCAAATTAACAATAAACATAGTACTATTTCATGAATACATTACTCTACCACAATAAATTAAGGGACACATTTTAAAGTCATTTCTGTACACGGAAGTAAAGAAATTTGTCACTATTTTTATGCCTATTGCATTGTTATGCAGATTTTTGCATATTCACGTATAATTTGTTCTCCTCTGTTTTGTGATAAAAGCATTATCTATCTTTCAAATAATTGAAATATTTAGCAAATTAGAAAACAAATTATGAACCAACATGGTTTACAGATAAAGACCCCCATTTGGTCATAAATCTTCTTATTTCTACTATTTTGCATGCTTACAGGCACTGACTCTTTCTTTTTACCCCCAAAGACTTTTATAAAGCTTTCTACTAAAAACGATCGGTCTGAAATAAATCTGTAAAAAATCTTTAATGTGCTTGCTCTCCGGGAATATTTGAAATTTGTGACTTAATGCCCTTTACTTCCAATAAACAGATCTATTTTAGGACATACGCATAAGAAAACTACGCCTTTTAGCAGAATTTATTTAGGGAATAAAATAAATTTACCAAAATAGCGGTTCTAATTTTTTCATACAGTTTTAAAAATTCATAAAGTAAGAGTTCAAGGTCCGCATTTATTTTTGAATTTAAAAATACAACATGCAAATTTTATACACATTTCTTTGGTATCTTTTTCCCTCCCATGAAACCGATCTTGAATTTGTAGAAGTTCTCTCTACTTGTTGTACGTATTTAAAAGTAAGACAAGAGTGTACGTCTGGCGTTTAAAGTAAAAGTAAAATTAATAACCCCATTATTTAATTAACTGCCAATGATAATTTATTATTTCGCTTTTCTACTATCTAGTCGGGAAATTATCTAGAATCATTTCTTTTCCACATTTTGTTTGAAAATTTTTAGTACTATTATTTTTACCCTTTCGTAGCTAAGCATTTTTAACTATACAGTGTAGTTAACAATACACCAACCAATTTTTTAATATTATTTAATTCTATAACTCGCATCAATTGACTCTCTACAAAAGGTAAAAAATTTTACGAAATATGTATAAAAAATATGTCCCTTAATTCGATATTTTTTGAGGAGTCAAACAGTTTTACCAAAATCCAGGTTTTGTTTTTTATTTTTTTTTTCAGTTACAAAAATGATTGATATAAAAAAGCAAACTTATCATGTACTCCTGAATTTAGGAATAAACAATATACAAACCATATACATGTTCAGAGCATTTTTTCCAAATGATTCGGTTCTGGCAGCCAGATATTTTTTATTATTTAAGAACAATTTAGCTTCGTTTTCTTTTCCATATCTTGCTGTTCTTCGGTACCGGAGTTCGCCGGTTCGAATACCGCTGGTGGCATGGATGTTCGCAGCAGTGCGGAATCAGCTTTGAACAGTAGGTTCTGGTATCATTAGACCTCGTGTAGCAAAATAGTAGACCATAGTGCACCAAAGAAAGCCAAGCCAAGCGATATCTTGCTTGGTATATTTATCTTGCTGATTTTGAATTTATTGAAATGTGTATATTTTTTAATGTGTGTATGTATATACATACTAGTAATATGATATGTAGATAAATAAATACGTGTATATATAGGGATGGTTTGGAGCAGTTACTCGCCTGTGTGCAAGATAATATTTGGTCGCCTCCTATCAATGCGTACGGCAGCCCTAAAAATTTCACCACCCTGCACACGTATTAGACCTGACCTTGTATACACACATTTTACATCAACAACTGTTTAAAATTTGAAAAGTGGGATGATATAAAGAAAATATTTATTGAACACTTCCAAGTTGAAAAATATGCAACATTTGAAGATTTTGTTGGGATGAAGCTCAGCGATTTTTCCACCTTAACTGAATACATTAATGAAAAGACTGAAGCGGTTAGAAAATTAAATTTACCTACAGAAATTATTATTAACTCGCTCAACCATGGACTGCCGAAGACGTATAAACTTATTTTATCCTCTCACGAAATAAACGAAACGTTTAAATGGATTTCAACTGCCCAGAAAGTTATAAAAGATGATATTCAGCTACCCATCCTCCCGCGAGCTGCTCCATCATTGCATCAAGACAGAGAATATCCGACGTTCGAATACAGGCCCCCGTATCCCGACAGTCATCGATGGGAAAAACCGGCTACCCTCCTGCATATCCTGAAAGAAATTACTACAGGCCACCACCACCACAGAGACAATTTCGTGATAAACCTACATGGCCCTAGCGGACAATTTAGGAAATTTCCAAATAAAAAGGTGATACACGCTAGCGGAGACAGATTTTTCTAGAGATATTTTCACACAGATGCCAGGTGTTACGTGTCTTGTATAGAACTACATGCTAGTTGACCCTTCAGTTTATCCCTATGATGAAGTGGGAACCCGTCCTTCAAAGTTATCTTAATAAAGGTCTATAGCTGAAAAGGTATCATTTTTATGGCCATGACTGCAACCCCCCATCGAGAAGTCAGTCTCATTACACACACACACACACACACACACACACACACACATATATATATATATATATATATATATATATATATATATACGTACGTGTGTGTGTGTGTGTGTGAGAGAGAGAGAGAGCGGTTTTGAAACATAACTTTAAAATTTAAGATCTGCTTTACTATAATTGAAGCACACTCATTAATTTAGTGAAGTCATATGTGTTGAGATAACATATAAAAAGTTTGTCGAGACAAATTCATTAGAAAGAGAGCTTACACATGCATAGTAGGTTTGCAGTCAAAAACCTTTGTTTGATCCTTTTCCCACGTAACTAGATGCTATTTTGTTAGATGATGTCACAGTCGCATATGAATATTTAATGAGGGAGATCTGAACATCATGGCTTCCCGTTGTTCTTTCCCCAAACAGGCTTTAAGTCTGGCGTGTGTATATATACATATTTCCTTATTTATTTATATATAGCAATGTTCCAAAACATTATGGCCTCTTTGGAATTTAGTTATTTTTCTTTAAATTTGTAAATATATCTGGCGATTTACTTGCTAACATTAGCATTACAAAGAACATGGTTAATTTCACATTTTCCTCTAAAGTTTTGGCGTCTTGTACAATTAGGGGTTCAATCACAAATTAAAATAAAAAAAATAATTTTTATCACCCTATATCATAAATAGCTAGAAATGTTTTGTAAAATAGAATAATATTTGTCTGGCAATTAGTAATAATTATGTTATATTATTGAAACATAGCATATATTTTAATGTGTGTATGTATATATATATATATATATATATATATGTATATGTGTGTATATATATATATATATATATATATATATATATATATATATATATATATATATATATATATATATATATATATATATATATATATATATATATATATGTATATGTGTGTATATATATATACAGGGTGTCCCAAAAGGTCGTTTACAAACTTAACATGCTGGTCTATCATATCATGATGAACAAGATTTACATAGGAACTTGTGTCCGAAAATGCAAACTGTGACCGCTAGAGGATAATACTTGCAGGAAAATCGCTGGATATGTAGAGGCTGACCGCAACGATCCCCCGACCTGACTCCCCTGGATTTCTACCTGTGGGGACACATGAAGTCCATGGTGTACGAGACACCCTAACATTGGACATGGATCATATCGCCAGGATCACGGAAGCGGCAGCACGTGTCGGTGACAATCCTGACTAAATTGAACAGGTTCGTGAATCCATGCGCAGACGTTGTGAAACGTGCATTGTGGCGAAGGGAAACAATTTTGAGCATTTGCTGTGATGTAATTCTCATCTGTAGTAAAAATCATATTAACACCGCTGTCGATATAATTTTTTTTCTCCTGCTCCACACTCGTGATCAGAACACTCTAGCTGTAGCAGTTTGCTCGTATGTAAATCGTGTTCATCGTGATATGACAGACCAGCATGTTAAGTTTGTAAACGACCTTTTGGGACACCCTGTATATATGTATATATATATATATATATATATATATATATTATATATATATATATATATATATATATATGTGTGTGTGTGTGTGTGTGTGTGTGTGTGTGTGTCCTATTAATATCATGTAGGTTCACCTTTAGCCCTCAAAATCGACAGTACCCTGTGTGGTATTGACTCCACAAGGTGATTATAGGTAATGCCAGGTAACTGGCACCAAACGCTCCCCAACTGGTCCTGTAATTCCCGCAGATTGCAAGGGGTAGTATGGCAGCATGAATTTGGTTTTCTAGGTGGGACCACAAATACTCTATGGGATTAATATCAGGTGAATTTGGAAGCCAAGAAATGGCTTTAAGTCACTGGAATGTTCCTCGAACCATTCTCTGATGATTCCACTCTTATGACAATCTGCATTATTCTACTGGTAAACATCATCCCCCGCCAGAAATATTATTATCATGAATGGGTGAATCTGATCTCCAGCGATGTTTAAGTAGCACACAGATGTCAGGGATTGTTCTATGGGGTTAATGAGTCCTAATGCACTCCATGAAAACACTCAACCACTTTGTCTCCGTCCAACAGTGCATCCGGAAGCCAGGGTTTCCGTTTAAATTCGCACCGTCGATGTGATGGACCAGAAAACGTCATTCGTCGACCATGCAACATTCTTCCATTCTTCTAATGTCCAATTCCGATGTTTCTTGGGTCATCGCAGACGCAGCTGATGATGGCGTGCCCTCAGTGTAAGGACATGCTTCGATCTGCAGTTGTGCAGGCCCATACGCATCAATGTACGCTGCACAGCGTGTTAAGAATGACTGTCGCCAATGGGGGTTGCCACTGTTGCAGCTGGTGGTGATTTCGACTGCTGTTGCTCTTCGGTCAAGGAGAACAAACCGTAGAAATCACCGCTCTCCTCTGGAATCAATGGGCAGTGGACGACACACCGATGTACGGCGACTTGTCGCTTCACCATCTATTCACTACTTTCGATATGAGGTCAGAACAACTGCGCCTGAACAGCCCACTAAACTTACCTTTTCTGATACTGATGTTCCCAGTCACCGAGCCATAAGGATTTGACCATTATCGAAGTCCAATAAACCAGCTGTTTTTTCCCTCATGTTGCTGATCTCGTTATGTTTGGAAATACAATGCATAGCCGCTTTATATACTCCAACATCAGCCGCGCACGCGCAGTGGTTTTGTTCTTGGGTGAGACCATTGTTATAAGGGGAGGGTGGTCATAATGTAATGGCTCTTTGGTTTATATATATATATATATATATATATATATATATATATATATATATATATATATAAACCATATATATATATATATATATATATATATATATATATATATATATATATATATATATAGTGTGTGTGTGTATATGTATACTATACCTGTACAATAATTACCACACTAAAAATGGTTTTACATAACATTATTATCCTCCTAAATTTATTAAATTGTTGACTTGATATTTTTGTAAATCTTGCAATACGTTTAATTATTTAAACAGATATTATGTTTAAAGACATAAAAACGCTGCGTTGAATTTTATAGATTTGGCCTTTGTGCCAAGTTATTGTAAATTTTCTTTTGGAATATTAGCCATTGATTTTCCTTCAGTAATTCATAGCAGCCTTTAGGGTAGGATGTAAGTGGGAGTAAAAAATAAATAAATAAAATATATTGTAAGAAATATATGGTCATAAACATAACAATAAAATCGCACAGTTTTACTTGTCATAATAGATTTTATTTCACTGATGTAAACAATATATCTCATCTTTTAAATATATTTTTAAAATTAACGAGACGTAGACACATCTTACATTTCACTGCAAGTAATCATAAGTATTAGTTACTAATTAAATTTAAATTACAACACGAAGTATTTCTTCTGAATCTTTTTTTAAACTAAAATAGCAATTTGTATTTGAAAATAGACACAGGAACGTGGGAGGAAACGATGTTTTCTTTTTCACTATTTCATCGATCGACGTATTAATAACTATTCCTCGGACTTGGCGCGAAAAGAGAGAAGCTTACCCCCAAGATAAAACCACCATTTAAACTGTTTCCAACAAACATCAAATTGGCTTGAGGCATCTGGGTTTGACAGCTGCATACTTCGGCTTTTCAAAGCTTGGGAGCCTTTTGGGGAAAAAGGGGATTAAACACTCTTAAAAATGAATTCTTTATAATCAAATAATCATACGTAATAAGATCATTGATATACTTGCTCATTGTTAAACATGAAGTTTGAATAGTGTTTGCGTTCATCTTGTAGCAATATCAGGCAAGAATATATATTTTATATGATTTAATGTCATTGTATGTATGTAAATATGTTCCATTACTCTTTCTAAACCATTAAAGCGATTTCAAACAAAATAAAATATAACATCAAATTGGCTTGAGGCATCTGGGTTTGACAGCTGCATACTTCGGCTTTTCAAAGCTTGGGAGCCTTTTGGGGAAAAAGGGGATTAAACACTCTTAAAAATGAATTCTTTATAATCAAATAATCATACGTAATAAGATCATTGATATACTTGCTCATTGTTAAACATGAAGTTTGAATAGTTTTAAGTTGATCTTACACCATCAGGCAAGAATATATATTTTATATGATTTAATGTCATTGTATGTATGTAAATATGTTCCATTACTCTTTCTAAACCATTAAAGCGATTTCAAACAAAATAAAATATAACATCAGATTGGCTTGAGGCATCAGGGTTTGACAGCTGCATACTTCGGCTTTTCAAAGCTTGGGAGCCTTTTGGGGAAAAAGGGGATTAAACACTCTTAAAAATGAATTCTTTATAATCAAATAATCATACGTAATAAGATCATTGATATACTTGCTCATTGTTAAACATGAAGTTTGAATAGTGTTTGCGTTCATCTTGTAGCAATATCAGGCAAGAATATATATTTTATATGATTTAATGTCATTGTATGTATGTAAATATGTTCCATTACTCTTTCTAAACCATTAAAGCGATTTCAAACAAAATTAGATTCCTTACGCTTTAAGATATAGTGAAAAATACTGGCTACTTCAAATTGCTCAGAAATTACTGTTTCGAACAGTTTTAGATATCATATGCTTTCAAGTTCCAAACAATGCATTGGCCGAATGATGGCCGATTGGATAGGGTGCTGGGCCTTCGGTTCTGGAGTTCGTGGGCTCGAACCCCACAGTGGCATGGATGTTCGTAGCCATTCGGAATCAGCTTTTAGCTGTAGGTCCCGGTCTCTTTATCCTTCGTGTTGCAAAAAAGTAGACCGTAGCACTCCGAACCAAACACTGTATTATTTTAATTTTTACCTATTTCATTACAGAATTTAAACGCATTGATGATAAATTAAAATGCTATAATATACTTGAAAATAGAATAGTCATTAAAAGTTAGATTAAACAATTACATTAGAATATTTCATTACTCTTTCTAAACCATTGAAGCAATTTCAAACAAAATTAGCTTCCTTGCGTTTAAAGATATAGCAAAAATTACTGACTACTTCAAATTGTTCAAAAATTACTCTTTCCAACTGTTTTAGATATCATATACCTTCAAGCTCCAAACAATATATTTTATTTTTTTACCTAGTTAATTACAGAATTTAAAAGCATTGATGATAAATTAAAATGTTGTAATATATCTGAAAATAAAATAGTCATTAAAAGTTAGATTTAACAAGTACATTAGAATGTTCCATTACTCTTTCTAAACCATTGAAGCAATTTCAAACAAAATTAGCTTCCTTGCGTTTTAAGATATAGCGAAAATTACTGGCTACTTCAAATTACTCAGAAACTATTCTTTCCAACAGTTTTAGATATCACATGCCTTCAATCTCGAAACAATGCCTTATTTTAACTTTTTACCTAGTTAGTTACAGAATTTAAACGCATTCATGATAAATTAAAATGTTATAATACACCTGAAAATAAAATATACATTAAAGGTTAGATTAAACAATTACATAATACGGACTCTATGTCATTAGTCTTCTATGCCATCCATTTTGAGTTATTTCATAACTTATCTTAAAATAGTTTAACCTGCAAAATATTTTTTCAATAGCTTCATAAGTTAGTGGTAGACACTTTACATCGTTAAAAATACTATATGCATCAACTATTTATACTAGTATCTATATCAGTCTAAATCTCTTTATAACTTTAGAAATTATACAAATTGTCTGAAAAATGACACCTAATCTCTTTTTTGAGTGAAAGAGAATTGGATAAGCGTATATATGTTTTACAAAAGTATAAAATAGTTAAAAGTTGGGTTAAAAAGGGGTATTCTAAAATTTTATGAATCATTGATGATGATATTTATAAATTTCTTGCTGTTTCATTGCTGAATCATTATTGTTTTTTTTTGTGTTACTTTTTCATTTGTTTGTTGAAAGCAAAGGTCGTTAAATCATTGCACCTATCCCCTTCACTTTCCGTAAAAGAAAATATTACAGAAAGATCTACCATATTCCCCTTTTTGAAAAGAATAATGTACGGCAAAATAAGAAAAATGGTTTCAATATAGAAAAATAAATCAAGTGTCAGTTTGCAGACTCAAAAAAACATTGATGCAGCCATTTTTTCTCGGGGAAGTGGATAGTATTAGGAGGGCTTTAATATACAAACTGTAATTGACTGTAGTTGAGAATTATCCAATTTCAAAGATTATGGTATTTACAGCTTTTTATGAGTGAACTGAAATACAAGTAGCAAATAATTCAATTAACTACCATCGGTTTGTAAGTTTCTGTCAACAAAAGAGTCGCTTTGATGATCGGAGCCTTAGTTAACACTTCAGGAATTATTTTTATTTTAAAATATTTGCTTCAAATTTATATTTTGTAATAGCTTATTTAAACTAAACTAAACTCCTCTGCGCAAACAGCCCCTAGGGGGTCCCGGACCTACGGTGAATATCTTCGTTTACATGACCAAGGATCCTGGGGTGCGAAGCATATGTTCCGGTTGAGTGATCAACCTTATGCGGAACCCCCGGTGTTTAGTTCCCAAGCACGCTTGGTCCTCAGTTCATCTACCCACTGAAGGGATGAAAGGCTGAGTCAACCTTGCCCAGCCCGGGAATCGAAACTCGGAACTGTGTCGGGGGAGCGCGAAGCGTTACCCCAACGCCACTGGGCTTCGTAATAGCTTATTATTAACTAAAATATAGTAAGCGTTAAACACTGGATCTAATAAGCTATATTTGTTATTCTGTTATTCCCACAGTATTAGGAAAAGTAAAAACTTTTGTTCAATTTTCTCCTTTTTTTTTTTTTTTTCCAGAACATATTAGATTTGAGTTGAATTTACTCATGCCATAGTTCTACGATTAAAAAAGGTCTCTATATGAATCCTATTGGCGACAAAGGAAAACAGTTATTCCCTTTTCCAGTTAATTCCTATTGCCTTTCATTCAAAAAACTGTGGTGTTTAAGATGAGCAACATCTCAGGATGTGATACAATTTCAGACCATAAAGTCTCTTCAGAGGGAGGTAAAAGCAATTCTGCTCTTGCGAAACCATTAAAAGGACAATAATTTTTTAAATAAACCTGTTTCTCAAGAATTAACAATTAGGAATGAAACGGTTTTCTCAAGGGTTTTTTTTTTTCTAGAAAATATTAGATTTGAGTTGAATTTACTCATGCCATAGTTCTACGATTAAAAAAGGTCTCTATATGAATCCTATTGGCGACAAAGGAAAACAGTTATTCCCTTTTCCAGTTAATTCCTATTGCCTTTCATTCAAAAAACTGTGGTGTTTAAGATGAGCAACATCTCAGGATGTGATACAATTTCAGACCATAAAGTCTCTTCAGAGGGAGGTAAAAGCAATTCTGCTCTTGCGAAACCATTAAAAGGACAATAATTTTTTAAATAAACCTGTTTCTCAAGAATTAACAATTAGAAACGAAATACAGGTTCATTCTAGAGAAGTTTGCTATTTGAATCCTATTACTGACAACCGTAATCAATTACTCACATTTTTAAAACGAATTAAAAATCACTTATAATTCCTTTTATTCTTTAATATATAAAAACATCCGAATGGCTAGCCAAGATGATAGCCTTAGATATGATCATTAGACAGCTCATAGCTAAAGGATCCCAACAGTCTCAGACCGTTATGTCTTCTTAGTGGGTGGTCAAAGCAATTCTGATTTTACGAAATCACTTTCTACCCAAGGCCAATAAGATTCAATTAAATATGGGAGTTAAAGATTAATAATGCAGAAGTGGACTCTTAATACTGGAACCTGATATTCAGTCAATTTGACCTGAATCCAACTTCGTTTCCGCTTTTCTATTTAAAAAAACACCGGTGAGATTCAAACAATTCTTGGCTTCTCCTAATTTAATGTTAAAAACTATCAAAATATTATTAATTATAAACTTATAATTTCTGCGTTTATAACACGTATACCTAAAACAGCAGGATGCGTCATTCTGGTCCATTACGCAAGTCGAGTACGAGAGTTATTATAATGCGATATTTGGAAATGAATATATCTATTTTCCTTGAATTACTATGAAGAAATGAAGTAGGGATACATTGAAGGTTAGCTGTAGAAAGTATGTATCACTGATAAGAAAAGAAGATGATAATGTCGTATTTAGTAGAAAAATGGGCCTTAGTATTATTCACAATGTTTGACTGCATAGCCATATTAGACCAGAACGAAGCTATAGTAGATGAATACAAGTAGCATAAATGAAGATGTATTTTAGTAAGGTGATGCAATTCAAAAATTAAGGCACAAAAAACACGTTTAAAGACGTTTCTACAGACATTGAAGTACAAATTATGAAAACAAGTAGACTAATAATATCCATTACACCAAATTCAAAGCCAAGTCTTCCAAAATGTGAATTATTGTAGCAAATGGAGGAACGCGTTTGAAAATGCTCAACATAAATTAAAATTTATATAAATGTTAAACATAATGTAAGTATACATTCTGACTCTCTGAAAAAAATTAGTGATATAAATTAATGCAGATGCTGTAGGATATTTATAAATGAATCTATGTTCAATCTCAGAAAAATATTTACAATGGAATAACATTGTACACCAACTGAATGAAAAAGTAATGAACTCTGTCAGAATATAATGCTGATGTTGCAATTTTACACGTTCGAGTTATATATCATGAAATACAACTCAAACTTGAGAGTATATAGCTTACAGTTTCTTTCTTTCATGCCATGTTATTAAATTGATTCAGAAAAATTATAGGTTTCCTGGTATTCTCTGTAAGAATAAGAAAGTCTAAACACATTCAGTCAAATATATTTGATTTTATTTCTTATATAGGAAAATGTTTACTTTGAATTCGAGTGTCTGCTTATAACCGTAAAGTCAGAAACAACATGGCGGCCAATTCAGGTGTTCATGATTCTTGATCATGCTGCAATAAACGTTTATATTTTCTAACACGATCTTGCAGTTAAAACAATTTTGACAAGACAGAATTTATACAACAATATATGAAAAAAACTATGCAATTCTTAAATCATTCCTTCTAAAGCAAGAAAAGTTTTAACAAGTGGTATTATTATAAAATGGAGGGCAATCTGTAGTAGTGAGAAAAAAGGTTTGTTGTAAAGTTGCTAATTGGGAAAAGCAACAGGTTTTACTTCTTTAAATTTGGAAATAGAAAAGCGTTTAAATACAAAATTCATATAAACTTAAGTTCTTCAAAACACCATATCTGTTTTTTGGTAACATTTTCCTCAAAGGAAGATAGCCGATAGTCACCGAATTTTAACAGATAATTTAAAAAAATAAGATTTATCATAAATAGTCAATAATTAAGAAAGTGAAAAAACAAGGAGTGTTATATTTCATCGTAACGTTAAATAACATTACATTTTCAAAAATTGTAATTTTTTTAATTTAATTTTATAGTTTTATGTAAGAAAAAAAATATATATATATATATAAGAATTAACATTGTACGTACATCCAAAGGCACTTCAACAGTAAAATAATTTGTGTCTTCAATTTTAAAATAATTTTTAAATTAGGTGTAAATATGCTGTAAAAAATTTCTACTCAATTCATAGCTATTGATGCATTTCTTTTAACATGCTGTAACGTTATTATGTAGGTACATAATGTCCATTGCCATATTATTTTGTTAAAAGACTAAAAGAAGCTTTGTAAAATTTTCTTGACTTTCGTTTTAAATGCAAAGTGTTTTTGTGCAGCAATGTTTACAATAAATACTCAAAATGATTATAATGAACACTAATGCATGCTTGGCATCAACATATGAGTGATTGAGGAAAAGTCCTAAAGATACCAGGCGTTTCGTGCACGTTTGCACCTGCAGTAGATAGCAGATCTATGAAATCCTTAACTGAGTAAACTAAAGTCTCATACGTTATGAGCTCCATATTCTCCTATAAAAAGTAATAGAGGTTCGATAAATCAGACGATCAGGGGGCCATCGGACTGGTTCACCACGCCCAATCCGTCGAAACTAGCATCCACAACTGTAGGCAACCAACCCGTTTGAAATGGGCTACGACGCTCTCATGCTGAAACCAGCAAACATGAGAACATGAGAAACATGAAAACTGAATATCTTGCAGAAATGTTTTTGAATTTTTTTGTCCAGAAAAATACAGTAACATCGTCAATGAGCAGCCTTTGTAGCAGAGACATGGGCTTAGGAGAAAATTGTTCACAGTACCAGCTCAAATATTCATAGAGTGTTTTTGGAATGCAAGTGTGCGTGTAGCGTGTGAATGTTCTGTTGACTACGCAATTTTGGGCATATTGAAACGACCTTTAAATGTCTACTCATCATTGAATATCACATAAACTGGGAAGTCCGGCTGCAAACATTGCTGTGTGAACCATTGGCATAAATCTGCATACAGAGGGTGATCATTTGCTTGCAAAGTTTGGAGTCTCTGAACATGGAATAGGCGTAAATATTCTTCTTTTAAAACTCTCAACAGTGGGTTGAATCACATATACACGACTTGTAATAGCTCTTGTACTTATGCGAAGTGCTTCATTCAAAATGTTTAGATATCTAACAATTCTTGTTTCAGTTCATTCATCTGACCTGTAGAGGAATGAATCCTTTTCACCAAGGCTCCGTGCCAACCGCTCAAACATTTTGTGGTTTGGTATATACATGATCTGAAAAAGTTCCTAGTACGGCTTTAGCCCTGCTCTGCCGTTTTTATTTACAGCATCGTACATTAGATGTATATCTGCCTTTACACTACTCCTAAAAACTCTCCTTACGGACAAAAACATAGTTGCAAGTAACGTTTTCCTGTAAAGGAATCATATCAACTTGGCCAATCCCAGTACTGCTCTAACCCACAGCGGTGAAATCCAGTCACTTCCGCCTAGTTTGTATTTCTTCTGGTGGTTGTAATTTGAGTATATAAAATAACGTAAATGCTATAGTTACTATAAATACTCAAAATTTATAACAACTACAGTATAATAAATAAAGTATTTATAATAAAGTATTTAAGTTATTGTAAATTTTTGAGTATTTATAGTAACTATAATATTTGAGTTATTATACATTTTTGACCATTTATAGTAAACATTGCTGAAAAGAAGTAACTCCGAAGTGATGTTATAAATGATCTAATGTTTTAATAAGCTATACTACTCCTCAAAGATTGCGCCATAATCGTAGAATTCCTCTCTATATTGTTTTGTTATATTTTTTGTCGGGAAGTGAAGATAATTACAGCTACTTTGTTATAATAGTGTCTCAGATAACTTTCATTTTTAGAAAAATAATATAAGGAGTACAAGTTAATAGTTTCGAAAACTTATCTCACTCAAATTAGTAATTTGAGTGTACTTTTATATGTTTTGAAAAAAAACCATGCTTCTGAATATTTTTTGCTATAATCTCTATTGCTCTGAAATTCTCTAGAAATAAAAAGGGAATTGATAGTCATTTCCAAAGATAAATTGACGGTCCACCATTATATATTTATACAGTAGTTTATTCATGGTTATAACTTTTAAAGGGCACTTTTGCCTTATCTTGGGAGTTATCTATGTCTAATTTGCGACAACCACAAAAATACATGACACTTAATGGGACATAACCTGTAATCAGCCATGGTTTGGTTTGGTTTTGGAGCGCTACGGTCTACTTTTTGCAACACGAGGGCTAATGAGACCGGGACCTACTGCTTAAAGCCGATTCCGAACGGCTACGAACATCCATGCCATAGTGGGACTCGAACCCACGAACTCCGGATCCGAAGGCCAACACCCTAACCATTCGGCCATGAAGTAAGGTAAAAAGGTAGACATTTTACAAATAATGTTTTATTAAATCAAATGTGCTGTGTTTAGAGGTAATCCTGTTTATATTCATACAAAAGTATTGACAAATTTATTATTATTTTCTTGCAGAAATATAGCCAAGTCATTAATTTGAAACACAATAAAAAACCCATTAATGTAACACAATATGTTTCTGGAACTAAATTCATTCTGTGTGATTGGTCTCTCTATTTGTGGTCCTCAGAGAATTTAAAGGATATATGTTATTGATATAAGATGTCTTTTACTTTTATTAAAGACTTGGAAGTAACACTTGTCATTTTTTCGCATTCCAAAGCTTTTACGTTGTCTCCTATGAATCGCAATTATTAAAAATGAATTCATTCCAGAACAGCATCTGTTTAGAAGAAGAAAATCTTATTCGTCCCAAGATAAAAAGTTAAAGTAACGTTTAAAATCTTTATTAACGCTATTTCTACGGTGTTTTTGTCTGGTTTTCTTTCGAGGACTGCAGCCAGTTTTTATTACTCGAGTGTTAAATAGAAATTCCACAAAATTCATCAGTAAAATTTGTTTCTTTCAATGTTAAATTTCGTTTACACTAATGAAAGTTCTGCTAACTCCTATAAATGTTAAACATAAGCATTTACAAAAGCTACATTGCAACTATCAGAATCAGAAAGGACGATTATTACAGAAGATGATCACACATTTTTGTAACGATTTCGACCTTCTCCATAAATTTAACAATTAAAATAAAAACATGATTGACATTAAATTACAATAGAGTTAACATATCATAAGCAACTTTAAAAATATTCTGTGCTTTGAAATTTAGCTTGAAGGCTAAATTTTTGCGCATACAGATGAGAAATACTCTTATTCGATTGCTAAAAAGTGAGGTAAAAAACATTATTTTATTATTTCTACACCTAAAATAAATGACAATTAATAAAAAAGGAAATAAACGTGAAACATTCGACTGAAGAGAAGGCAAAAAATACATACCCAACGGAGGTACGTAAACCTGTTATCAAATCTAAAGGCGTATGTCTCACATGTTTATAAGTAAATCCAATCCTTCAGAGAGCTACCACAAATTCTTTAACTATCTCTGTAGGAACTGTAAACAAAATTATAAAATCTCATTTGAAACTAATTAAAACCTAATTAAATTTATGTTCACCTCCTAACGCCGAAACATGTTTCTCAACATAAGATTATGTGCTGATTCTTGCATGAAGATTATTTATCAGGAGGGAAATGGATATATATGGTTACAATTGATGAAGCTTGGATTTTCATATATGGTTGCCCTAGGAAAAGATTAATTTACTATCGCATAGGGAACAAAAAGTCTTGAAATGTTGGTTCAGACATTACAAGGAAAGTTTTACTAAAGGTTTTATGGTTATTGCTGGATTCTCACACAAAGGATATTTTAAAACGACAAAGAAAAATATCAAAATCAACTTGCATTACTATCAGAAATATGTTTTAACACCTATTTTCTTAGAAGAAATTCTATTCCTTCACCGAAACAAGCTTTACTAAGTTCCATAAGAATAATGCTAAAAAACTACTACAAAACCTTTAAGTTATCTCTATTGTTTGAAAAAGAAGAAATTAAACCGGAATTGAAGCTATTATTTTAAATGCATTCCATCCAATTCTTCTGTTGTGTCTCCTATGGATTTCTGTACATTCAGACTTTTAAAACAAGCTCTTCATAAATGGCAATCCCAAAACATTCGATGAAATTTTTTAAGATTGTGAAGGAGAAGAGAACAAAATGAACCTTGACGTAAAAAGAAAGGCTATGTTATCTTGGAAATCTAGATGTAATATGATAGTTCAACAAAAGGACTATTAAAATTAAAATATTAGAAAATAAAATTCTTATACAATTATATATATATATATATATATATATATATATATATATATATATATATATATATATATATATATATATATATATATATATATATATATATATATATATATATATATACATATATATATATATATGTATATATATATATATACATATACATACATACATATATATATATATTTATGTATATATATATATACATACATACATGTATGCATGTATCTATATATGTATATATATGTACGTATTTATATATATATATATATATATATATATATATATATATATATATATATATATATATATATATATATGTGTGTGTGTGTGTATGTATGTATGTGTCTTTCAAAATCATTACAAATCCTTCTGTACACCCTAGGTAGTTTCATGAATTTTCAGAGACTGTACTCAGCAAACTTGATTGAATTTTTCATTAATTACTGATTTAAACTAAATATGTAGCTTGATGAAGATTGAATACCTGTTGGATTACTTATTTCATTTAAGCTCATAACATTTCATTTAGCTCATAACATTGCAATGCACTTCAGTTACTGATGATTATATTTAGATAAAGACTGTCCTAATATTCATAAAATAAAAATAAAGAATATATTAATAAAAATAATAATTGTCATTTTAATGAAGAATGAACAGAAAAAAAAGAAATATTGCATAAGTTAACTCTTATGAAGAAGATATTTAAAAGTATAAATCTTGTATCAGACATATGTATGCTCTAAATTAAACATAACACATCTATTTGCACTGGATTATGTGTGTATATAATATAATATATTAAAAATAATATAAATATGTAATGTAAAATGTTAACATTTAATACATTTTAGTTCTAGCTCTTTAAAATTCTCCGAATTTACCTTGTAGTTTTCTAATTTTACTTATCCCAATTATACAAATTAAATTAAAAAGGGATTCATTACAATTGTATTCTTTCCACACTTAAACTATAAGTTTATACTCTTTGTGTGGCCTGTACTACAATTCCCTAAACCACATGTCGAATTTCCTCAGAAAAATCACAGATCATTGAAATCTCTATACCACTGTATATACCTTTGCCCCCATGAACTGATGTTAACCTACATAGCAAAAGCCATAGCATGGCTTAAGCTCTCTCTCTCTTGAGGTTTGGTTTTGGCTTAAAACCGATTCCGAACAGCTATGAACGTTCATGTCGGCAGTGGGTTTCGAATCTATAAACCTCTCATCTAGCTCTCTCACTCAGAAATTAAGCATGTGATTTTCCTCCTCCTCAAGCACGGCAT
>CM063502.1:92893007-92900507 GCA_032207245.1 Pardosa pseudoannulata
ACAAGAGTCCTATGGATATATAGTCTTTTATCGGAGTTCTGTGAAGTATCTCTTTAATATCTATTAACCACAAGATTTAATAAACTGTTCCTAGATATATTAACCAAAAAACTCACAAGAGCTATATATTTTTTTTAATTTTTTACAGAAATTCTCCAAGTTTTCAATTCTTGCATCCGAAAAAAAAAGAAATTCAAAGCAAAAAATAATTTATTAATCATATTGAAGTATACTACTTTAAATTTATATGAAACTTTTTTTTGTATCATGACCATCTAAGTTTACTCTGTTATACAATATGCTAAGTCAGAGGTTTTCGAAGTTTTATGAAACTAGATTCATTCTAAAGCTCTCTCATCCTCCTTTTGTTTAAGGGCATAATGGCGATGAAAACAAAATCAATAATTTTTTAATCATCTTGCTTAAACAATGCATACAACTGTTTTAGATAAACTAGCTATTTAACTATTCGTATCCCATTCTATTATAATCTCAAATCGCAGTTTAGAAACTCCCATGTTAAGTCAACGTGTCTTAGTCAGGTCTAAAGACATTCTGTGTTTCGGAATAAATGTGATAAATCTAGTAATACACTTAACTACTCGAGAATTTATGAAAAATACTGATTGTTAGAATTAATGGAATAAGTTAGGATTACAAACTTTAGATATAAACATACAAACATGATAGTAAATGCTGTAAGGAGAATATTTAACGAATGAAAAGGGAGATTTATTGTCTATATAAACAACTTAAAGTTTTAAGAGAATGCCGTCGGATATGTTAAACTTCTGACAATAAAGTTGAAAAACGACATATATTTCCGGAATCTGAACTGTTTTTATAGAAAAAGCTTACAGAATTTGCACATAGAACAAAAATAAAAAATATCTTTATATTTTGGTATTATAATTCTTCTGGAGTAAACTGCTTGAAAAAATTCATTTTTTCACAGTAATATTCTTCATTTTTTGTATAAAAGTTCAAGATTTTTTAAAGATCCTTTGAACTTTAATAAATGTGAAGAAAGTAAAAGATCTGATCCTAAAAGAAAATTCGCCGACTCAAAGGAAAATTGCAACTAGGAATGCCTTTTGCCACTGTAAGTAATGCCACATGCAAAGATTTCAAATTAAAAAAGTTATGTTCGTCTGCTTACTAAAAACATATTGCTGAAAAAAATTCAATTATAGTAAGATGTGTAAAAATCATGTACCTACTAAAAATTGAAAATTTACTGTAACAATCGATGAAAAATGCGTCTATTTAAATGACTATAATAAAACAATTTTCTAATGCTCAGCTGACAAAAATGACGTGCGTATTGATTTGATGTATCGTCACCAGAAATAAAATGTGTTTTGCTTTTTGATGAATCTCGCCTATATTTCATATAAATATATATATGTAAGGAAAATTCTCAGGGGTTTTCAAAACTTAAATCAAGGGTAAAAATTCCCGCGTCATTTTCCATTCCCCTTTTTAACCCCTAACCTAAATTGACCACTGGGGCTACAGGTTACGCCCTCAGAGAAGGGGCCTGGCCAATTATAAACTTACATGGCTCTAGCGGACAATTTAGGAAATTTCGAAATAAAAAGGAGATACACGCCAGCGGAGACAGATTTTTCTAGAGATATTTTCCCACAGATGTTGACCCAGGTGTTAAGTGTCTTGTACATAGAACTTCATGCTAGCTGACCCTTCAGTTTGTCCCTATGATGAAGTGGGAACCCGTCCTTCAAAGTTATCTTAATAAAGGTCTTTAGCTGAAACGGTATCATTTTTATAGCCATGACTCCAACACCCCACCGAGAAGTCAGTCTCATTACATATATATATATATATATATATATATATATGTGTGTGTGTGTGTGTGTGTGTGTGTGTGTGTGTGTGTGTGTGTGTGTGTGGAGATAATTAGGTGAGAAGATAGGCAAAACATTTTGCAATTTTTCAGACAATAAAATCAATATTTACTAATCATAAGGGATGCAACATAAATTGTGTGTATGAGTGTAAAAAGGATAAATCGAAATGGCAGAAAATTTGATTTGATAAACAACATTTTTAATAAAATATCTAACTGTTTTTATTCATGGTTTATCAAAACAAATCCTTAATACGAGTACCTTAATACGAGTAGTGTAAGGCTCCATCATGCATGTTTTGTCCATGTGACATCAGAAACAGCAACATATAAAAAGTCATGTATTTTCGAGTTAATTAATAGTTGTTAATTTAGTAAGTAGCTTTAACTTATTATTAAGACCAAATGATAGTTTTTCTTAATTTTTAAATTTAATCAGCAATTAACTACTATATGACTGTATGGTAATTAAACTTCAGCTAGTTTGAAAAACTATGTGGTATTGTCATTTTTATTTCTGAAAACTTGCAATACGATACCCAATGTAGGGAACAATATCCATAAACATTATGTTGTAAGACATATACAATTAAATGAGAAAGTCTAACTTTATTCCAATCAATCTTAAATGTTATTCTTTATAACGTACTTTTAAATGAAAATGACAAATGATGTAAGCTTTGAGTTCTCTCAGGAATAACATCAGCCACAGATATTAGAATCAATATAAGTGTAAGGCTATTTATATTTTTTAAAAATGATTATGATGCTTGATTCTGAGGTATAAATGCCATATCTTTCACAACAATTTACTTCTATTTTTATAGCCATGATTATTAACTATAGCTCTAGAAAGAATTCTAGAAATTTCATGTAAGTAAACCTCGTCGTTGTACCGCCGAAAGATGGACAAATGGTAGAGCGCTGCTCTTCGGAACCGGTGTTCGCGGGTTCAAATCCTGCTGCGGGCATGGATGTTTGTAGCTGTTCGGAGTCGGCTTTAGGCTGTAAGTCCCGGTCTCATTCGCCCTCGTGTGCAAAACAGTAGACGTAGAGCTCCAAACCAAATCATCTTTGTACAGTCATATGAATTTTACTCTATCTTTTTGGGTAATTTAACAGGCAAGTTTTTAAATGGGATACTCTTTATTTATGTTTCTGATTGGTTTTGTTCATATAAACCTAAACATTATTGATATCCTTTTTGTTTAAAAATAAAATTTCTTATTCAAATAATTGGTTCTAGAATATATTATTGTTAGTAGGAAGAACTATTTTTGGGTTTGTTCCGACTTCTTTAATTTTTAATTTGTCGTTGTAACAAACAGCTGCTAATATCATGCATAACTTTGGGAACTTTTCTGTACATTAATAAAGCCATTTCGCAACAGGCCAGAACTTTTAGAACATTGTGCACACACAATTTTTAAGTAGGGATTTCTCAGGGAAAAAGACTACTAATAATCCCTAAGCACATTTGATCTGGTGATAAAAAAAATACCCATGTCTAAAGAGAACGCTTTCACTATTAGTCAAAGAATTACAGACAGAGACTGGATTAAGTCTATAGTTTGTCTGATGGGAAAAATCCGAATTACCGCGTAAACCCCAATTACGTAATTTATGAACAGAAATTATTAAATTAATATTAAAATATGTAAATAAGGGATTTTAATATTACATATATAAATAAATATATATGTGTGTATGTATGTGTTTGTGTATGTGTGTATGTATGTATGTATGTACGTATAACTATAGAAACTCAATCATATATAAACTAAACCACATTTATATATATTGAAATTTCACTGATACGAGAGTAAATTATTTTCCTTCTCTAATGTGTAATGTAAATATGTTTTCTACTAAAAGTTTTCAAAATATTTGAAAAATAAAACGCAATTATAAGCATTTCTTATAAAACTTTGCTCTAAGAAGAGTTGTTAAAATGAAATTTGTGCATTCGAGGTCTTCGTAAAGCCAAAGCGCACTGCACGGTTTATTGTCAATAATCTCTTAGGAAATGAACTTTAAATCAAATATTTGATCAAATGTAATTATTTAGATATGAAACGGCTGCGAGTTGTAGGCGGTAGAATAATATGAAGAGATGCGTGTTTGAGGTTGGCGAGGCACTTTTGGCTATGAATGGCGAGCAAAGTTTATCATTGTTGACTGTGGAGATAATATCGTTCTGCTAAAAGTGTATTTCATTGCATGGATTTTAACATGGATTTTAACACTATCTAAACATTTAACCCAAGGATTATTTTAAGCGAGTTTCTTAAACTAGGACTTGAAATAAATTTCAATTCTTTTTTAAAATCGTAAGATCGATTTTTTGTCTGTTAATAGATGAATGCAACTTTGTATTAAGTTTATAGAATAGCATGGCTAGATAAAAAAAATTTAAAATGTAAAAAAACACAAAATTCACTGATTTCTTGAAATTATAGAATATTTATTTAGACAGAAGTAAATTAATAAATGCTATAAATAACATATAACACATTATAACATAAACACATTTAACCGTAGAATTCTATGCTCACACCCTGAAAACATTTTGTATTTAAAATAAGAAACTGCAAAAATATGAAAATAACTGTAATATGAAATAGGTTTTTTTTCAGATGAAAATGTATCTATAAATTTCCTTTTTTTTTCTTTAAGTTTTGAATAGCTGTTTTTCAGACGTAACAATAGTAATAACTGTTGAAAAGAACAAGCTAGGACTCTAGGATTAAAAGAAAAGGTAATTAATTGCAACTGACACCATGGTTGATCGCAGATAATCGCCGTTTCAATACACGCATTTTTGCAGTAGTTAATTGCAAATTAACCTATGGCCGGTTTCGCCAAAGTTCGGCCGGTTTCGTAATTGCTAACCGCGATTAACCCATGGCGTCAGCCAATAGTGGGACACAATTCTCCGTTTAAACAGAGGTTAAGCGTGGCTAGCCTTTAAACGACTTTGGTGAGACTGGCCCTTAATCTATCCAAATCCAAACTACAGTCTACTTTATACATTGTGAAATTAAAATTAATAGTCATTTATCTGCTACATAGTTATATACTCGTTTAATACTGATTAGAAATAAAAACTATAACGAATTGTCATTCAGTTTACTACTAAACTATACTATTTAGAGCGAATAATATCCAGTAGCATAACTTTTTGGGTCATAATAGATGCACAAAAATACTTTATTGTTATCAGTCTTAGTTACTATTCTCTTGCACCAATAGCAACTCATTTTCTCATATGGCGATAATTCTGCCTTCTTTGACGTTTGCTTCAACCTGCTCATTGTCGTTGTTGTTTCTCTAATTGCCACCAAAGTCGTTTAACAGATAACCGCGATTAATCTCTGATTGAATGAGAATGCGTCCCACCATTAATTGGGGCCATGTGTTAATCTCGGTTAGCCGTTAAATGACTTTGGTGAGACTGGCCGTAACTAATTTAGCTTTTTTTTTTCTTTACCCTTCTTACTCCTTCATTCTTTAGTATTTAAGTCTTTCTTTTTACCCTCCCCCCCCCCCTTTCATTTTAAACTCTTCAGAAATTTTAGTTATCCATCAAGATCTCTTTCGATGATTTTTAATAATATTTTGCAGTTTCAATGCATAAAACTTACAAAAAATGCAATGTGTTTGTCTTGAAGGTAACATTTATTTACATTCTGGTGTTGCCAAATAATGCCAAATACAAATAATGACGATTTCACTGTTACTCAATTTAGGTTTTATAAATGTAGATTTTTCTTATCTTGAGTTTTTCATTGTCAGAAGGCTTTACCAAAACTTGAAATTTTATTGAAAGTCGTATATATAAAATTACGGTAATACTTGACTCTTTTTAATAAAATTAAATATAAAAGCGTTTAATTGTTGCTGCAAATCTATTTCTAGTCACAAACAGGTTTATAAAGTTTCATTATAGTAATGAATACTGAAAAAGTATGATTTTTTTTCTTTTGAACCTTATCTGCATCTGTTAGCTTTATTTATTACACAACAATATATATATATATATATATATATATATATATATATATATATATATATATATATGTGTGTGTGTGTGTGTGTGTGTGTGTGTGTAAACATAATACAATTATGCTTATTTGTCTGTAATATATTTTCAGTGGAGTGATGCCTTAATACACGTTTAACAAATTATTGCTGTATATAAGGTTTTAAGATGCAGTTATTGTGATATCATATACAATAACAATAAGAGCAGGTCTCATCAAATTCGTTTAACGTTTAACCGCGATTAACCCAAGGAGTTAACCAATTGTGGGACGCAGTTCTTCGTTTAAACAGAGGTTAATCGCGGTTAGACGTTAACCTGTAGCTGTTGGTAAGACCGGCCCTTCGTTTAGATTCTGTAGATTTCTTTTAGCATGTACTTTTAAAATGCTTAAATATAGAATTTTACATAAAAGTGTTCATATTAGCTCCTTACCGTTAACTTTATTTATGCCAGAAGTATTCACTTTAGAAGTATCGTAAGCCTAAAGTAAATTCAAATGCAAAAGTCTGAACCATGTTTATTTGTCTGTGATATTATCAGTAAAAATTCATATAACAGCACTACATTTCAGTATTGAAACATTGTTTCATTACGTCAACAGTTATTACCACGCCAGACGTACTTTGGTTTGGTTTGGTTTGGAGTGCTACGGTCTACTTTTTTGCAACACGAGGGCTAATGAGACCGGGACCTACTGCTTAACGCCGATTCCGAACGGCTACGAACATCCATGCCGTAGTGGGATACGAACCCATGAACTCCGGTTCCGAAGGTCAGCACCCTAACCATTCGGCCATCATTCGGCCAGACGTACTTTGGAAGAAAGCAAATGATTGATATTGTTTACCTTTTTACAACAAACATCGATAAGGTAAAAAAAAATAACAATCTAGTCTCTTGCGAAAGACGAGTTTATGTAACATATTTATCAACATAACTAGCATAACTTACACAATTTTATTCAATACCTTTTTATTTCTTTCTTGTCCTTTCACATTCCTGCAAATATTTTTGTCGCTTAGTAAGAACTCAATAAACATTCAACATATTTTTGAAGCGAAAGCAAAATATTTTCTTTATTTCTACAATGCCGATGTTTGATGTAACAAGTGATACTAGTAGAACTAAATATGAAAGAAACAAGAATACATATTTGGTATTTAAAGAGAAAATAAAAAAAAAGTCTGGTATGAAAAATATATGGGAATTAATGCCAACTTTTAAACCAATTTTCAGCATAGTTTAAATAAAGGATAGTTCTATAATTCTTTGTCGAACTGTGAAAAATATTAATATTTTGCATTGTTACTACTTTGATGTTTTATAAGTTTAAGATAAAATCTGCAACTTATTTCAATATGAATAGGTAGTTTCTAATTTTATGGCAGAATTTACATCAGTGATTTCCATTTTTAAAGCAAGGAATTTTTTTTAAAGATACAGATAACGAAGATAATCCATATTTAATAATTTATCCGTCTTATATTTTGGTAACTCTAAAAAAAGTCCTTATTGTTTTTTGTGAAGATCATTTTTATATTTTAGTAATTTAGGAGTTTTCTGAGAAACTATGGATAAAATTCAA
>CM063502.1:92903007-92930507 GCA_032207245.1 Pardosa pseudoannulata
GTGTGCACTGAGCGGCCGAAATAATATAGACATCATTACAGATGACAAAAAGCGAGCAACGAAGTGAGTGAGCATCAAGACTATAAAACAATGCTGAACTGTTGATAGTTTCTTCAAAATCTAAGAAATATTTCATAAATCAATATTATAAGATTATATTCTAAAGTGAAAAACAGGTAAAAAGGTAAAATTCTAGTTTTCTAAGTATAAGAAATACGGTAAATGTTTTTCGTTAAAATAATTTATATAACTGCTTAGAAAAGTATAGAACCTAAACATACAGCTTGGTATTTTTTATAAAAGACCAACAGACATTCCTTTTACATAAGAGGCGCGACTTGACAATTCGAAGCATCTAAAACAAAAATTAAAAATAAGCTAAAACTTAAAAGATAATCTTTTTCAATTTTCTATAGAGGAAGCATTTTTCCGATAAGTGAATTTCCTTACCTTCAAATAGAATCCGCAGAAATTACGTAAGTTACCTTATCACATATCTTCTATATTACTTTTGAATTTGAAAGTGTTTCAAAAAAAGGGAAAGAAACTCTACAGTGAACATAGATTCCCAGAAAATGTGAATGCAATCTTTCAATAGGAAAAATCTCAACGTGTCACACAGGTTGAATTCAATAACGGTTTGCTACGCATAAAATACACACACATATATATATATTTCGTGTTCTTCTGAATGGACATTTCAAACTCCTTTTCCTTCATTTTTACATTATCTTTACTCTGAGATGTCTTTTTCTTTGACTGGTGTAATTTTCCTTAGAACTACTTCAAGGAATATATGAATTCCATTCCTGTATTATATTTGCTCGAAAAAGAATTTCTATCGCATCGGAACAATGCAATAAAAAGCAGCCGCTTCAGATTGTTCCAATATGTTGTCAAATAGTATAAAGTCTGTATCTACATGAAATACCACGACAAATTTTTAAATCGCAAGTCATATATACTTGGACTCTAGTATCTGTATTTGACAGTAAAAGATTAAAAGTGATTTTTCAAAATTTCTTATTTTGTTTACAATAACGGCATCGAAAAGTAGTCTGTCTTTAAAAGTCCTAGTTTTTTTTTTCAAACTAATAGTGATTTAGGAATATATATATATATATATATATATATATATATATATCAGGGGCATATATTCCAGGCTATCTAGACTAGCTGCGAAGCCTAAAAAAATATCTTTTTCATAAAAGTAGTAGTGTAATCATAAACAACCTAAAAATTTGTTCATTTGAATCATTTCCCCAAGAAAGAGACAGTTTGGGATAGAGCGCGACTGTCTACTATTCTGCCACAAGAGGGTTAATATGGGACCTACTGCTTAAATACGATTCTAAACGGCTACGAATATCCATACCATAACGAGATTCGAACCCATGAATTCCAGTACCGAAGATCTAACCATTCGGCCATTGTTCGGCTATAATAAAATAGTCTTCGCTGCAAGCGTCGAAGCCTTATCGGTCATGTTGCTATGGCAAAGGAATTTTAGTTGCGTGTAGGAAAGTGAAGTTGGCATAAATTGCAGTGAAACATACATTTCAACCTAGGTCTTGCTCACTATAGAGATAGAATTTTCTATACTTCTGTGACATTCATCGTTACAATAATGAATAATTCTTTTATTCTAATGAATTGGTAAGCTCATTTAAGCGTTCAGCTTAAATTCAGCGTTCATTTAAGCATCAGACCGTTCGAAATTACAGTATCCACTGAGAATGGGGGGAAGAAATACTTCAAATGATCCTTGATCAAGTAAGGAAGAGTGGTTTGTGTTTAGATTTAAAACTGATATACCTTGTTTTCTAATGGGTCAATTGCGATCAAATAAATCCTATAAGTTATCTGCAAATAAAACCGACTCATAATTGCTTGGATGTGAACACACAGACAAATATTAGTTGTAGTTATTCCTATTATATGTAACCATTGATCTTGTTCCCATTATACAATTTCATACTTATTTAATGTAAAATTTCTAATACGAGTACTATGACGTTACAATGGGATTAAGTAATTCCTAACAATCACCGGCCAAGACCATATATTCTTGTATCCATTCAAAGCATCTTACCTTTGAAACTAAGCATAAGCCACTGTGAATTACACACACACACAGACACACACACACACACACACACACACACACACACACACACATATATATATATATATATATATATATATATATATATATATATATATATATATTTATAAAAAACTATTTTAAAAATATATCTATATACTATAAAAGATAAAATTTATATATTTTTCTATAAGAGTATATAAATTATATATATATATATATGTTTGTATAATATTATGCGCTATAAATGACGTATAATTTGAAATATATAAACAAAAGGTAATGTGTTATTGGCTCATAGAAACGAAGTTGTATTATACAAAGAACGTTCGACGTAATATTGTTAATCTGCTTCTGACAAAACCATTCGTCAATGGTTCGGTGCATTTAAGGAAACAGGGAGTGTTTAAAGCAAAAGTCGCCTAGTGTGTCTCAAGAGAAATTGGACAGAATCTTGGATTTTTTCTTCTGGGGCATATCAATCTTGTGTATGCACATTCGTGATGTTCAACATCTCAGGAACGAATAGTCAATTGTGTACCGTCCCCCCCAGACATTCGCCAGGACATAAGAGTAGAATACCGTTTAGACTTCTGCCGTGCCACTAACGGGGCTCATATAGAACTTTACTAAGTGTTAAAAAAAACTTGAAAATTAAGCTTGCCAGATGTATAAAACATGTATGTATGTTTTTTATTTCATTAAATATTTGCCTCAAAACAGTTCTTTTTAACACCCTGTTATATATAATATATATATATATATATATATATTTATATATATATATATATATATATATATATATATATATATATATATATTTATATATATATATATATATATATATATATTTATATATATATATATATATATATATATATATGTATATATATATGTATATATATATATGTATTATATATATATGTATATATGTATATATATATATATGTATTATATGTATATAAATAGATATATTATATATATATAAAATATATATATATATATATGACACGGATGAGTGGTTAAGGCATGGAAGACACATTTGATTTCATATATAAATTTTTCTAATTTGTTATCTAATTTGCTTCTGTCCAGGTCTATGTCATTTAGATATCCTTTGTTCTCATTTTGCGACGACATTCGGGGAGGTTGTTACCCGCCCAGATTCCGCCTAGAAGTGCGTTTTTGGCTTCGCTATCTAAGCAAATTCCTATTGTCTACTTCCGCATCAGCTTCTTTATTCTTTATAGGGGATCGAGGGTGTGTCTTTCTCCTATTACGTTATCGTTCATGAGTTCTAACTATTTTTAATTATAACTCGCTTAATTATAAACCCCCCTTTTTAAACCTGACATATATATATATATGGAAATTTATATTAAATACGATCCCACAGTGTGGCATTAAAGGGGGATCTGAAGGGAAGCGAAGGGATAAGAAAGCAGATGGTTTTTGAAGGAGTTGGCCAGGAAGGTCGCTCTAGGTTCGCGCCCTTGTTTTGCACCATGAGTTTGAAGCACAAGTAAGTGTTGTAATGTGCTAATTCATGTAAAGAGCTATATAATACACGCCGGTATTATTTAATTATTGCTGAAATTTTTTGTTCATGTTAATATATGTTCTTGTGTTCTCGTCAGTGTAAATAAATGTTATTTGTGAATACAAGACTGTTTTAAGACTTTAAACATGTCCCTAATACACCGAGTCCCACACAGACACACATATGTGTATACATGTGTGTGTATGTAGTATAACATATATTGTAATTGCTTATCTCCAATTTCTTATTCTATTTAAAAGAAAACTAAAGAAAGTCGTGATAGCTCAGTTGGTAAAAGCAGCATTATTGTAACCGGGGGATAATGTAATCAAGGCTCGAGGCAGTCGAAGATACTTTATCTTTACTAATGGCTGCTGGGACATGTTAATTAGGTTTGTAGTCACAATGTCCTTTAAGTTCTCAAAAGATACCCCTACATATGGCGGGAAAAGCCGGGGTGTCTTTTGCTTGGTCACTTCTTCTAAGTAACGAGGACCCATTCTTGAGTCAGTCTTCAGTCCTGGTGGTTCCGCGCTCAAAGTGAAGCTGCATATTATCCTTTATCCTGAGACCAGTTGCATTGTTCTGTACATGGTGTAGTCTTTCTCTAGTAAAGCTGTTGCTAAGTATTACGGCTTTAATAAAATAACATATACTATCTTCTAGAACATATTAAATGCCATGTATTTAAATAAACCAAATTTTTCTAAATATGATTCTTTATGCTCGAATTTTCTAAAATGTATTTCATATTTGGTCTGTATAACGATATTCTCTTAAATATTATTTTAAAAATGAAACAGTAGACATGAAACATTTTAAATATATGTATATGCCTAAGTATTAAAATTTTTCGTCTTTTTATATGCCATCAAATCCTTAAATATCTATGAGAAGAATGAAATACGGGTTTGGGTTTTGTTTAAAGCACTACGGTGTACTATAGCTACATGCGAGTACATAAAAAGTTTGAAATAGTGAACCTTCACGATTAAAAAAAAGGAGAATGATAATCGACAACCTAGTATTGAATAAAAGTTCTAAATATTCCTTTAAAATTTAATTTAAAGTTTTTAAAGTCCTTCAAAGTTTATTACTTCCGTTGTTTTCTAGCAGTTGGAAAGAAGAGATTAAAACTTGGTGAAGGACAAATGAAATCTTTAATATAAATGATTAAATTAGCATTTCCTCAAGGATGGATTACCATGGATCACAAGGAACAGATCCAAGTATATATATAGAGAGAGAAGTAATACGAAATTATCTTAAAAACTTCTGGTGATAAAGAAAGAAAATATTTGTTACATTTAAATTTTAATTTATCGTATCTGAAATTTCTATTCGAATATAATTTTCGCTTTAAAAAACGCTGCAAAGAATCTAGCGTTGATTAAAAGAACAACGTATTCCTTTGAAAAGTGTACTTATTTTATTTCCTAATATTTTCTAACATTTAGAATTTATTAATTAAATTCTGACCTGGGATAGGTCAAGTCTTCATTTAACAACGTCCAATGTGTACCACAGAGAAACAAATTGTGGGGTATTAAATAGATATGGTGAACTGTCATTCTTAAAACTTCTAAAGATTAAATAATATATTTGTGTTGCATGTAAATTATAATTTCAATATAATTTATATCAATTTAAATGCAACACAAATAATATATATATATATATATATATATATATATATATGTGTGTGTGTGTGTGTGTGTGTGTGTGTGTGTGTAATCCAGTAATTATACAACTGCTGAACACATTTGAAATTATAGCCCCTATTATTTTTACTTGCCTGGGCTACTGGGCAAGAAGAAGTTTAATCAGCTTAGCAGTAATAAAATAAGATGCAGTCTAGCCACATTGAAGAGAATGTCACACAAGTCCAAGTACAATTAAAACTATATTTAAGAGCTGCTAAAAAAGCACATCTTTACTAGTCAACGACAGACAAGAGGAAGATACAAAAATCACTTTGCTCGAACAGAGATGTATCCAAGAGAGAAGACAGATAGAATTTTCCCAGAGGACAAAAAACTTAGCGAATTTAATTCGTAAGTCCAGGAGAAGAGCCGAGCCATTTGCTTGCGACAGCTGGAAAACGCGTTGAATGGACAGAAAATTTACATCTATCAGACAGAAAGCTTTGGAAAATGTATTGAAAGAATTTTAAGTCGTTAACTTCTTTGATTAAGACATTTTGAGGCTGAGAAAATAGATTTTAAGGAATTAGAATGGGAGAGAGGAGGTTTTTGAGAAAATATTAAAGTGAAATAATTTTGATATATTACATATATATATATATATATATATATATATATATATATATATATGTATATATATATGATTCGTACAAGCACAGAAATTCTCTACAAGCGAATATACCTATTGTTTCGAAAATCAGTGACTACATGGCATACTATTTTCTTTCCATTTTGTTAAAAAAAATCTCAATCAAACCTCCTTATTGTAAAATTTTGGTTTGGTTTGATTTGAAGCACTATGATCTAATATATTCCTACACTGGGGCTAATGAGACCTAAACCTACTGCCTAAAGCCGATTCTGAACATTTAGGAACATCTATTCCAACAGTGGGATTCAAACCCAGAACGAAAAGCAGCGGTAGTGATTTACACCTCATGGAAATTTAATCATTTACTATTGATTCTAAAACGTAGAAATGGAATTTCTATTTTACAATTTTGCATTATTTCAGAATGAGTCATAACTTTAGAATAATTATAGTAGACATGTATAATAAGATAGACAAAAACAGGTTATCATATTGTAGTTTAAAGGAAATAAATTATTAATTTTAACTACAAGATTCCATTTGAGAGTATATTAAATAAAAAGCAAAATAAATCACGGAGTTTCAGCTCAAAAATGTTGCAGAAAATATATAAAGCATATAATATTATAAGCTTAGTTAATAAAGTTGAGAAAAGCTTGATATTATCGTGGTAAGTTTATATAAATATTAACATTTATATTAAATTGAGAATTATTGAAGTTAAGGAGGTAATTTGAGGATCATTAATTGAGATAAACTTTTTATTCTTAAATTTTGTGAGCAAACTATAATGATGTAACTAAATTTTTCACTCCCATAGATTTCTAATTATTTAGATAATGTGTAAATTCACTGGTGTCATGCGTAAAATAACCTTTAAACACTACGCGAGAGTTAATTGACTTGGAACAGGATTTAATAATCAGGTAAACATGCATGAAAGGGTTCATTCTAATCAATTCATTCGAATTCATAAATATTAGTAAGATTAATAAATTCAACTAAAAATTGATTGAACAGGATTGTAATGGTTTGGCATTAAAAAAAAGATTAAAGTTAAAACAAATTGTCATTTACATTTAGTTTTCCTAATGAGTTATTAATTATGTGGTACATATTTCAAATTATTGAAATATATTACTACTAATTTACCTAGTAGTGCTAAGGATATTCCCTATTTAATTTTAAAGTTTCAAGAAATATCCATTAAAACTTTAGAGAAATTTTATACTTGCTACTAAATCTCCAAAAACCTTACTAAAAGAAATATCTAAATAGAATTCCTCTAATCTTTTACATATATAGCTTCATTTTAAGAAATTGATACATTTCAATTGGTATTTCCTCTACATTTTTGAGTATTTTGAGTTTTAACTTGTATAATTTGTCAACATAGACTGTCAATTGAATGGTGAACTTTCTAAATATTTCCTATCTACCTAATAGTGCTAAAATTGTTTCCTATTTAATATTTAGTATGAAAACTTCATTATATCTTTTGTGAAATTTATACATACCACTAAATACTTACAAATTTTTATAAATATTTATCCCAATGTAATCCCTCCAAACCTTTAATAAAATCGTTTCATTTCAAAAAATAGAGACATTCAATTCAAACTTCCATTACAATTTCCAACCAGTAGCCTAATTTTAATTCATCATGTCAATTCTGTATGGCTTCCGTGTAAAAATTTCTGGGTTGCTGGTGGTTTCAATTTTTCACAGTTTGAACCTCTAACCATTAGAGATTTCTTAAGGTGACAAATAAATAGGAGTCATATAGAGATACCAGGGTTGTAAGGAGGGTGTTTCAAGACCTCCCATCGAAACTTTTCAGGGATCTCGAGGATCTTCTTTGCGCCATGTAGACTTGAAGAGAGTTGTCCAAAATAAGCAATATCCCTTTCGAGATCTTATCCCTATGCTTGTTCTATATAGTTTGTTTGAGCCTCAGCAACGTGTGGCAATAATACTCAGCTTTAACTGCTGCACTCGTTATAGCTAGTCACTGAATGAGGTCCTCCATTTTTGAAAAAGAAGCATCACTTTTTCGGAAGAGTAGGATTTTTTTGGATGAAGGTAGCCAGGATTCTATAATTCTATGTTCATTTATTTAGATCAAGGATCTGATTAATGCCCCTAAATTTTCTCCCGTGCCACAATATTAGCAACGGAATCCGTTCCTTGGTCCATGTTTTCCAAAGATGTGTCAAACAACACTCATTTTGCTGGTCTTCTGATTCTCTGACATGTACTGAACATCCACTGGGCCTAAATTTTGCTATAAACAAGCATTTTTGAATTATGTGATGCACTATTTCTTTTCTTATCATCTAGTCGACAGCAATTTAGCATGTGGTGATCTGACAATTCTATTGTATGAGCTCTTCCACAGCCTAAATCGTTGAAACACCGATTCTTCACCATCTATTACAACAATTATTGTTTGTGACTGCATTAACATTCAAAAATCTTAACGAAAATGGAAATCTTTAACGGGTTAGGTGTTTTTTACCCTCCCAAAAGTTGAGTGAATTGATGTCTGCTTTCTGTTATCGACGCCATGAGTCCCCCTGTTTCCAGGTGATTCAGAAATACATTTTTCTCGATAGCGTATGTCACAATAGTCTAAGATTAATTTTTTGTTCATCTGACACCTTCCTTATGACTGGAATTAGTTGAATCCCTGCTCATTGTTTCTCTCTAGCTCAAACTTCTATTGAAGCAAGAATAATCTACGTACAACAGAGTGACGAACGACTGAAGAATTAGAATCAAAGTTTCATAGCTTTGCCAAAATAGTATAACATTGTAAGAGGGTGAAAGTCAGTGTGCACAGTGTCAGAAGAGTTATGGCAATAGTGTTGATAGTTTTTGGCTCACCTACGTAGACATGTGCATGGAATAAAGAACCAACTAAAGAATACTAATAACCTTCCTAATATCATTAATAGGGTGTCCTATTTAATTTTTAGCTTTTCAAGAAATACATTATATTTTCAGTGAAAATTTTATACATACAACTAAATTCCTAAAAAACGTAATAAATAGATATTTCACAGTAATCTCTCCGGTTTTTAAATTACACCGGACTTCATTAAAAAAAGAAGACCATACATTTCTATTTCTTCTTTCTGTGCAATTTTAATTTTCAGTAGTTCGAGCTTTTAATTCCTCGAGTCAGTACTCTGTATAGACATGAGTTGAACCTACTAAATAGAATCGAAGACATAAAACTGTCAAGTCCGTTGACGGCAGCAACTTCTACGGTAGGGGAAAGTCAAAATACTTTGGCTTTCAGGGGTCGAAAGAAATTAATTTCCGCCTTTCCACCTTCTGTAAGTGACAACGTTGAATTAGGATTCGGTAAGTTTGGAAACAAGCGTGATATTTCGAATGCGATAAGATTAGTAAAAGTCAGCTTTGTTTATTGTAAATTTTTGAAAATTTAATATTTCAAGTGAGAATTTTCCTGTTAAGAAAGTTTTAAGGTACTACAGAAATATAAATTTACCTAAAATAAAATTTGGTGTTCCTCTTCAAACACTTACAAATAAAGATCAAAATTAAAGGTTTCTGCATTTAGACAAGATAAAATTTTTAGGTATAAAAATACAACTTAGTTCATATTTTACTTTAAAATTTAAGCCTAGACTTGCTTCTCACGAAAATAAATCAATGGGGAATTCAAATACACGTGTAAGGAAAAATTTTAAGATGGAATAATGTCACAAAAAATAACGATAAAAAAGATGCAGTTTTCACTAGTCGGATAGAAGTAAAGCCGAGTTATTTTTGAGACAAAAGCAGAAAAAATCCAGGTAGTTCTGATGATGATTGAAACGTCGAGCTACAAGATCAGATGAGAGACATACATGTAGACTGGCGTTTTTATAGCCAAATGTCATTTTCCTTCCTTTTTAATTGTTAGATATTGTAGTTAAGACTATAAGAACTTACTATACTGTACTGCGATGCCCTCCTTATGGACATCCTATATTTCTAAATTAACGCTTATAGTTTTGAGATATTTGGTTTGAATGAAAGACTGAAAGTATGTAAATGGAAAGAAAGTAGGGTTCTAGAATAAATTAGAGGGTAGATTTAGCAAAGTTAAAGTCTATCGTTTAAAATTGGTCCTAAAAGTCGTAACTTGAGAGAAATGCTTAGATTATACAATCACTAATATTTACCATGAACTTACATCTTTCTGAAACATTGAATTTCATAGGTAATTATTACTTGCTTGTTTTTCCCAATCAGACTTGCAAATCATATCTAGCTTTTTTTACCATTTAGAGCCGGAATGATGCTATAAAATACGAAAAAATAAAAAAACTGTTTGACTTTATGCAAAATTAAGAGATGTATGAAGAACTGCCCTGCGACTAGCTTTGACCTAGATTTCTTTTAACTAGAAGCTTTTATATATATACAGAATGTCGATACCTGTACATGAAATGTGGTCCTGATCCTAAAATCTAAATCTAAGAAACCTCTGCAACGTGTCAGTAAAGTGATGAACTATTACGATCGTAAACTACACAAATAAAGATTCCGATTGGTTATGATGAGCATCTTTTTCACCTTGATTTTTTTATTATTATACTAGGAGTCCTTCATAAGTCATCAAAAATACAAACAGAGCCTATTTATTCAGGGATAAATAGAATATACTTATTTGCCTATCCAGGGTTTTTTCCATTTAACGTTTACGAATTTGAAAGCAAAACTGAAAACCTATGCATCAAAAAACGGCGTCCTTTGTTTTGAGGTCTGAGCAAAAAATCCGCAATCAGTCAGTAAATTGAATCCCCTACTAATCGAGCATCAACCATGAACTTACATCTTGCTGAAACATTGAATTTCATAGATAATTAATTGCTTGTTTTTCCCAATTATGCTTGCAAATCATATCAAGTTTTTTTTTACCATTTAGAGCCGGAAAGATGCTATAAAATACGAAAAAAGAAAAAAACTACTTGGCTTTATGCAAAATTAAGATATGTACGAAGTACTGCCCTGCAACTATATTTGACCTAGATGTCTTCTAAATAGAAGCTTTTATTGAATACAGAATGTCGATACTTGTACATGAAATGTGGTCCTAATCCTAAAATCTAAATCTAAGCACCTTCTGCAACTTGTCAGTAAAGTTAAACATAAACGTAAAAGTCAGTAAACATTACGATCGTAAACTACACAAATAAAGAATCCGGTTGGTGATGATGAGCATCTTTTCACCTTGATTTTTTATTATTATACTAGGAGTCCTTCATAAGTCATCCAAAATACAAACAGGGCCCATTTATTCGGGAATAATTAGAATATACTTATTTGCCTAGCCAGGGTTCTTTCCATTTAACGTTTACGAATTTGAAAGCAAAACTGAAAACCGATGCATCAAAAAACGGCGTCCTTTGTTTTGAGGTCTGAGCGAAAAATCCGAAATCAGTTAGTAAATTGAATCCCCTACTAATCGAACATCAAGTCTGAAAAATCTTGTGCCATATATTAGTGAAATCGGAAAAAGAGAATAGCAATAAAAGAGAATAACCCGCATAAAAACCTCCTAACAACCAGCGCACTTTATCGTTGTGTGGTGCAATTAAGGTAAACGCTGATACAGAACAGAGTGTGCGATCACTAATAACACCTAGATAGTTATCAGCGGAACTTGGCGGATTTCATTATCCGTATGGAACGGCGAGATAAATTTTTGCCCACAGATTAATCACTCGTGGATATTCTGGCAGTGACATAATATTCGACATCGCATTTGATAACGAAAGGCGGCACCCTGACTATTGTTCTTTTACCTATTTGTTTCAATTTTTTTCTACCCCACAAACGTACCTAGTTTGTTAATTAGTAATAGAAAAATTTCTTTTCCGATTTCGGGTGGGAACCTTTTGTTTCCCAAATAGATTTTATGATAGAGCAAGCTGTTATTTTCTAAATTTTATTTATGAGTCTATCGGTATCTCCATTTACATGCCTACATATGTGCCCATTTATTTAATTAGCCAAATTTAATTAGGGGAAAATAATTATTTCAACATTATTGTCAGGTTTATTAAAATATTTGCTGTAAGATGAATTTGTGTATAATTTCAATTTGAAAATTAGTGTTAGTTTTACTAATATTTGTAGATAAAGACAGAAAATTCAAGATGAATGATACTTTTCCCAAATTTCAGTTTTCTAGATGGATACATGTATAAACCTTTTAGAAATATCCCACAAGTGAAAGAAGTGAAATACTGACTAAAAATATTATTTATTAAAAATTAAAAAGTTTTAAACATTTTCTCCATTCTAAATACTTTAAGCATCCATTATGATTGATATCATAATATGATAATATGATAATCAAATCATATTATGATTATTTTAATGTAAGTAGGTTATATAAATAAGTAAAATTAAGAAGTGTAGGAAAATGCTCGACTTTAGATATACTTCTTTCCATAGCGATCTAATGTTTTTTCATCATTACGATATTTAAGGATGAATAAATGCATAAATAACTAAAGTAACCATGTTTAATATGTCTATGTAAAAAAAATTATATTTTAAATAATTTCAAATTGGAAAATATGTATAAAAAATTATCATTTTTAATAGGCTGCCCATTGGATATACTTTATCAAAATTCTCTATAACGTATCATCAGGAAATTTTTCAGAATTATTTTGAATTTCAGTGATGAAATCTCTATTTTGTAAAAGCCTAATCATAATACAGCGGATCACAAACAAATATAAAATCAGAAACAAGTATGATTTTCAAATTCATATCTTTAGCACCTTTTGAAACTGAGAAAAACTTTAAAAATAATTTACTTACATATATGTGGTGCCTCCATGTTTTACAAACTGATTAAGTGAAGAACGCCATATGCAAAGTTCTGCATACTGCGTCATTAAAATAAACTGTATAAATAACTGTATTTTCAATTAACCAACGACGCCCACTTTGCTTGTTTTCCAGTTGAGGGGCGATTGCACTTATTTGCACTTATTTGCAGCAGCCTAACATTCTGCTTAGATATATTTTATTTAATTTCTTTAATTGATTAAATAAAATGTTGTTTTTTGAAATTCGTATTTGTTCCTGTTAAACTGCCAAACACCTTCATGAGGATGCTTCAAGTGAAGTGTGCTATTTTCATAAGCCACAAATGTAAAAGGAATATTTTCTAGTCTCATACACATCTAGGTATTCCTTATCAATTTATTTGAAGTTTGATGCAATTTTTAATTGATTTCTTGCAGATTATATTAGTTTTGTAGCTGACAGAGTTTTTTTTTTTTTTTACTTTATCACAATCGATTCTTGAGTCTAATGTGTTACCCATGTTTAATACTGAGTGCTTGCCTCACTGTTCTGTGAATGCTTGCGCCGTCATTACAACATATTAATGCATCTAGAGTGCCAATTTTCAAAGTTTTTTGACCAACAACGCACTTTCTGGCAAATGTTACCATCCTCTTCTGTTGACATTCACTTTCGGTACATTTCAGTGTCTATTTTGTTTAAACTTTTTGTACTTTTTTTCCAGTGTTTTTACAAAAAGTATTCATTTAAGAGCTAACAACTAGGCCTGCTTTCCTCTATCATGGTTGATTCTCTTCCATCCTTTTCTAATATGGCACCCATAGTTCAATATCAAATCTTGCATAATTTTTGTGCGAGCGTTTAAGTCACCATTAAAACTTATTGCATGTAGACTGTCAATTTTCACAATTGTGGTACCAATAAAAAGCATTTTGTGGCAAGTTGTTATTGAAACGCTTGGGTTTTATGTCCGATCTCGATTAGATTTTGACGTCAGTCTTAGGTCTGACAATTTAGGATTTTCAATGTTGTTCGCTATCATTACAGAGAGGATAAAGCTAGAGTAAAGAGAAATATGATTTTATCTGTTCACTTGCAACGACTGGGAAAAAATATGGTATAAACTATTAGACTAATAAGTTTAATAGTTATTAATAATAATTTTCTATTGAAAAGAAACTTCTTATAAATGTTCTAAAAAGTATCTGATGTTAGTTGAAAAGCTCTTGAGAACTGTAGTTTATCAAAATCCATTAGTAACTGAAATTACAACAAGATTTCAGCATATATTTCAAGGAGCAAAAGGAAAAACTCCCAATTAAACGGTTTAAATCAGAAATTCTAACATACTTCTATTTCCCCTTTGTTTATTTCGGTCTTAGATTTTTATTTATTAGAAAATATATATATTTCTCATTATACATCTTTTAATTTCCTAACCAGAAATCTCAGTCATATACTAACATTCATTTATTCAGAGAGATATTTTAACGAACTAGAATAATATCTTTTTCACCTTCATCGAGTAAACAATTTAATACAATATTCTGTAATGAGAGGACGTTTTACTTATATTTAGGAATACTCGTCATTTGTTTACAAAATCATTAATTTATAAAGGAAAGAAATCGCACTTATCAGTTCCGCCGTCTTTTTCATTTTTAGGAGAGAGGATATCTAACAGCTAACAGTGCTTATGACACGAGGTTATTTATGTAGCCTCATAAATATTGGCTTGATATATTTCAGATCCTAGTCTAAGGCATCTATTGGGAGGATTGAATATTTTGTAATTACTGCTATATGCCACAATAACTCTGCAATTACTCGTTACATAATACAGTTCCTGCTTAACCTCTTCTTCCTCATTGTTTAATTTCGGTTTGTAATTTAATATAAGCTTCTTATTCTAAATCAAAGCGTTAGGTGTCTATATTAAATCGGACTTTATTATACTTATGGTAACGTGTAAGAGAAATTTTTCTGGTGACTGTATGTTTGCCTTTGAAAATTTCTTTTAGTGATTCTACGGAATGTTAGAATAATTGAAAAATTACGTAGATAAGTTTCAATTCTCAGCTATTTGAGAATTTTACGATATAGATTTTTTTTTAACTCAATGATGTTATTACTAAGTGACAGTTTTACATCAGGGGCAAGATTTGGTTGGATTTGATTTGGAGAGCTACGATCTACTATTTTGCTCAAGATGGCTAATGAGACCAGGACCTACTGCTTAAAGCCGATTCTGAACGGATGTGTAAAAATAATGTTACGTTGTCCTAATGTTTGAGAAAGAAGAAATTAATACTCATTAATAAACACATGGACAAAAATGGCTTGATTAAATGAATTTATTCAATTAAATAAATGCCTAAGGAATACGACTGTAATCAACTTATCATTTGTAGATATCGAAGACTGCTTGAGCAGTCGCCGGCCCCTAAAAAGCAATATGGCGATGATTTTTCTCAAAAGGTTTATCCCTCAAGACACGGATGTCAGCAACGTTCACCTTCTACTCCCCTGTGGTCACAAGGAATGTAACAGTAAGTTACAGGCTGAAAACAACCATACCAGCAGCGGGATAAGAACCCGTATCAGTGTCACGAAAACAGAAACAAGGGAGAAAAGAGTTGAATATTTTAAGAATATTGTTTTCATGTTAATATTACTGCTTTTATAAAGCTATATCTTTCGAAACAGCAAAGAATGGATAAGTTTATTTTACTAAAATAAACCTTTTTGAAAATTATGTCTATTTTGTGAGGTTCATTTAATCGGTACGTTGACTACTCATACCTTTTAATCCTTTTAAACACAGCTAAAGAAATTTTCAACTATTGGGTAAACTTTCGGTGCAAGTTTTAAAAGTTCCAATAACTATTGTTCATTGATAAAATTATATTTATTGAAAGAGAATTGTAAGAAGAGTAATAAGTGTTCAACATCTCTAAAAATATCGTTTTAATATAAACATATATATTTTATAAACTCAAATAAATTAAATAAATTTAATAAATTTATAACTCAAATCAAATAAAATCATTTCTTCCACTGACAAAATTATATTAATTGCAGTGAAACAGTAACAAGAAGGAAAACGTGTTCAACATCTCAAAAAATATTGTTTTTATGAAAACGTAACTTTAAAAGCTGTAAAGAGGGAATAAATTTTTTAATGAACTAAACTTCATTATGTCTCTTATGTATTGAAGAAATGAATTTTTCAATCTTGGTCATCAACTATTATCGAGAACTTAATCGATATGAGCCACATATGAGGTCTAGATGTAGATGTCACTGAAGATAAAAAGTTTTGAAAATATTATTTTGAGGTATTATTTTTTTGCTTAAATTTGAAGTCTATCTGAAATTTGGCCCAGCCAGACGGTTAGTCGAACTTTATGAAGCAAACGATGACCATAGGGTCATTTCTTCATAGGGTGTCATTTCTTCAGCCAGTTCTGGGATATTTACCAGTGTTCGAAAGATATAACAACCTTACAAAAATGGTATAACTTTAGTTAATGATTATATTTGTAAATTTGAAATGCCATCATCTGATTGAAATAGTTAATTCCACTCAGGTGCACATCCAGTTGGCTGAGAAAGGCTGGTGGTTTAAAACCATCTCAAGCCCATCAGCGAATTGTGTGTCCGAGTAAAATTTTTTCCAGACGTTGTTGTACCGTTGTTGAATAAGACAGTGTTTTTAGTTATTTAATTATTAAACCTTCTCATCATATTAGCACCGGATTTTTGTTTAATGAGCCGGTTGTTTTCTTTTTTAAAGTAGACGCCAAAGAGCTCGATATTTAGACTGCCCTAGAATTGTTTCTGCAAGGTCTGTTCCTATACAGATGGACGAGGTCGCCATGGAGGAGTAAACCGAAGTGAGTGTACCCTTCTAGTGAGATATACCAGATATAGCTGAATTCTGCTCCATAGATATCGTAATAAATATTAGTTATTGAAAACATTTGCTTTCTTTCCAGTTCAACCATCATAAATGAAAGATCTTTTTCGACAATGCAAAATTTCTTTCTAAAGCAGGTGGCAATTACAGACATATAGCCTTACGTCAATACAGAGTTGAAAAGCTGTTACTGAGTTGGCACCACCCGAGGAGCACGTTTAGCTTAATTCGTATTTAGTAAGGAAAACTTTTAAATTGTTTTGTACGGCCATTTTTTCGTTATAGCTATACTGTCAACTGTGCACAAGAAATGTCTAAGCATTCTTTTAACCTTTTTGGAGAGCCAAGAATAGCCTTACGACGTTGTTGATCAGAAATGTTTTCTTTTCTATTAAAAAACTTACTTTTTAGGTCTTGAATATCCTTCAGTTTGTCACATAAACTAGTGCTTTAACTGGGCTCATAATCTCAGTCTCAAGGTACAGGATTAGGGGATTTTCGAGGCCAAAATGTGAATCCTGTACGGCCAGTCCATTTCTTCCCACAAGCATCACCAAGGAACTATAGTTGTTTTGAATACTGCCATATTTTTTATAATATTCGAAAGGACTGTCAGTTATTTTGCCTTATTTTTATGTTTGTGCATAGTTAGCATTGGTTCTTTTTCCAATTTAACTATACCCTGGAATATTTTTTTTGTATCGGTGCAACAAAATGTATCTGTTGTATCAAAATGTATCAAACATCTCCTTAAATGTACAAATACTATATTTTTGAAAATATTATTAGAAATTATAAAATATTAGTAAATAAACAAATTCGTAAAATTTATTAAACAATTTTGAAATAGGTAAAATATAAAACGATTAATAATGTATCAAGAGTTTTAGCTGATTCATATAGCATATTTAAAAATTCAAAGTTATATTGCATAAAGTTTTATGACAATCTCTAAATGTTTTTAAGCATATTTTAATTTATGCTTACATTATAATTTGTTAAGTATATGTAGAAATTTCCTGTGTCCATATAAGTTATATACATATTTTTTCAAAGAAACTTAAATTTTATTTACTTTAACCAAGTTGATACAATTCCTAAAAATACTTAAGTCATAAATCTGAAACTGAATTACATAATAAAAAATAATCATTTCACATACATTAAATTGTAATACCAAATATCAAAACAATGTACCATCATTTTCTATAAATACCTCAGACGTTTTCTCTTGCATTTATTTAACATAAATATAAAACAAATGTCATTTATATACAATATGAATTGCTTTTTCGAGCTTTAAATATGTTAAGATTTCCTTCCATTTAACATTTGTTCTAAAAACAAAGCAGTTACATCAAAAATCTCTCTGCGATTGAAGATTAACCCAAAATAAAGATCCAAAGAATAGATATTACACGAACTTATAAATCACATAAAGCATACATTTTTCATTTTAAAATAAACTGGAATAAAAATCGATAGGGAGACGTGTGAAAAAATCCCTTAACTTTAGTTAAAAGCACAGGATTTAACTAAAATCTGTACTGAGACTGGCAAAGACCAGGGGAGGGGGGAGAAAAACATATCTAACTTTGCCGGCCTGATCTACTCAAACTTTTTTCCTATTCGTGCTGCGCACTCTGCTTCTTTAATCCCACCTACCATTTAAGGGATTTTACCAAGCCAAGCTGGTAAACAAACCATGTGTGTGAATCCCCTGTTGTTGCTGTAGGATTTCCATTTTGGCGCGTCTCTATGACAACACCTGTTCCGTAAGAGGCGGGCATAGAAAATTTTCCCTGATATCCTTTAGCTTTCAATCTGGACTTATCGATCGTGGATGCTACTGACTGGAAGGTTGCCATCGCAACTGGCTCTCAGGACTCCCACGCTCCCACAATAATTGACGTCTTACCTGTTGCTCGGTCCCGCCGCTTCGTTAACGAGATTTTGCTCGCTAACGAATTAATTCCGAAGAATTTTTTTTGCGCGTCCTCCGCTGCGATAACGTTGCGCAAAGCGTAGAGACATATAATCAGTTTTCCGAGGCAAGGAAAACACAGCAGGAGGGCTCCCGAAACAAACTTTTATGTATGACCTCTACAGTGGGTGAACCATTTGACTCGGGAAAAGTGAGTGATGAAGTTCAAAACTTTTCGTAATTAATATACAGGAGATAAATTTCGAGTCCATAAAACGGTAAAAGGGATAGCGAAGATGCTTGAATATTTTCAAATAATTTATGAAGTTTTTCAATTATGAAAGTTCTTTGAGTATCACGATGTCACTTTGCATGTTAAACACAATGATGTGAAACGTAAAATTAATTTAATTAAATGATCGAAAAGGCTTTCATGTTAAAGATAGGGGATAAGAGTCATGTTAAAGATAGGATTGATAAGAGTCACTGAAATATAATATGTGTGCATTTTGGGCAACGAAAATGTTATTGGATAGTATACAGAGATAAATATCAATTGTTATCAATATCAATATCAATATTTATGAATTGGTAAAATGGATAGCGAAGATACTTGAATATTTTCAAATAATTTATGAAGTTTTTCAATTAGGAAAGTTCTTTGAGTATCACGGTGTCACTTTGCATGTTAAACACAATGATGTAAAACTTAAAATTAATTTAATTAAATGATCGGAGACTCTTTCATGTTAAAGATAGTGTAATTGATAAGAGTCACTGAAATATATGTGGATTTCGAGCAAAGAAAATGTTATTGGATAGTACACAGGAGATAAATATCAAGTCTATAAAATGGTAAAAGAGATATCGAAGATACTTGAATATTTTCAAATAATTTATAAAGTTTTTCAATTATGAAAGTTCTTTGAGTATCACGATGTCACTTTGCATGTTAAACACAATGATGTGAAACGTAAAATTAATTTAATTAAATGGTCGAAAACTATTTCATGTTAAAGATAGGGGAATTGATAAGAGCCACTGATATATAATATGTGGATTTTGGTCAAAGAAAATGTTATTGGGTGGTATACAGGAGATAAATATCAAGTCCATAAAATGGTAAAACAGATATCGAAGATACTTGAATATTTTCAAATAATTTATGAAGTTTTTAAGTTCTTTGAGTATCACGATGTCAACTTGCTTGTTAAAGACAATGAAGAGAAAGGTAAAATTAATTTAATTAAATGATCTAAAACTCTTTGATGTTAAAGATAGGGGAATTGATAAGAGTCACTGAAATATAATGTATGCAGTTTGGGCAAAGAAAGTGTTATTGGATAGTATGCAGGAGATAAATATCAAGACCATGAATTAGTAAAACAGGTAGCGAAGATACTTGAATATCTTCAAATAATTTATGAAGTCTTTCAATTATGAAAGTTCTTTGAGTATCACGATGTCACTTTGCATGTTAAACATAATGATGTAATACGTAAAATGAATTTAAATGATCGAAAACTCTTTCATGTTAAAGATAGGGAATTGATAAGAGTCACTGAAATATAATATGTGCATTTTGGGCTAAGAAAATGTTATTGGATAGTATACAGGAGATAAATATCAAGTTCATAAAATGGTAAAACAGATATCGAAGATACTTGAATATTTTCAAATAATTTATGAAGTTTTTCACTTATGTAAGTTATTTGGGTATCATGTTGTCATTTTGTATGTTAAACCCAGTGATGTGAAACTCAAAATTAGTTTAATTGAACAATCGAATACTCGTTCATGTCAATGATAAGGGATAAATGTCCCAACTAACTATAATATGAGCATTTTAGGGTAAGAAAATAGTACTGTAACAGGATAATGTATAGAAGATTAATTTCGAGTCAATAAAATAGTAAAAGGGAGAACGGAGACACTTGAATATTTTCAGATAATTTATTAAATTTTTCAATTATAAAAGTCATTTGGGTATCATGATGTCACTTCGCATGTTTATCATACTGATGGGAAAAGTAAAATAATTTAATCAAATAATTGAAAACTCTTTCGTGTTAAAGATAAGGTAATTGATGAAAGTCACATCTGACTATAATATGCGCATTTCGGGTTAAGAAAATAATACTAAAACAGCATAGAGAAGATAAATTTTCATAAAATGGTAAAAGGAATAAATAATAGGCTTAAATATTTTCAAATAATTTATGAAGCCTTTCAATTATGACAGTTTTTTGGGTATCATGATATCACTTTGCATGTTAAATACAATGATGTGAAACGTAAAATTAATTTCATTAAATGATCAAACTCTTTTATGTTAAAGATAAGGGAATTAATAGGAGTCACTAAATTATAATATGCGCATTTTGGACTAAGAAAATATTGTTGAAATGTTGAAGCTTCATAAAAGATTTTTTAAGCTCTGAAAGGAAGAATTTTTTAAAAGCTAATTACTTTCATACTTTTACGTATATACGGAAATGATTCATAGTATTTCATAATAATTCAAAACTTTGAGATAAGTTTCCTGCACCTTAAGTATTGATTTTATTGATTATTTGATTATCATTATCCTATTTATTCAAAATCTATACTACAGTAAGGGACAAAATAGATAGAATCGGGGTATTAACAGTATTCTGGTCTTCCCAAAATAAAAATCTTCATTTATATAAGACTTATTTCGGTTCTTCTTTAAATAAACTGTTCTTCTCTTTTTAAAAGGAATTTTTACAAGTTTTAATGATACTGTAGCTTTAAAAATATGTAGTTTTGTCATTTCAGGTAATATATTTTATAAAATAACGAGAAAATATACACTAAGTGTAAAAAATAAATTTCACTTACCCAAAAGTCTAAAGACAAATATTAGAATCTAAATGTTTGCACCATATTAAAGTAAAATATTTGTTTTACTCTGTAAACCAAAACTTTATGTGTATCTAATAATTTAAAGTTTAAAAAAAATCTTAAAAAATATTGAGAAATTAAAAACTTAAAACATTAGTCTTTATTATGCTATAAAATAAAATATGTTGCTAAAATAAATAGAATAGAGATTCAGAGACTAGGAATGGTAATTAGCTGCTATTTTGTATAAAAAATTAGTTTCTAATTTACAAATTTCAAATGTCATTTTGTGGGTAATCAGATTTCTGTTTGTTTATTTACTTCGTGTTTTATATTATTTTGAAATTGTATCACTTCATGTAAAAAAATTATATAGTTTTAAATTAGTTAAACTATTATTAATAATCTCAGAAAATGTTTATTATTAGTGTAGCATAATTTGTTATTTCATAATGAAATAAAATAGACTTCTTTTAATTTTGACTTTTCTTCTTTGAGGTACTATAACCCCTTAACAGTTGCGGATGTGAATATTTTAAAGTAACCCAATTTTTTCTTAAAAAGTAACAGAAAAAAATATCATTAGTCAAATTAAATTGCCTTTTCAATTTTAGAGCAGTGCTTATGATTCATCATTTTGGCATGAACACTTATTGTTCTTCAACATTAACTTCAGAGCATTTCTTGTTATACTTTTTAATATTTTCCATTATCTTCTGTAACAGCATGCCTTACACAAAAAATATGAGAAAAATTTTGTAAGAGACAAGTATCAAATGTCAAAACATTTTGATGCATACACAATTCAGTTACTTCGTAAATATGACTTTCAGAGGCAAGTAAATATGATGCTAACTCTACCCATCGCATAATAATAAAATATTTGACAGGATCAACAAACATTTTGTCACTGGGTTTTTTGAGTGTATTTTTATCCTCTGGTGTAATACAGTATTATTCTTAAATATTTTACATTGTAATGGTAAAAAATAAAAACAGCTTTTTTTAAAAAGACCATTTTTGAAGAACTAATTTTGTGTTTATTTTACCTTAGCAGAATGGATATACCTATAATATTTTTTAAATTATTGCAACTTTTTATTTAAAAAATCCAGTTAAGAACTCCAGTTAAGAGTTTTTAATGTAAAATGTAAATCAGTTTAAGAATCTAAAATTAGTTCATTACTTAATAACAATAATATAACAAAAACCTATATTTTATATTCCGTACATTTTTATACTTCACTTCTTTAACCATCAACTAATAGAACTAAAGTGTCGAAAGTAACATTTGCTCAATACGTAATTGACATATACTGCCCAATGAATTAAAAACTGTGATCAGTATTTTATTGGATTTTATTTTGTACATTTAAGAGTATACAGGACTCTCACATCTTGGACTTACATATCTACAACTCTCTAAAGTGTCTAAAATAAGTTTGACATCATTTTTCGAATGCCGAAGCTACACTCATCTATAATTTGGAGAAAAAAATCTCCAATCTGAGATTTCAACTGAAATCCAAGGAAGCCGATCATTTTACCACCATATAAGTAATGAGATAAAGAAAGGGGACAGCAATATTAAAAAAAAAGGTTTATTAAAATGTTGTAGTCTAACTTTAAAGATGTAGTTTTATGATTGATTCATGTAAGATCACCAAAGATACATTAGTATGCAAAATTTCAGCTCAATCTGAGATCGGGATGTTAACAAAAGTTCAGTTAGAAGATTTAGGCTTAGATAGTTATGCAAAGCAAGTTAAATTAAAAAACATGGAATTGGGATGCACTTTTGAATGAGCTTTCTCAACATGTTCCAAGCATTCTGAATAGGCTAATTCCAAACTTTCATGGAGTATGGAAAAGGGGGACAATAAACTTGTTGTCCGAAAAGCTATTTTCGAATGTTATATGCCCTTTGTGCTGTTGCATTATCTCATATCAGACTAGCAGAAAGCGAAAAGGGGACAGTGGATTATTTGTTTTATGGAAATCTTGCCAAACTGTACGACTTCCGCTACTGACAAATAAATTTCAGAAGAATTATCTTTCCATATTACCTTTTCCTGGTCCTTGAAAATCTACTTATGTCCTTCTCTATACCACTGTAAGCAACTGGTGTTCCTTGCAGAGAACAGTACAGAACAGTTTCTTTGCAGATACAGTTGTATTATCTTCAAAGATTTTTCTCTTTCAAATAAAAAAGTAATAAATCAAGATTCACTTTGTCAGTCAATATGTTTATGGGTTGTCTGACCCTAAATCTTTTGGAAACATAAGAAGAACAGTTTCAAATCAGTAAAACAGATTCCACTATCTTGATAATTCCCCCAAACCTCTGACTTCAGCGAACAAAGCTGCTAAGTCTCTTGGTATCAGCGTCGTCAACTCAAAATAAGATGTAGTGTAATTCATCTAAACACATTATCATTCTTCCTTCCTCAGATGTTCAGCTAAGTCCTGTACATCATTATTTTTCTAGCAGAAATTGGTGATTGACTCATTAAGTAATGGCAACCTGTTCTCATTCTCTGAAATTTTCATAATTATGTTGATTCCAAGATCAATTAAGCCTCCGTTGGAGATTCTTCTCAGTAAAAGTTTCATCCTAGTGTACTCATTTTCTACCACAAAATACTCCTAATATAGACCTATCACAGTTCTGATTAACTATATCAAACCTACAGATGCTTCTACTGGAAAAGAACTGTGGTTTCTGTGTACAACTTTTATGGCTTTCGAGAACCTAGTGGATTTTTTTCGTGTTGATAACCCTAATGCAGATTAAACGGATTCAAATAATAAGTTATTTCTGAAACGATGAAAAATCTGTCACTTACCCCCTTTTTCTTCGTTTCTCATGAAATCAGCAAACACAGCTCACCTATTCCTGCAACCCAATCACGTATCCCTCATGCCATGCTCTTATTTTGAAGAGCCCCGCCCATTTCTCAATAAAGAATCTTTGTTCATTTTTCTATCTTTAAAGGCTAAAGCATTCTATTTAAAATCCCTCATAAATATTTAATGAGTCTCTATTATATTTTACTAGATTTTTAAAGACTTTTGTCCAATATAATTAAAAACTTTTACTATTTGGTCCTTCTGCAAACACTTACATGTAAAAACTATTCTTTTTTTAAATTTTATAAACTAGTCACAATTATCTGATGTTTTCCTTTTATACGTAATCCTCTTAATAGTTTCAAACATTTAGTCTAGAAGCAGGTAAGTAATGACACGAGGGAATATGAAAAACAAATCTAACATACATTCATGGAAGGCAATTTTGTTCTATTACGTAAATAAATTGTTAATAAATGTTTAAATGGATCATTTTTAAACGATTTACTTTAATGTCAATAATATGATTTACTTTTGGAGAAGTACTCTTGTTTTATCTTATTCTTACCAAATGTATTATGCTGTATATTAATAAGCTCAATTTAATCTTTTCAAATAAAGCAATTATTCTTAAATATTTTGCAGGCAGATAAAAATTTCGACAATAAATATTTTTGAATAATATGTTTCATAATGTTTCTTGGATTATATAACTTACGGTGCCAAAATAAAAAGGAAATTATCTATTAAAGTATTTTTATTTGTAAGTAACTCACATTTAAATAAATTTGCATTAGATTTTAATAAAGGTTTTAAACATATTTCTTTTCCTAGAAAAGAATACCCATTTAAAATGTAATACACTTATTATAATATCCATAAACAAACTTTTAATGTAGTTCAACAAACTGAGGCTCATCAAAATTTTATATTTGGCAAAACATTAAAGTCCCAGAGCCTTGCATATTAAACAAATATTACGATATAAATTGATTTAATCGGGATAATTACTGCTCTGAAAATATTAATTTCTATTCTCCTTTCAAATACTTTTAGTTTTGGAAATAGCATTTATTTGCAATCAAACTCATTTATGACAAAAAATAAGGAAAACTTTAGTAAAATATTTTACGCTTTTACACGTTAAAGGTATTGTTATATATAACCCTCTGTAACGTTTTTGGAACAAACTGTCTAGTACACTCTCAGTCATCCTTTGACATATTTGATTATAAAATATAAAAACTGCTTTAGTTTAACATTTTTAAAACTTCTAATCAAAAATTATAATTTTACAGCAGATCACAATTTACATCATTACATTACTATCCAAGAATTGGAAATTTGAAATTGGGAAAGCCATTAAAATGTAAACAATACATATATTTCTAAGCATTTGCTCCTGATACATTCAAATTCATTTAATGTGTAGTTTTTTAATGTAATGAAACATTTTTGCTCTTTTCAGAATATTGGAGACTATTTTTCTATTACAATCCAAGATTCTCAGCAGTTACGCTTCCGGGGGGAACGAAAAGCTTTTAACTTCTGCCTTTTTTGTTTGAAAATACATTTATAAAAAAGAAATGCGATTGATCAAAATAAAGTTAGCTCTTTCCATTTATTTTTTTCTGAAAACCCCTGCTTCTGGATAGTTATCATTATTGGCATCGTTTGACAGAAATAAAGTTTGACAGAATTTTTTTTCTGTCAAACGGAAGGGCTGAACTAAATATTGACAGAAAAAAGGAACAAATCCGTATAGTTTCAAATGACTAATTGGCGTTTAGCAACTATTTCATGAAATAGCTGCTAAATAATGAATAACTTAAGATACAAAAAAAGAAGACAATTGTTCGGTCTTAACAGATAGCTAAAGCTAATGTGCAATTAAATACTAGAAATTATGGTCCCTAATCTGCAATTAAATGTAGTCAACCAAAATGTAAAAGAACAGATAGATATTTTGCAATTAATATTGTTTATTAGATCAAATTTACTGCGTTTTGTAACAATTATTTTTAAATGCGCTCAAATATATTATACTCGTTACGATTATCAAATTTAAATTTTATTTGGAAGAAACTTTCAAAAAAGGATTTTCTAGATCTTCCATATTTACCTAAAAGAAAAACAACATTATTGGGCTGATTGTAATAACAAATTTTCATTATGCTTTTTATGTCTCGACATTGTTTACAACGTAATTTTGAGTTCAATTAAATTTTTTACTCATTCTTGGTAAGTTACCTGTTGTGTACAGACTATCCCTTTTTAAAGGAAGTATTCGGTAAAATTTAGTGTATTTGTGGAAGAACTGGAGAAAACTCATTAAGAGCGCAGATGGTGAAATTTTTAACATGAAAATTCAGGATCGTCAAAATGGAAAATTTATTTTCAAAGTAGCAGAGTTAAAAAGTAAAAAATATTAAATATTTATAATTATACAATACTTGAATATAATAATCACGAATTTTGACAACTAACATCTGCCCCAAAATTGCCTAAATTTTTGAAAATACATAAATAACCTATTCGACCTGAAAGAGGTTGAATACTTTTAATAGTGGATATATTTAACTATAAATAACTATGAGGAAAATGCTTGTATCAATGCTATATGGCTTGCATTTAATTATTTCTTTAGTCTTGTTGCTCATCTGAACCTATTAGGAGACTTAGGAAACAAAAAAAATTTTAAAGGCATTGGTGAACAAAATTTTATTTTCAATAACACCTCAAACATCTAAATCACATATGTGAGTCATAATTAATTTAGCTCTTGATAACAGATAATAGAACAAGACTGAAAATTTGATGAGGATTTTTTTGAAGGATTTAATACAGAAACAAAACATTTGCTTTGTGTTTGATTTTTGCCTCTTTATTAATAATATTTTAAAATACCATTTGTAACTAGATAAAACTTTAATAGTAGCATAAGTTATATCATTTTACTGAAATGGAATGAGTTCTCACTTTAGAGACCAAAGGTGAACCCTAACATTATTTAATAAACTTGGAATTTTACATTAGCAATAAATTTTAGATTACAAACAACAAAGTTTTACATTAAATAGTTTTAAAGTAGTTCGGGCCACATAAATTTAAGTTTACATTGTTTTATATTAATATAACAGGAAATTTTCCACGTGAATAA
>CM063502.1:92935507-92943007 GCA_032207245.1 Pardosa pseudoannulata
GTCAGTGAAAATCATTCAGTGGACGAAATATGTTGTACGCAAAAGTGAAAATTTCTTTAAAAATCTGAAAATTATATTCTCCTTATCTTATTATGAAATCTAGTTACCAAACATAGAAATGTTAGTAAGTGCATCAGCAATTAAATTGAGTGCATCAACTCTTAAATTGAGTCCATCAACTCTTAAATTGAGTTCATCAACTCTTAAATTGATGAACTCAAAATCTCAGTTGTTTCATTTTAACGTAGTGTATGCAGTCGCATTTTTGTAGATTTTCAATATACGATGTAATGATTTTTTTCCCTCGATTTCTCAGATCAAATTTTCATTAGTAGATTTTTCAATTGAAACTCCATATTCGCCACAAAACCTCTTCACGGGGATTTCATAAAACTGTAAGACTCGGTGAAGAAATATCCTTTTAACTTTAAGCTATTTAATAGAGATAAGATCTAAAATTTCATTTCGATTTTGATTTGATTTTGATTTTTCACACAAAGAATAAAGTGGTAAATTGTATAAATGCAGCTAGTTGTTGAAATGAAATATCCTCTACAGCCAGTGAAACTGTTCTAGAAATAGAAACAGCTTGACTTTTAACTAAATTAACATTAGAAATATTCAGTTTAAACTCCTAGATAAACTTTTCTTGTCAAGCAGGTAAACGCCTACAAAGTGAGCTAAAGTAAGCTGACAACCAAATGACGCCCAGGGAGTATTGCCATTCCAAAAGAGAGAAACCTTGAAGGGGGTAACACTTGGACAAGTAATTTCAGGTCAGGGGCTCCCCTCCCCCCTTCTCTTACAGGTGGAGAGAAATGTCATGATCATTAGTGATGATCATGTCATACCTTTGAGATCTAATGTCACCACAGCTGTCCTTAAAACAATTTTTTCTAATTCTATTACCGAAGAAGCCACTTTTGTCTAACATAAGCGAAATAAATGATAAGATAATGTGAGGGTTTTCAGAGCCTCATATTTTAGTTATTGATTTCTTGAAAATCCACTTCTAATTTTTAAATACAATTTTCACTGATATTAAAGCTTGGAGGACTCTTTAAAGATTATTATATATATGAACGTCTTGACAATGCTATAACATGCTCAACCAGCAAATCAACATTGAAGAGTGATTCTGTTAATTACCAATCCGTTTGTGGGAATAGTTCAGTATTCAGTTCTATAAATATTTCAATATCATGGGAAAATTTTAAAAACTAGCCAATTTTCAAAAATAATTTTTATTTTTCAGCGAACCAATTTATTCATTACAAATTTTATATAGGTACTATTTCAAACATTATTTAATCTATTAAAAGTAGTATATAAATCAAAAAGTATTAACTAGTTATCAAAAATATAGATGTTTAAAATGTTTTCTCATTCGAATCTTTGCATTGTCATTCTGTGATATTGAATAAACGAAATAGGGTGTCGACTAAAATAATGACAGTATTTTTGTTAAGGGACCTAGTACCTATAGAGACTAAGAATTATCAATTTAATAATATTTTCCTAGATTCATTAAAAAATAAAATGTTTTGAGCCTTTCAGAATTAATTTTTTGTAAGTTTGTAAATAACATTCTAAATTTTATCTAATTAATTAGCTTTGCAATTCCAAGTAGTATATTTTTTAAATAAAGTAAAAAAAATATTCTCAAATTAAAAAAAAAATTAATTTTACTTATTTGCAAGATTAATTTTAGGAGCTAAATTTTTACATCAGAATGAAGTAAAATATTGAATTTATTCTATATGCTAAAAATTTAAAGGTATATGATATTTTAAAAAACATGCTTCCCTGTAATACAATTTCTTTTCTTATTTCAATACTTTCAAATTAGAAAATATACAACAACAGAATATTTAGCGGTTCTCGTGGACATATTTAAGAAATTTAAGACCAACCAAATTAAAAGAATTTTTTTACATTATCTATAGAGAAGACAAGGGAATAATAAACTTGCTAATGAAATCTTTAACTTTTTATGACTAATTATTTATGATGCCTTGATATACATTTTTTACAAGGGCGAGAATGTTAATAAATTGTTGAATATTGCGGAATTACTAAAATTGACAGTTTTCTACTTCCATTTTAAGCGAAATATCTTGTTTGAGTTTTAGGTTAATTGAAATATTTTATATGAATACTTCATTAAAAATCTAAAGACACATGTTTGCGATATTTATTTCATTTTAGATACTTTACAATCATTTATCTCAAACAATATCAAAGTACACAATTTGATTACATTATATATCCTTCTAGCTAACGAGTTATAAAGCATTATCTTGTTTGTCAAAGTGAGGGTTTAAACAAATTACTGATAGTTTAGACTTCCTGCGATTTTATTCAGTGTTTCATACTTATGAAAATATAAAGAAAAATTCACGATAGAACGTTTGAATTTTGCATAATATGTACGTGAATTTTTTATTAAATATGATTCATGTAAACTAATGTTTTATGAATTTCAAACTGCATTTGCATTCAATTCAGTCTCAAAGTTAATAGATGTAACGAGTATTATAACAAACCCTCAATTGTTTATACCTCAGCGGGGATGGGTACATAATCGGTAATATAAAGGCTTCTGACTTATTTTAAAATTTGAAGCACGATCTCGTAAATCAACGCAGTTCAAGGATACCGTGCTATAAATGATCTGATAAAAAGAATCGTCAAATAATAAAATTAGGACTTCGACAAGTCTGCCATCCCGATGATAGCTTGCTATTATTAGAACTGAACCGTAGAGAGGGTTACTGAGGATGTCTTTCAAATTTCTATTCACGCGTGACGATATAAGTGTCTGGCCAAGTCACGTGAGCCGTAGTAACAAATAAACTGGTCCCTCGGTAATACTTGATGTATGCATTTATTATTCAGGCAAAATAGCTGAAGTATCTACAGGGAGACGAGGGAAGAATATTTTGGCTTGTGAAATCTTTTAACTTTTGATCTTAAGGTTACATCAAGACAGTCGACACTTCACATAATTATTTAGGTGCTGTCGACCTCTTCGGACGGGAAAAGGGGGGACATATACTGTGAATGCTTCTCCTGTGAAGATTTTATTTTAATGGTGCATTCAAAATACTCAATACGAACAATAAGCCATACCACAACTATGCGTTTTATCTAACTGTGGGCATCCCGGTGTAACCACATACTAGAAAAATGTTGGTCCAACATTTTTAGGATCAACCAAAGCTAAAGGAATTTTTTTATTCTCTACTAGAAGACAAGAGAAGAATATTTTTGCTAATGAAGTTTTTTAGGTTTTTTTTTTAGATTTATTTACCTAATTATTGAGGTGCTGTCGACCTCTTCAGACGTAAAGAGGAAGAAGAGTATCCTCTGAATGTCTTTCTTTTCATTAAATAGTATATTCAAAATACTCAATAAGCACAATAAGCTTGACAAAAATTGTAAATCTTATATAAGTGCAAACATCTCATTATAATCACATACTAGGAAAATATTGGTCATACTCTTTTAAACTAATCAAAGAAAAAGATAATTTAATTATTTACGAAGAGAAAAATAGGGAAGGGAATTAATAGGAAAAATATTTTTGCTTATGAAATCTTTTGACTTTTGATCGTAAAGCTACATTAAAACAGTCGACTATTCACCTATTTATTAAGGTGTTGTCGACCTCTTAAGACTGATAAAGGAAGTAGAATATCCAGTGATTGTGTATCCTTTCACTTAATGGTGCTTTTAAAATACTCATAAAGCACAATAAGCTGAACTAAAATTATAAAACTTATCTAAGTGCAGCTATAACAACATACTAGGAAAATATTAGGCAAACCTATATGATCCAACCAAAGAAAAAAGTAATTTATTAACTTTCTACGAGGAGACAAGAGAATAATATTTTTGCTTATGAAATATTTTGTCTTTTGATCTTAAAGCTACATTAAGACCGTCGACTATTCCTCTAACAATTCAGATGCTGTAGACAAAAAAAAAGAAGGAAAATATTCAGTGAATGTCTCACCTTTCTTTTAATGGTACATTCGTTACTCATTATGCACCATAAGCTTAAGGAACCAAAATTAAATTTTTGATAAGTGTGGGCATCTCGTTATACCCACATACTAGAAAAATGTTGGTCAAACAATTTTAAGGACAACCAATAAAAAGTTAAGTTTTAATTATCTTCGAGGTGACAAGGGAAGAACAGTTTTGCTTATGAAATCTTTTAACATTTGATCTTAAAGATACCTTAAGACAGTCGACTATTCACCTAATTCTTGAGGTACTGTCTACCTCTTCAGGCTAGAAAAGGGAGAAGAATTCAGTGGAAAGAAATTTTTTCTATGAAAATTTTATATTAATGGTATACTCTAATTATTGAATATTCTCAATAGTCTTGACTAAAATTGAAAATTTAATACATAAATTATTATTATAACCTATATTAAATTGAAAATTTAATATTAGTTATATATTTCGTTATAACTACGTACTAGGACAGTGATGATCAAACATATTAAATAGCCAGCCAAAAAAATTATCCTGATCCAATATAATTTACTATAAAACGAAAAAATTACTAACAAATAGTATACTTTGAAAAATATAATAATACTAACGGGGTAAGTGAACATGTGACTGTATTTATAAAGATTCTCAATATCTGATTCAAACCATACAGTAAGGAACGAGAGTATCCTCTGAATGTCTCCCTTTTCATTAAATGGTGCATTCAAAATACTCAATAAGCACAATAAGCTTGGCCCAAATTGTAAATCTTATATAAGTGCAGACATCTCATTATAATCATATTCTAGAAAAATATTGGTCATACTCTTTTAAACCAACCAAAGAAAAAGATAATTTAATTGTTTACAAAGAAACAAGGAAAAATATTTTTTTTCTAATGAAATCTTTTGACTTTTGATAGTAAAGCTTACATTGAAATTGCTACATGAAATTTAAAACTAAAATACTCACCTGTAAGTTCATTTTTAAGTCTCTCCCTAGTAAAACAATTTCGAAGTTACTCGGAAAACACCTATTAGCATAATAGATGGTACGAAACAAAGATATCACGAACGCTCTGGGCATGAGATTTCAGATTAGAGACGCTTGATTTTTAAGAGGACTTATTTTGGGAAACATAGACGCTTGTAAACGGTAACTTGTAACCGGTAAATTGTTCGATAAACTTCTGAACGATAAATGCAAATTCTTCTTTATAAATCTTGTTTCTATTTTTTTATTTAAACATAAAAATAAATATGTATATTTTAATACTTTTATACATATTTACTAAAATGCCTTCCCTTTTTTTAATTTTTTAAGTCAATTTCAATGTAAATTTTTATTTTATATTTGTGCATACACAATATATATATATATATATATATATATATATATATATATATATATATATATATATATATATATATATATATATTTCTAATGCAGCAGTGTTTTGAACATTATTCTAAAGCTATGCAGAAATCGATGTAAAAGAATTAAACGTACAAATCATTGAACAAAAACAGAAAAAGACAACAACAGAATAATATTCAAAGATCAAGAAAACAAATTAGTCAGAAAGTCTCTTGCTTCCCAATAACTAGAAAAGATGCATGGCTTCGAAAGGGCTGGACATACGAGAGGTGTTCATCACTCATCAATGCACCTCTTTGACAGAGGGGACAGACAGGGCTATCCACCAAATGAAGTCTATACAGATGGACATAGAGACAGTCATGTTGGGTCGTCAAACGAAAAGCAACCACAACTATGTCTCTGGGACAGTCAGGGAGGTTCCCAATGGTATCCTTCCATTTCTTTTCTTCTATTGATTTTTCTAATTGTGACTGATATGTGTCCCTAATATTTCGATTTATTTTCGATGAAATATACTTATATCTGACTAAGTTAAATGGGGTCTGGTTGATAAGGTAGCTCCTTTTTGCCAGCTCATCCGCTTTTTCAATTCCTGGGTTCCTGCAGTCATACGTATGGAATTCACTGCAAAACAACTACTCTGCATTTTTCTTCAAATTCTTTCAAGAGAAACCTACACTGATGAACAGTTATAGAGCTGAGGGCTTGACAACAATTTCCAATACCCCAAATATCTGCTTGGGAGTTAGCAACAAGTTCGAAAAGAGTAGGGTGAGAGTGTAAGTGTTCTAGAGCAACTTTAATAACCTCGACATTAGCATCAAATACTGAATGATCTGTTCCCCTCGAAAAGTAGAGTGAAAAATATTCGCAAAAAATACCGGCTCCCGGTGTGCCACGTATGTCGAGTTTTGAGCCATCGGTATGGATATGTAGCTACACACACGTGCATACAGGGCCGGGATTAGTAGGTGTGCAACGCGTGCACGCACGCAGGCGGGCAAATTTCTAGGATGGCTGATAGAATATCTACTATGAATATGCATTAATAAGAGACGGCCAAATGCTATCTTTCCAGCGGAAATAGGTTTGGTTTGGTCTGGAGCGCTACGGTCTCCTTTTTGCAACACAAGGGCTAATGAGACCGGGACCTACTGCTTAAATCCGATTCCGAACGGCTACGAACGTCTATGCCACTGTGGGATTCGAACTCACGAACTCCGGTTATGTTCCCGTTCCTTCTTCGAACTCACGAAGGCCAGCACCCTAACCATTCGGCCATCGTTCACCCCGCAGGAATATGCGGCGACCAAAAGCTAAGCAGGCATCTACCAGCCAGTACCGATCCTGTATATATATGAATGTATATTCAACTTTTTATAAAATTTTTCAAATATTAAAAATAATTACGCACTTTTAAGTGATTTTTTTAATCACAGAAATTGAAATTTACCATTAGAACTTGCAAGTAGTCAGCATTTGATCCACGAGCCAGTAGTTTCTCACACTAGTATAAGGACAATATTGGTCACAGTAGGGTAGAAGTACAAAGAAAAAGAATAATAATAACCATAAAGATAGTGCCTTGTCTAATTATATTTAGCAGTTTTACTCATCAATAGACAGTGAAATTCTAAAAAGCATATAAGTAATATTAATAGAAAGCATAACAACTAAAACAAAACGTTTAGTACCTTTGTAGCTTAAGTAAGGCTCTTTTTTTAAATATTAGAATCTTGCAGAAATATAGCCAACAAATCATTAATTTGAAACACAATAAAAACCCCATTAATGTAACACAATATGTTTCTGGAACTAAATTCATTTGTGTGATTGGTCTCTCTATGTGTGGTCCATTTAATTAAACCATCCGGATTTTTAGTTTCCTATACTGAATCATCCTCAGAGTTTTAACTGAGTTTAAGTCCAATTTGAACTTCTTCCACTGATTTTTACGCCTCATAATAACTTTTATTAAAGACTCGGAAGTAACACTTTTCATTTTTTTCCGCATTCCAAAGCTCTTATGTTGTCTCGTATTAATCACAATTATTAAAAATGAAGTCGTTCTATAACAAGTTATTTAGTAACATTGGACTGAAATAAAATATATTA
>CM063502.1:92948007-93058007 GCA_032207245.1 Pardosa pseudoannulata
ATTCCAGAATTGTAAAGTACCCTTTAAGGCAGGTAAAAAAAATGGTTTGTTGTTTGGCTGAGAATTATTTTACAACAAAATATTACTTTAAGAAAATTATTTACGTAATATCTAAGTTTAGTGATAAAACGTATGGAAATAATGCAGAAGATATTTAAATAATCTAAAATAAATTATTAAATGAGATGATTAAAGGAAAAATGTCATAATGCTAGAAATTTTTTTTATTTTTACCTATTTATTATGTGATAAATCGATACATTTAATCACCTGCTCTTAAAATGGAGCTTGATATAATAATGGTAATACGTGAATTTAATAAAAAAAATCATAAAAATTTGAAAAATTGTAAAAATTTAAAAATAATAAAACAATTTTAGGAATAAGAATTCAAAAGAAAAAGCAGAAATTATTAAATTAATTAGACATTTAGAAAAATTCGGTTACGTCGGGGGCAGAACCATTAATCTGAAAGGTACGACGATCAAATGTGCAGACACTCCCCCATGTGCCCCATGTGCCAGCTTACACGTGGTGAAGGAAATGGTTAGAATATATAAAGGTCAAGTAAAAACAGTCCAGAAATTTAAATATTGCACACCGCCCTCGCCATCCTATAATAATGAATTTAGTATAGAATAAGGCTTGAAATAATAGCATTAAATGCTCGAAAAGTAGGGGATGAGGTGGATTTCGAACTCGCTTTAAATTTCACTAACCCTAACTCATAAAAAATCCAATATGGATGCCTGTATGTATTTCAGGTACAACCGCTTCATAAATTCGAGGCCAGACAACTTAGGCTATTATTATATAGAGGATTATTTAAATATCGACTGGATTATTTCCATGTCTTTTATCACAGAACTTCGATATTACATAAATAATTTTCTTTTATATTTAGCTTAAAAAATAGATTAGGCACATATGTGATAATTTTAACTTTAATCATCCATTATTTTTTGCTGAAATGAAAATTTTTACCACCGGCATTAACAACAAATCTTTTCATAAATGTCTAGCAGTCTATTTCAGGGACTAATAAATATCTAACGTTTAAGTTATATATATTTGAAAATTAAGAAGTTTGTTCGTTTGTGTGTTTGTTTTTTATACATAACCACACGGTTTGCAATCGATTCGATAAATTTTGGACATCATTCATATATACCGTCAAATAATCACTGTCAATATTAAAACCTCTGCTGTCCATCCTATCAAGTAATATGACAAGATAAATTAAAGTTGGCAACTAACATACGGTCAGTAAAGATAAACAAATTATTGAGCATGTACCAGATAATTCTCAGCCAAAAAACAAACCATTTTTTACCTGCCTTATAGGGTATTTTACAATTCTGAAAAATTAAAAATTTTACTGATCCTGTCATATAACGGGCTATAAGATAGTTTATAGTAAAAACCAATAGCAAAAACGTAATGTGTAAACGATACGTGTTCGATGATTTGAAATATTTTTAAAATGCTTAATAAGCCCTTAATATTTACAGACTAAAAGGGAAAAATTGGCACTTCATTGGGAATTTTTTTTTTTTTGACTCCTCATTATTGCTCATATAAATTGCTTTCATGTGAGATCTGAAAACGTTATCTACACTACAAAAATAATATATGTGGCAATACTGCTTGTACAAGTATTTAAATTAACAAGTTTACGTTAAAAATAATACTCCCTTAATAAGCCCTTAATATTTACAGGATAAAAGTTCAAATTGGCACTTCATTGGCAATTTTTTTTTGACTCCTCATTATTGCTCCTCTAAATTGTTTTCATGTGAGATCTGAAAAAGGTATCTACACTACAAAAATAATATATATGACAATACTGCTTATATAAGTATTTAAATTAACAAGTTTAAGTAAAAATAATATCCCCTTAATAAGTCCCTAATATTTCCAGACTAAAAGGGCAAATTCGCCCTTCATTGGGAATTTTTTTTTTTTAACTCCTCATTATTGCTCATATAAATTGTTTTCATGTGAGATCTGAAAAAGTTATCTACACTGCAAAAATAATAATGTGGCAATACTGCTCGTACAAGTATTTAAATTAACAAGTTTACGTTAAAAATAATACTCCCTTAATAAGCCCTTAATATTTACAGGCTAAAAATTCAAATTGGCACTTCATTGGGAATTTTTTTTTTTTTTGACTCCTCATTATTGCTCATATAAATTGTTTTCATGTGAGATCTGAAAAAGGTATCTACACTACAAAAATTATAAATATGACAATACTGTTTGTATAAGTATTTAAATTAAGAAGTTTACGTAAAAATAATATCCCCCTTAATAAGTCCCTAATATTTACAGACTAAAAGGGCAAATTCGCCCTTCATTGGGACATTTTTTTTTCTCTTGACTCCTCATTATTGCTCATATAAATTGTTTTCATGTGAGATCTGAAAAAGGTATCTACACTGCAAAAATAATATGACAATACTGCTTGTATAAGTATTTAAATTAACAAGTTTACGTAAAAATAATATCCCCTTAATAAGTACCTAATATTTACAGACTAAAAGGGCAAATTCGCCCTTCACTGGGACATTTTTTTTTCTCTTGACTCCTCATTATTGCTCATATAAATTGTTTTCATGTGAGATCTCAAAAAAGTATCTACACAACAAAAATAATTTAAGTGTCAATTGTGCTTGTATAAATATTTAAATTAACAAGTTTACGTTAAATCCCTAATGACATTCAGAGTTTGAAATTATGTGTTTAAAAATATTATTTTTTCAAAAACCATACAAAACACCTAACATATAAAATGCTTGCTTGAAATACCAATTACTTGGTATTAGTTACTCCGAAATAACAAATTTTTTCTCGAAACTAGTTTTTTAACCCATCACTTATTTTATTATATAAGATTCATTCAAGGAGCAGGATTATCAAGGATTATCAAGGAGCAGTACTTTATAATAATTAAATTAAAGGATAGTAAATTAAATAAATCATGCATATAAAGATAACAAACGTTCAGCTAATTTTTTTCTGTTCACTGATATCAAAACTTATAAAAAGAAAATTTTTATTTAATTTAGAAAAGAAAAATATAGCTTTTAAACTTAATAAATATTTTCTATTAAAATAAAAATACACATTTTTTGTAGATTTTTTTCAAAACTCTGCATCAGTTTTAAATTTTAATGGAGTACTCAACAATACCTCTTTTCCAATTAAGGGAATACATATACAGAAATACATTATTTTTCAAATTCACAAATTTATTATAAATTTAGACTGATCGCTTTACATTTTATTAAAGTTTTAACCCCTCTTTCAAATTTAAAATTTAAAATTTAAATTATAACATGCTTAACGATTTATAAATAAAGACAAAAAATAACGATGTGTTATACTATTTTCATTACAGGATATGATGCATATTTTTCGATAAATATTTTATACAATACTATATTTTCACTGGGATTACACAATATTGGCAATTTCTAAGCTCATTTAAGTTATCCAACTTTTATCCTCCTCTGCGTTCCATTTTCTTCCTTTGAGAAATGAATTAATTTATTTTTTGGTTTTTAGACAATAGATGGCAGCACTCTATTTATTGAGACAAAAATTTTTCGGTTGTTACTTTCGTAAATTCATAATTCGTCACTACTATATATTACTAAACGATACATAAACTTCGCATAGAATTCATATTATTGTTTTGCATCTGTACTATAAAATAGAAGGATTTTTGACTTAAGAGAATAATATTTTTGGAAGAATATGTATTTTTATTACATAAAAGAATAAAATCCGTCATTATATAATATAGATATAGGAGTAAATTTAGCTCGAAATTTTAGATATTTACAATTCTTTAGGTATAAAAATATAAGCTGTATAAAAATATGATCCATGTAAAAATAAAACCAAATGAGCCTTATATTAAGAATCATAATTTAACTGCGGTGTATTTTAAGCTAAATTCATTAATGAAAAATGCAGACAGATAGGAACACTAAAAATGATTCAAATTACGTATTAAATATGCTTTATTTTTTTAATTTACTTTTAGGAGATGTAAGTTTTATATATCCTTATATATATACATAAGGAGATTGAAGAACATCATTTAGATCAATGAACTCATATGATTAAATGGCTTCACCCTTTTAAATATCATTAATAGTGCTGAACAAAAGAAATATTTCTTAAATGAAACTGAAAAAAGATGATAAACCTTTGAAGATTAACGGTTTTCCATACCAGATCGACAGATTAATTTGTTTAAAGAACAAAAACATGTTACGACTAATGCTTGTCAAATAAAGCTGTTAATAAGACGCTTAGCAAGCAGATCAGTAAATTCTGCGACTGACATCGTCACAGAAAGTAATCAGCTCGATGTGGTTGGGGATGTGACGTTACAGAAAATAACAAATAAAAAAAGTTGAGAGATTTAAAACAAGTGCATTTTTGACCAAAACCCTTTCTTTTCTTTCGTTCAAATAACAGTGCCCTAAAAACATTTCTTGCCACAGTTTGGACCGAGAAAAATTAGAAGTTCAAGTTAAAGTTTAGTTTCCTTGTGAACTTATTGTTTGGTAAAGTAAAATATTCTTTAATTAGCGCAATATATTGAGGTTAATTTATTTGTGGTAGTTAAAAATAATTAAAACATTCCTTTTCTAGTATTTTTCCTAACACTAGAATTACATAAAGTGTCATTTTGAGCCTTGCAGACATTATTTCTTTCAAATATGTTAGTATTTTTTTAACGTACTCGTCTTTACTTTCCATGATAATTTTTAAATTACCTTATAATATTCAAAACAATTAAAGTTTTCTTTCCAAACCCTTTCTTTTATTTATTTATTTATTTATTTTTTTGGTCAAATAATAGTGCACTAAAAACATTTCTTGCCACGGTTTGAACCGAGAAAAGTTAGAAGTTCAAATTAAAGTTTAATTTCCTTGTGAAATTATTGTTTGGTAAAGTAAAATATTCCCTAATTAACGTAATGTTTTATAGTTAATTTATTTGTGGTAGTTAAAAATAATTAAAACATTTCTTTTCTAGTACTTTTCCTAACACTAGAATTACACAAAGTGTCATTTTGAGCCTTGCAGACATTATTTCCTGCAAAAATGTTAGTATTTTTTTAACGTACTTGTCTTTACTTTCCATGATAAGTGTTTAAATTACATTATAAAATTCAAAACAATTAAAGTTTTCTTTCCAAACCCTTTATTTTCTTTTGTTCAAATAATAGTGCCCTAGAAACATTTCTTGCCACGGTTTGGACCGAGAAAAATTAGAAGTTCATATTAAAGTTTAGTTTCCTTGTGAACTTATTGTTTGGTAAAGTAAAATATTCTCTCATTAACGTAGTGTATTGAGGTTAATTTATTTGTGATAGTTGAAAATAATTGAAACATTCCTTTTCTAGTACTTTTCTTAACACTAGAATTACACAAAGTGTCATTTTGAGCCTTGAAGACATATTTCCTGCAAGAATGTTTGTATTCTTTAAGCGTACTTATATTTACTTATATATGATAATTGTTTAAATTACATTATAAAATTCAAAACAATTAAAGTTTTTCTTTCGTTCAAATAATAGTGCCCTAAAAACATTTCTTGCCACAGTTTGGACCGAGAAAAGTTAGAAGTTCAAATTAATGTTTAGTTTCCTTGTGAACGTATTGTTTGGCAAAGTAAAATATTCTTTAATTAACGTAATGTATTGAGGTTAATTTCTTTGCGGTAGTTTTGAATAATTAAAACATTCCTTTTCTAATACTTTTCCTATTACTAGAATTACACAAAATGTCATTTTTAACCTTGCAGACATTATTTCCTGCAAAAATGTTCGTATTTTTTTAACGTACTTCCATGATAATTGTTTATATTACATTATAAAATTCAAAACAATTACAGTTTTTATTGTTATATTAAAAAAAAATAAACGTACAATCTGTTCCATAAGAGCGTGTCGTCTATTTCTCTGAAAATACAAACGAATTAGTTAAAAATACATTTGTACCGTGTAGTATACATATTAAACTGAAATGCATTTCACCTAATAAGTTGTCCAGTCCCCATTATTATCGATTATGCAAGAATCACTTTATCATTCGATTTTGACGTTTACCCTGTTCCGGTAGGTCGTCAACATTTTGTACCGCTTTATAACGTGCTACCCACTACTTCTTGATGAACGACTCCGACTTTCTCATGTACTGGACTGCAGCTCCACAAGACATTTTTGGTCCTTTTGGATGGAGGCACAGAAACACTGCCTCAAAACGGCTCGTATACGAGGCATTCATTTTGGAATTGCTGATTTAAACACAGCAAAACAAATCGAAAAAAGAATATAACCACAAAGCATTCTTCTCCAATGTTTGAAGAACACGTGCAATTAAGCCGGTATCTACGCGCTATCTATTGCAGAAGTTATGGGCGACACGATCTTATGGAACAGACTGTACCTTCTCCCCTTGAGTGGGCAGTACATCTGTAGCAAAATTTCAATCTAAAATATTTGACACAAATTTGATATTTTAAAATTAACCACATAATGAATAGTTCCAAAATCCTTACTTCAGCCAGATAAATTATTTCTATGTTTGAAAACTTACATATATTAAATACGTATATAATAACATATATACATCGGAAGTAAAGGGTCACAAATTTAAAATTTTACAGGAGAGCATATAAACTTTTTTTCAGATTTGTTTGAGTAGGACCATTTTTAGTGAAAAGCTTTCTAAAAGTCTTTGAGATAGAAAAGTAGACGTAGTGTCTATAGACTCGGAAAATAGCTAGAAATAAGAAGTTTTAATACCAAATGGTGTTCTTTACCTCGCTGGTCCATAGTGTCTTTTTCGATTCTCTAAATCTCACAAATGGAAGTAATGCTTTTATCACATAAAAACTTACATAAATTTAGTATATAAATAACATCTGTACATCGAAATAAAAGGGTCACAGATTTCAATGTTAAAACAAAACATTTTTTTTTTTCAGATTTGTTTGAGTCGGGCCATTTTTTGTGAAAAACTTCATAAATGTCTTTGAGATAATAAAGCAGACGTAGTCCCTATAAACGACAGAAATAGTTAGGAATAATAAGTTTTTATACCAAATTGTGCTCTTTACTTCGTTGGTACATAGTGCCTTTTCCAATTCTCTAAATCTCTCAGTTTTAGCAAATGGAAGTAATGCTTTTATCACATAAAAACTTACATAAATTTAGTATATAAATAACATCTGTACATCGAAATAAAAGGGTCACAGATTTCAATGTTAAAACAAAACAATTTTTTTCGGGATATTTTTAGTGAAAAGCTTTCTAAAAGTCTTTGAGATAGAAAAGTAGACGTAGTCCCTATAAACGACAGAAATAGCTAGAAATAAGAAGTTTTAATACCAAATGGTGTTCTTTACCTCGCTGGTACATAGTGTCTTTTTCGATTCTCTAAATCTCACAAATGGAAGTAATGCTTTTATCACATAAAAACTTACATAAATTTAGTATATAAATAACATCTGTACATCGAAATAAAAAGGTCACAGATTTCAATGTTAAAACAGAGCATATTTTTTTCCAGATTTGTTTGAGTAGGGCCATTTTTATTGAAAAACTTTATAAATGTCTTTAAGGTAATGAAGTAGACGTAGTGCCTATAAATGAGGGAAATAGTTAGAAATAAGAAGTTTTAATTCCAAATGGTGCTTCTTTACCTCGTTGGTTCAGTGTATTTTCCAATTTGCTAAATTTCTCACTTTTAGCCTGTGGGAGTAATACTGTTATCACTTTTAACACATGAAAAAGAAAGTAGATTATATACAAATATGCAGATATTTCAATTTCTAAAAAATGGGAATACTGACCTTTACTTTCGATGCTTAGATTTATTTAAAGTAACTAGCATATAGCCCGTTATATGACGGGATTAAAAAAAAATTTATTTTGCAGAATTGTAAAGTACCCTATGAGGTAGGTAAAAAAATGGTTTTTTTTTGGCTGAGAATTATCTGGTACACGCTCAATAATTTGTTTATCTTCATACTCCTCTAAAGTCTCCCGATACTGTGAATGCAGTTTAGAATCACATTGAATTCATTTAGTCAAACCGTGTGGTTATATATAAAAAACAAACACACAAACGAACAAACTTCTTAATTTTCAAAAATATATAACTTAAACGCTAGATATTTATTAGTCCATGAAATAGACTCCCAGACTTTTATGAAAAGAATTTGTTGTTAATATTGGTGGCAAAATTATCATTACAACAAAAAATAATCGATGATCAAATTATCACATATGTACCTAATTTACTATTTAAGCCAAATATAAAAGAAAATTATTTTCGTGATAGCTAAGATCAGTGATAAAATGTATGAAAAGAACCCATACGATATTTAAATAATTTTTTTAAAAAATATGATTAAATGAGAGAGCTAGAGAAATGACGTCCTAATGCTAGAAAAAATGTTATTTTCATCTACTTATAATGTGATAAATTGATGAATTTAATCATCACCTGCTCTAAACTCGGGGAAAATATTACTTAAAATAATGGAATTAAACTATCGAAAATGGGTGGATTTCGAACGTTTTTGAACTTGCTTTGTATTTTGCTAACCTCAACTCATCAAGAATCCAATATGGATGCCTCTATCCATTCCAGGTCCAACTGCTTCATAAATTCGAGGACAGACTGACAGATAACTTAGGCTATTATTATATAGGGAATTTTCTGGAGGTGGTAGTCCACCTCCAAGCCTGGGGGGTTCCTACCTATTTTGCCTATTTACTATGTGATAAATTGATAAATTTAATCGCCTGTTCTTAACCGCGGAAAATAGGGCTTGAAATAATGGCATTAAATGCTCGAAAAGGGGGAAAGGGGTGGATTTCGAAAGTTTTAAAGACATGCTTTGAATTTTGCTAACCCTAACTCATCAAGAATCCAATATGGATGCCCTATCTATTTCAGGCCCAACCGCTTCTTCAATTCGAGGACAGATAACTTAGACTATTATTATATAGGGGATGATTTTAAGGTATCCTTTTGTTCAGTTTTTAAACTATACTAGATCACAGAGTGCATGATACCTCGGGGATATACCATGCGATCAATGTAATTTCTTTGTTTTAAAGTAAATATTTTGCTGTAATTAATAATTTCAACCACAATCTTTGCCTCAAGTTAGAAGAAAGTAAACTAGCATTAATTGAATAAAATCCTCTAAAAAACACAAAAAAATAATGGAATGTGGGGTAAGTTAAATTTTGTACTATTCATTCTCATTAATATCACCAATTGTAAGTGTGCTTGCGTTTATTCCAGTTATTCTTTCCGTCCCTTAGTATACACTGTCTACCAATAAGTATTTGGACACCTATGCAAATGACGATATCTGTGGTCTTGAGTTACGTCACGGCCTCCGCCGGTATGCATCGTGTAGGAAACAGCATCGGCATTAGTCGCATGCAAGATGCCGCTCAGTTCGGAGCTCTCTGATTTCGAGAAAGGTATAATTATCGGGTATCAAAAATGTGGCCGATCCTTAAGGGACATATCTAGCGATCTGAAGTACCCAAAATCGACAGTGACCTATGTGATTAAGAAGTGAAAGGTGGGCTGTGATTGTCGGAATGTGCCCCGAGTCGGCAGACCAGCGAAACTGGGAGATAGAGACCGATGAGTCCTGTATAAATTCGGAAGAACCACTCCCAAGTTTCAACAGGCATCCGGGAACATTGTTTCAATGAATACCATCCGTAAGGAAGCACATCTGCTTGGTTTTCATGGTCGTGCTGCTGCCCATAAACCTTTGATCACAAAGTCCAACGACGCTGTAATTGCCTCTCGTGGAGGCTTTACCAACTATTGATTTTGAATAAAGTTAGTTTTTCTTTTCCATCACAGGTGTCTAAATACTTATTTTTAGACAGTGTATAACTAACATAGTTCCATCCTATGTATCTATATAGATTGTCTATCGTATACGCTTTATGAGATCACACCTGTGAGATTATTAACTGAAGACACCTCCTATGGGATTAGTAACTGACGACACATTCAATGGGATTAGTAACTGACGACAGCTTCTGTGGGATTAGCAAATGACTCATAAATGGTTTGATGTTGGGCTGAATGGTTCTAGGCAAGAACAAAAACATAAGAAAATACAACGAAGCAAAATAAACTTTGTACTATTTGTATTTTAAGTAACTTTATGAACTGTAAGTCTTTCTGTTGTCCTTTCTGTTATTCCTTCCATCATTTAATACATAGTTAAAGTATTACCAAGTTATGTATCTCCAACTTAGAGGATTAGTAAAGATTACCTGTCATAGTATACATTTCAAGCGTTCAATAAAGCACTCATTTATCATTTAACGTTTAATTAGTTTTTACGGATCGGATTCGCTGGCATCTATAAAATGATCAGACGAGTACGTTTCCGGTTTTAGATTAATACTTTATAATTTTTATCTGATAATTTTTCTACGGTTGCATGATTGATGATGAAGAGTAATGACTGGAAAAAGGTATTTATCATGATATAATTAATAACTCATTTGAGTATTGATAAACTCTATATTACATTCAAACACTAAACGGGCAAAGTCTGCTTTGGAAATCTTCTATAACACTCCATTAATCAACAGTCCTTACTAAATGTCAGATACATTTCTTGTATTCGGTCAAAATAATGTTCATTCAGTACTGCTCTCTAAAAATCCATGACATTCATCCACTTAATGATACCTACTGAAATTAGTCCTACAAGTGGTCCACAGATGGATAGAAAAAAATTTCATTTATTCATCATATTTTGTAGAAATGCCTATAAAAAGTTCAATTTAAAATAAATGGATTCCCAAGAAGATAAGCCAGAAATTTCTCCCGCGTAGCAATTACTGTATTTATTAAAGCAGAAGACGAGATTTTAAACTCTTTCGCTTCTTGCACTCTGATTACATAGAGTTGAGGCAATATTTAACGTGTTGATTTTCAACGAAATACTTGCAGCAGAAATATGAACTAACTATTACTCGCTATGCTCAAATTGCTGACGTAATCAAAACAAAAGTTCAGTGTCTCCTCTTATGTTTTTGGTTTTGAAAAACGCATTTAAGAGAAACAGAAACATAAAGTTGACCGATTGTATAAGATTAAGAATTCACATACTAGTTCAGGAGTGAAAGGAAAAGTCCAACATATATCAATAGAAAATTCAAAAGAAACTATCAATAGAAACTTCTAAATTGTATTAAGTAGATGTACCTTAATTCCTGTCCTCCGTAATTAATTATTTAATCTCAATCATTAAATTTTCTTGTCAGAAAACATTTTCTCTTAAAGAGTTATTGCGTGAATTATTTTCACTGTTTATCTGGCTTAACATTTTAATTACATCGATTTCAAGCAATATTTTGCTCAGAGTTTCTTAACCCGTGGATCGCAGGACCTGCAGCAGGGGTCACCAGATATTTTAACAATTTTAATATTTAACACTAGACTTACCGAACCAGTCAAAATGACTGGTTTGCAATTGCAATTCAATGTATACTTAAATTGCTGGTAAATGTAGTGTTAACTTCTTATAATATTTTTACAATTACCAAATATTTTTACACAATTTATCTGAAAATAGATAAAGACAATGCAAATAGAGATAAAACGAAAACGTTTGGACGCTTTTTTTTTTTTTTTTTTTTTTATAATATAAACGTTCATTTTACTTGTTTTGCACGTGACACTGTCAGTTCGTAAAAGGCCGTGCGTATGCAAGTTCAAAGGATTTTGATAACACATGCACGCTGGGACGTCTTTGGCCCTTACTCTGGACGTTGCGGTTCGTTTCGAACCTTCGTTGTGAGCGTACTCAACTCTAAGTGAGCTGGAAAAAAGGATAGTGGAGGCCTACTTACAGACTACAGATCTTTATTATAAACACAATGTTGAAGTTAGGATGAAGACATGAAGAAATCGTTGAATATCTACAAATGAAATGATGATCGTTGCAGGAAACAGCTTCCTAATCGTTAGGAGAGGAAAAGTGGGGAGGACACTCTCAGTCGCTCGCCTCCGTCCTCGGCCGATGAGTTCACAGCAGATTCGATTGGTCAAAATTCCTCCCTGGGCCTCGAACTCTGGCCTTTTTATATCGTCGTCTGACCACCAATTTTCATCTCAGCTGATCGGAAAGCTGGTTGATGACGTGGTGAGTAAACCGCTTGTAGAACTCTAGCTTCAAGCAGACTGGTTCCAAGGGAAGTTTGCAGTAATCGGGAGCAATTAATCGATGTCTCTGGACAAACCTTTGGAGAACAAGGTAGGAAAGTATTGCTGCTTCTCTTACAATGTAGAGGATTTCTGTCGTGTGAGACTCTTTCTTCGGGATGCTATTGAAACTAACACTGGAAACACTTCGCCAGCATCCTAATGAATTTCTCAGACAGAATGATTGAGATGGTCTTCGGTGTTAACAATCCTCTATTCAGCATCCTATTCTGCGCGAAACAACGTCCTTTCACTAGGTAAAGAGGAGCTCAGTTCAAATGCTCACAAAAGGCACGTTTGCTATTTCTAGTTATACCGGGTTTTCTCACGGTCATAGATAAGTCTCTATCTGGAAATTTAATGTAACGCGAATTCGTTACAGTTGTGGCGTAAGCTTGCGGACATTATGTGAGCAAATGATCAAGCTGACTTAAAAGTGGCGTCACAACGAACGTTCGACCCGACTCGCAACGTCCAGAGAAAGCCCCTTTGACTTCAACCGTCAAGTTCAGTCGTCTCAGCCATTGCGCAATGCTTATGGGGTCCAACAAAATTTATTTTAAATTTTATGGAATCCCTACACCAAAATTTTAAGAAACTCTGATTTAGCGTATTGATTTTCAACAAAACATTTGCAGTAGAAATAACACTAATATTCATTATGGACAAAATACCGATGTAATCAAAACAAAAAATTCAATGCCTCCTTTCACGTTTTTGGCTTGAAAGAAAGCATTTAAAAGAAACTTAAACATAAGAATTTCAAATTGTTCAAGATAAAAAATTTATATGCTAATTCAGGAATGAAATGAAAAGGCTGACATATCATTATATTATTTGTAGTGATCATATCAAATGATTTTGTAAAAAATAAAAAATAAAAATAAAAACTTTACAAGTCAAATTTGAGGATGGTTTACCATCGTTGTTCATCTCAGCAGTTAACTGTTGAAAGTTTAGTTAAGAAGAGGTTTGAAAAGACATGTTAGGGAATTTCACACAAGTTCAGTGAAATCCTGATCTGTTAAAATATACCGATGCTTATTTTTAATACAAACATTCATAAGAATACAAAGCATACTAATACAAACTTTGGAGATTGACGCCAGATTTATAATATTTGACCACTTATTTTCGGTTTATTGTATACTTCTAATCAAAGAATATTTGCGAAATTTTTTTGGCATTAAAAAGTTTTAAAATATTTCTATTATATTTTCTCACATGTGTGTACTTTCCATAGTACTTGTGACTTGAGTAGAATATGTAAACGTGTTAAATATATTAAATATGAATTTTCATATTTAATCCTACATAATTAAGATTCTTCTCTATAATCTATAAAATATCTCGGTGCGGCTCTCATATACCTCGTGTTTTCTCATCACGGATATATATATGAAATAAAGAATTTAATATTAAATTTTTATATTCAAAACTTAGCTAGATTTTTTTTTCTTTTTCTTTTAGGATGTCTAAATTTAGATAACGAATCTTCTCAGTACAAAAAAACCCTGTTTTGTGAGTTAGTACATAATAAATTACAGAGATTATTCCTGTCATCGAGTTCAACAAAGTCCATATCAAATCTGTAGTGACATTATGTTTTAGATTAAGAATGTGTGAGTATTCTATACTTGTTTGTTGCTTGTAAGACTTATATCAAGTTGAAAGTGTTGACTTTTATAACAAGTTGTAAGATGGTGTAGGAGGATAGCTTAAAAGATTGCGTGTAAAGTATACCATATATTTAACGTGAAGATTTCTAAGCTAAAATAGGTAAGATACTTGGGCTACTTCTTAATATTTAAAGCAAAAAAATAAATAAATAAATAAATAAAGAGCTAGATGGTTTAGATTCTAATATTTTTTATATTTTCATTAACTAAATTCATTTAGATATAAGTTACTCTCACTTTTATTGGAAAATTTATTTTTTTTATTGAATTTTTGTTTTAAACTACTCGATAGGCTTAAACTCAGATGTACTTTAGAATATCGTTATACTTTTGGAATTTAGTGGAATGTGTTTATTTATTTGTTGCGCCCCAGAGGTGACTTTGCCATGTTCGTTAAAGGTGACTGGGGCACGTAAAATGTGTTCGTGGTCACAATGTCCTCCAAATACCTCTGAGGGGGGCAGAACAAGCTTATGGGTCTTCTGCTTGGTTCCTGCTTCTAAATTACTTGTACCCATTTGTGCATAAGTCATACTTTCACCCTAGCGGTGCTTGTTAAAACAAAATGCTCACCCCTGTGCCTTAATACGAGTAGCGTATGGCTCAATCGTGCTTGGTTTGACCAAGTGGTATCAAAAACAACAACAACAGCACAGGTGGCTTTGCAGCTCCTAAATTTTGCCACCGTAGGGACTTACGTACATTGCCTACTGCCTAGGGGTTGCTGTAATATAGAATGCGTTATATAATTTTATCCACCTCATGTAAATATTGAATAAGACATGTCAGTCCAAGAAATAGCTAAGACTGTCTGTAACCAGATTTTATCAAAACCTCAAAAAGCTTCCATTGTATTTCTTTTAAGAGTTTTACCTTTGAACACAATCGGTTACTTTTAAACCAATTTAGCATAGTTATGATTGCCAAAAGCGGAATTCGAACCATCGAAAGGCTGTGCCTTATTTGACAGGTCACCACCCATAACGTGGAAAACAGGTTATAGCAGGCTGATTTCAAATTTGGTCTCTTGTTTCTAGTTCTTCCAACAGTCTAATCATGTAAAGAAAGAAATCTTAACTGTGAATTAATGATTCGTTTACTTAAATTTTTCACTCGTTTTATTCTTTGCACCTACGTACAAAACAAAATCATGATTGCTAAAGATACATTATCCTTTTAATAACTCGCAACGGGGCACTTACCATGACGAGTGTAAAGCGTTCGGTGTGCCACTCTGGAGAATCCCAACAGTTTTTATCATCCTCAGGAGGATGAAAGTTTACTCCTTATTCCATACTTCTCTAGCACCAGCCAACTTTCCAGAAACAGAACATAAAGTCCAACAGATTTAAACTGCACGTTCTATGGTTTACAGGTTTGGTAGGTTAGGTTTGTAGCTTTACGGTCTACTTTTGCTACACCAGGGGTTAATGAGACCAGGACCTACTGCTTAAAACCGATTCCGAATGACTACGAAAATCCATACCTCAGTGGGATTCAAACCCACGAACTCCGGTACCGAAGATCTGGGTCCTAGCCATTTAACCTCGGTTGGCATACAGAGAGGTGTTCAGTTCGCCAGCCAGTCTCGAAACTGTCACCCGGAATTCTAGCCCAGCAAACAGGTCATTTTGTGCTATTTGTTACTCTTTATAAGGAGCTAGTCAAAATGCAAAATTTCTTGATATTTCTTCAAGGGGGTGGGAACAAAGTTCCTTTGCTGTTGCTACCATTTATAAGTTCCTTTGTATGTTTCCCAACCGTGGACTATGGCATAGTGGCTTTCCATAAAAGTTACCCTGCATAGAATTCGTATGTTGAATGTAATAACATGTTAAACGTTATGAAAGAATGCAGAAAGTTAATTACATCGAGTAAAAGATTTTAAAAGTAGTTTAAATTTTAAAAAAAAGAATTTTAAGTACACCATGAATGTATTTTTATGTTTACACGTTGTTTTTAACAACTGACAAGTCTAAACTAATTGGTGATATATCAAGGGACACCAGCTAACTCATCAATCAATTAATTTACAAAAAAAATACACAGTATTCAACCTTTCCAGTTTTTAAGTGCTTTATAGTAAAGAAACTCAGCATAAATTATTGATTAATTATCACCAATTAATTCATGAGCAAAAAACTCGATATATTTTTCTATACCTTTGGGGTTATCCCGGAGTAATTAACTTTTCCTGAAACAACAATGTAGAAATTCTTAAAAAAATCCTTTAAAGACTTATTTGAGTAAAGTATTTAATAGGATTTAAAAATTATTTTTAAAAAGGTATTACAACATTTTCTTAAAACATTAATATTTAAACAAGGTTATTTATTAGTTTGGACTGAAGGTAAATATGTAGGTTCTATTAAAAGGCAAATGAAAAGTATAGCGTCAGATTTAACTGGTAATCTTGTATTTTTTAAGTGTTTCAGATATTATTACCCGAAAAAAAAAAGGAAAAGATAACTAGGATTTGTAAGAGAGGAGATATCTTATATTCAAGACACACTTTTATTTGCAAATGAATTATGTTTATAATGAAAGTAAATTAAAATTAGAATAGATGGTATTTTCAAATTATATCCGTAATAAATCAAAACAATAGGAAACTGGGTTTTAGACTGCTATTGGATATGTAAATATAAATAACTCTCATATCCAAATTCATTTACAGACCGTTTAAGTCAATAAAAGACGATTTTTACATACTTTGTGATCTTTGGAAGAAATTTATAATTACGGTAAACTCTTGATTAACTAAAATTGTCGGGAAATTCCTCGTCCTATATAAATGAATATCGCAGATAATTGAATTTATTCCATTTTCGATGAAATGTACAACTTTTAGGCAGTAAGATTTTAATAATCCAATTAATACAAAAGGAAAAGTTAACATAAATTTTAATGTTACTTAAAAGTAGAAAAAGTACAATATATTTCTATTTTCTCTTTGATGAATTTTAGTACTCTAATCTCCCAACGTAATTTTTTCTGTAGGTGTGCTTTTATTTTGTTCCAAGTAAGGAGTATAGCCTCGATATTTACTAAAGCATCACTGGGATTTTAATTCTTGATGAGTTACAAGATTTGTTTTACCCTTTTCAGGATATTCTTCAAAATTCTTCGTTTCTCCTTAACCACAAACGACAAGCGACACAATAGCATCGTCACTTAAAACTTCGTAATATTCCATTTTCGAAGCTACGTTAATTGGTTGTTTCAATCTTCATTGTTTACATTTTCCAAACAGTCTAACTTTTTCAATCTTTACTCTGAAAATGAGTCATATAGTTGAAATACTAGACTCAAGACTCGAGTTAGTGTTCCATGGGCCCCTGGTTTTTTGTTTTTTGTTTCGGCGGCCGAAGACGGACACCCCGACGGAGGGTTGGCAAGGTTCAACAGGAGGGGGGCGATGGATGCCACCCCCGCCAGCTGCAGAAAAGGACATTTTTTCCCGTGGAGGCGAAAACTTGACCGAGGGGGGATTCCCCCCGGCCCTCACGAAAAGGAGGAAAAAGGAGATGCCCTGTCGGTGCGACGAAACACGGACATTATTCTTGGGAAAAAAGTTGAGACCGAGAGAGGTGTTTGTCCGCTCGGCACAGTTTATTTTTTGTCTCGGTCTTATTTGAGCCCTGTTCGAGTATGAACGGAAGTGTATTTATGTTTTATTTTTAAATCTTCTTAATAATAAATGGTTAATCAAGAGTTTTGTCGCTGCTGTGATTAATTGTCGGCCACATAGGCTTTAAACGAACCCAAGACACCTGTCCCAGTAAAAATAGGCGGGCAGGTATAGAACGAGGCGTGCAGACTTCAGAAAGTGCAGCCGTTGACGTGCGAGGCGTTTTTTACAATAGTCTTATACATAAATTTCATTTTCTTCATCTATTGTTTTTATTTGGGGAAGCTCCCGAATAATCCGTCACCCTGATAATCAGATACTGGGTAATTGAGAGTCTACTGTAAAAGGTCATAACTCAGATATCTAAGACCAACGTAAAACAAATTTACGAATAAAACGGAAAGAAAAGCATACAGCTGTTTCAAACCTTAAGAAGCTTTTTGTTATTTAATAATAAATGTTAATAGTTTGGGTATAGTTTGCAGCACTATGGTCTATTTCCATATGTAAAGATTTCTACTTCCTAAAGTTGATACCGAATGGCTTCATATATCGATGCCAGTAGATGGATATAAATCCTTTATAGAAGTTTAAGTGAATAAAAAGCGATTTTTACATACTTTGTAATCTTGGGGGGAAATTTCTAATCAGAAGTTTATAACTTAGATAACTAAGGCAACGTAAACCAATTCCCAAGTAAAAGGTAAAAAAAAACATAAAAGTGTTTTAAAGGTTAAGAAGCTTCTTCATTGCATATACCCAATTATTAAAGGAAGGGAAAACTAATACTAGTTGAAGATTTGAGAGATACTGGCAAATAAACTTTGGGCTTTTGTCAGTTTCTCTGTTTGTTTGTTTGTTTGTTTTTCCTAATCTGAGGGAAAAGTTTCTTGTAAGTTGCGAAGCAGTTGTTTGGCTTAGTTTAGTTTTAAAGTACTACGGTCTACTTTTTGCTACACGAGGGTTAATGAGACCGGGACCTATAGCTCCAAGCCGATTCCGAACGGCTACGAACATCCATGCCACAGTGGGGTTCGAACCCACGAGCTACAGATCCAATGGCCAGCACCCTAACCAATCGCCCATCGTTCGGCAGCGAAGCAGTTGTATGGTTCATCCTTGGCTTTTATTCAGGCATATTTTACGTGAGTACGTCTCAATTCCTGTTTCTAAACAAAGGTTGTTTTATTAAATCAAAATAGTTAATGGTTTAGTTTTAGTTCTTACTACTCATTTAAAAGTAGGCCATAGCCCTCTAAGGGCTACTTTTAAATGAGTTAATGAGATTGGTGTTTACTTCTTAAAATTGATTCTGGTGGACTTAAACTATTCATGCGAGTTGTGGGATACGAGCCCATAGACTTCTGTCCTTACAGGCAGTGCCTTATATTTTATATGGTTTAATATTTAGAGGATTTAGTCAACCAAAACTAAAATTATATGTTCTAATTGTTTGTCACTGTTTACAGCTTTATATGATGCTACAAAATATCATTTTTGTACTAAGACAAGCCAGTTTTGCAATAACCTGCATTTTCTTTAGAGGTTTGAAATTGGAGATAAAATAAAAAAGAAATGTTCTGTAAATATTTAATAAAGAAGTACTCTCTTTCAGAACTTCCTCTACCAGAAATAACATTAAACATCTCAAGCGATAAACTACTTGCCTCTTGTTTTACTTGATATTAGTAAAAATAAAATCGAAAATTTAAAATACAAGAATAATACAACACAGTTACTTCTGTAAGTGTTTACATTCGTGTTTGTATCACAAAACGATTTAATCTCTCAGATAAATTCACCTACATGTATTTTCTTTAGATTAGTATGTGAATAAGATATGATGTGATGTCTTAATTTACAAGTGCTTTGCGTACGAGTTTTTTGAGTTACGAGTCTTCCCTCAGTCCGAGCGAATTCCTATTTCGAAAAGCCAATAAAGAAGATAATATATTAAAAAGACAATGAACGCTACAAAGCATTTATGTAAATAATTAATAACATAGCTGTAAAACTTTACGCATATGTAAAGAAGAATAACTAAATAAATCGCATTGAAAAATAATTAAAATTCAGATTACTGTTTTAAAAAATTTAGATTTTTGTTTCTTTTTAAAAAGTTTGTACGTATGTACGTATAAATATCCCTTCGTCATAGAATGTTTAAATTTTGTATTTAAGACTTTTATAACTCCTAGTTGTTCACCTCTTTTGATTGCTACCCACATTCTTTAAAACGAAATATTTTAATACAATTTACATTAACGCTACCGATCTACAACAATGAAAACAAAAACGTATAAGTGTATTTAGATGCAGATGAAACAATACTTGAAGTTCCAACAATGGTTGTAAGTCCATTTTTAAACAAGCAAATAAAAATAAAAATAAAAATATTTGTAGAAAATTATTTTGAATTTTTATTGCTTTATTACTTCATTGTGCGGAGCAAAGGAAGAATTGTAATAGGAAAAAATTTCGGTTTATAACGAAATATATGGCGACAATAATCTAATTAACGGATATTAAAGCTAATTTTTGCTACCAGATGGTGAGTTCTACTTAGGCAACACCATGACTTTGAGAAACGAAACTTACTTTCATCAATTATCATTTGCACATTCTTTTAAGAATGTGCAAATGATAATTCTTATGACAAAATACACTTAAAATAAAAATAATTGTATAATTTAATACGCGTTCAAGGAAGTCATGTGGTGCCGCATCATATGTTTTATGTTAGAAACACATAATGAAAAAGGTGATGATGATTAGGAGACTGACTTAGACTTCAGTTCAATTAATATAAATAGAGAAAATCCATTGAACATATAAACAAATCAGCGTGCAAGCTTAGTCACAAATCCAATCACGCTCACATGTTAAGGTATCTTCAAATTGTTTATCCTCCGACGGATATGCTGCAATACTTATTAACTCTTTACCCTCTAATGCGTGTCTGATTAAGCATCATCTTTGTTTTGCAGCAAGTACAACGACGAGTGCTGCTTGACACAATTTTCAAATTTGAAAATTACTCTTCACATTTGTTTAACTCAATTAAAATTGCTAAGTCGGCAAATAAATTGAAATATCTCCAGCATTAATTTGCAGCAGGCTACTGGGAATGAGGAAAATTAATTAGGAGCGCAAAAGGTTAAATCAGTTTTATTGCAATACCTTCTACTGCAAAGGGATTTGTATAAAATCTGTGCATTACTAATCTAAGAACAGTTTTTAATCTAAGAACAGTTTAAAAAAATATGTAGCAAAGCATCATTAGAAAAGGGGTTTCCGGAATGATTTAATGATATTTCATTAAATTTATATAAGAAAAATTGATTTTCCATCATAGAACTAATCAACTCCAAATTTATATTTATCAAACATTTATTTTAATTGAAGATTCATTCTATTTCCAACTGCGTATCTCATTAATTTATATAAATAATATGAAAAAAATGATAGATATTAATAGGAAACGATTATTAATATGTTAATCTAAGATACTATATCAATTTATCAGCTTATTAGTGAGAATTACTTAGTGAATAACATCTGTGCAAAAAACTTCAATTTTTATATAACATAATAAAACATTTTAAATTAATTAATCTAAAAAATTTTTACTCTTTAATAATAAATTTTTTAAAAAACTTTTTTTTTTTCATATAAAAATAAAATTTTTCTGCTTTTGAAATAAAATTTGCAAAATAAGATAACATAAAAAATTTATTATTTCAATATATAAAAAAAAGATCATAAAATATGTACACCTGAAGACCAAAATTAATTTATTTTTCCCTCAAAAGATATTTTGAGATAAATATACCATATTGAAACGTTGATATGGAATTGAGACAGAGTACATTTTAAACATCACGAAACATACCAAAATTCTTTGATTAAAATACTATTTTGACTGTAAATCAGTTGCTACGTGGACCCAATGCATCGAGCTTCAGCGTTTCTTCACTGTCATTCTAAATATTACATGCCCAATAAATATGTGTGTGTAGCCAGTAAACACTTCTTTTCGCCGATCACTTAGTGTCCAGGGCTTACTTGGCAACTTAACTTTACTACGATCATGTCAACTCACTCAGTCTCTAAGATAAGGTCAGAGAACTGAAAGACACGTCTGACACGGATAAGAGACAAACGTTTTGAAGAGAGGGAAATCCTGTGGATAATTTCTCATGAGTCAGCGGTTATCTTAAGGCTTTTTAAACAACAGTGGAGGCAAAAATACGAACAACGACATAAAAATTGCAAAGATCCTTCAGTTTTTATTTTTTCAGGGAGAAGTGACAGCTGGGTTAAAAAAGGGAACGAAAGACTCTATGTAACAATTATTAATTCAGACTTTAGTTTTGAATAGTATAAAGGAATGCAATCTGAAGTACTTATATCATTGATTTATTTTGGGTAGCTAGGAATGTAGAATGTGAATTGTGAGAATTTCGAAGAATTTTAGAAGCAATAAGTTTTGATATATTACACACATACCCATATATATACATATGCATGCACATGTAATGCCCCCTGCCAGAATAAAGTGCATTTTCAAAGCGGAACGCTAAGTCTCTTGTTAAATCTTTCGCTACACTATAGTATCTAATTTTCAAGAGGCTTGTCTTAAACGTATACTTATATTAATTTGATATAGAATTGCATGTTCACAGATATAGCTACGATCTGATATTACAAATCGAAACCTTACGAAAAGGAACCGCAACTACTCAAAATTGGTTTATGAAAAAAAAATGATAAAAAGAAGTCTGTTTAATTTTTTTTTCATATTCTGCATATGTACCTGTAAATCCTCCAATCACTAGATATATCATTATTTCTATTCCAAATCATTATCATCATTATAGATACAGATGACATTAAAAATGATTGAAATTTGCATTTAAACTGTGGTTAAAAAAAGAGTTGTGATTTTTAAAACTGTTAGACCAGCCAAAGTCGTAGGGCGTTGTAACTTTTGATACTCGAGTCCGTAGGTTTGTATCTTGCTACTGGCATGGATGTTCGTAGCTGTCCAGAATCGTCTTTAAGCGGTAGATCCTTGTCTAATTAGCCATAATGGAAAAAATATGGTAGTAGTGCTCTGAAACTAAACCAAAACCAAAAATGTAGGTTTCTAAAAGTTTTTAAAATATATATATATATATATAAAAAATGTCACCATAAAATAGATTTATTTACTTTTTTTTATTCCTTATTACGTATTTTTTCTGACTTTTGTTTAATTTTTTTAAAAAGTTTCGAACGATAAATATTCAAATATTCCACAACGAAAAAATAACATGTTTCTGTAATAATACATAGTATAAAAGTTCTTTGATATTAAAAATAACAGAAAAAATCCTTAATAGATCTTGTATTTTATTACAAGTTAATGAGAATCTATGATGACGTATTTCACAAAGAATAATAATAATAATAATGAGAGTTGGAGAGAGAAATCTAATAATAACCTATTATAATTTTTATGTTTATAACTTTACCAAATTCATGAGTCAGATATTAATGTTTCAGACTTTACGCTATATATTTTTATAATGTGTAAGATTTTGTTTTTTCTTATGAATTCAGTGAGAACTTATAAGGAATTTTAGGCCATTTTTAATGAATCACAATCTTTTATGAAAATTTAATGATTCACTCATAAGCGAATCATGATATGATATTCTTTATCAAAATTATGAAATCAGATTTTACAAATCCATTGTTTAACGTAATATAATTTTTATTAATTCGTTTAATTACGGCAACACTTGGAGTTTTAGTGCAAATCTGTGTTAACATATAATGAATTTTAGTTATCTTTTTCTTCGAAAATAAATACATAAATAATTAAATAAATAATTGTGATCCAGTGATTAATTATCTATTACACATTACGGTATTGCCAAATTGGTAGTACGCATGTATATAAATCTTTTTCAGTCACTAGTATAAAAAACCGAGTTTATGATTAAAACAACACCAGTCATAGTTCGGTAAAAACTAGTGAACAGTCTTCTGGGGTCACATCCCACAGGTTAGGAAGTAACAATGAGCAACATTTGCTTCTTGTTTCATTTCAAACCCAAGCGAGCAGAACTTTGAACCTGGGTTAGCGGTTGACATCTCAGATAATAGAACAGGTCTGACTTGATCATCCACGGTGCATTGTCTCCATTCCGAAGATCTTCCTCAGAAAAGGCTCGGATGCAGATAAAGAGGAGTATAAAATAAATTTTTTTGCCGAAGGTTATTACTACTTATCAATATGGGGAACAGCAGAGAAAAGTAAGTAGCTGAATCAACTTATTAATTCGCCATCATTTCATCTAAAGAAATTAAGACCTTTTTATGAAATACTTCAAAACCTTTTTTCCATGGTCATAATGGCGTGATTTAAAAGCTTATGGATATATCATGCCTCTTAAAAGAAATCGGTATATGCTGAAAGTTTTTCTACTCTACTTTGAATTTATAAAGGCTTATTCAAATTATGAAGGCTTGTTTCATCCCTCATAAAGTTATGAAATTATTCCTCTTAATTGATTACTGTAAAAACTATAGAACAATTAAGATAGGAGAAATTAAAACTACATTATATGACTATTTGTAAAATGTTAAAAATTCTACTATAGAAAAATTCCTGAATTTTGTTTTGTGTGCATATGTTTGTATTATTTATAAAATTATTAAATATCATTCAGATAACTAAACAAATAAGGTATTCTTAATGATTAATTAGTTATAATTTATTTCACTTACTTTTTATCTGCTAACTTTAATAAGTTTTCGGATTTCTTATATCACAAAGACTTCTGTATTATTAATTCCTCCTATAGAATGCAGATTTTGGATCACTGTAATTTAAGTTTTATGCAAATTTCTGTATTCTAAATTAAGTTATTGTGTGGACCGTAATTTAACATAAAATTATCTTATAATAATTCTAATATATAAGTTATTCCACATTTTTCATTGTAATAAATTAAGAAGAATTATTTCATGATTTTTTAAGAATTGAAAAAGATCTTAAATGCTTCACAAAATTTTGTATAATTTTAATAAATATTTTAAGAGATATGGTCTGTTGAATCAGATAAAATTTTGACATGCAGCAAGTCTGCATTTTAATTTTTCTTTAAATTCAAAATATAATGTATGTATTGACTAGTATATTAAAAAGCTTCCTTCAATCTTCTTCTCAAAATTAAATAAATGCCCCTAAGCATTCCGCTTTAAACCGCTCTATTTTTGCTACTATATTATCTGTGCTCTTAACATTAATTTATAACATATTTTTTAGATCTCAACTCACTAAAAATGTGTGAATAGGTGTATTGGAAAGATTAAGAGAAATTCTCCTGAGCCGTAAATTTAAAAAAATATGTATAGAAAAGCATGCTGAACTCACTTAAATTATCGAACGTTTTAAAAATAATTTTAAAATATAGTCCATTAAATGACTGACCCCATTCTTGAATTTAATTTTCAACACAAATTATAATGTGCATGATAACTAATATAAATAAAATTGTTTCTATCTTCATACTGAAATTAAATACATGACCTTAATTTTCTGCTAAAAACGTTGTATTTTTCCTTATCTTCAAGTTATCTTTGTGGCCATCGAACGATGTAACTAGTGTAAATAAAATTGTTTCTATCTTCACACTGAAGTTAAATACATACTCCTAAAAGTTCTGCTAAATACGTTGTATTTTTACCTTGTCGTCAAGTTATCTGTGATATCCGAACGATGGACAAATGATAAATTGCTGCTCTTCAGGATTGGTGTTCGTGGGTTTGAATCCCGCTGCTGGCATAAATGCTCGTAGCCATTCGGAATCGGCTTTAAGTAGTAGGTCTCATTAGCTCTCGTGAACAAAGCAGTAGACCGTGGCTCTCCAAACCAAGCCAAACCGAACTAAATTATCTGTTTCCCTTAATGATAGTTGTAACGCATTTATTAGATCTCAACTTATTAAAAATGCGTTTATGTATGTATAGATGTATTATAATGCATGGTAGTAATTTTTTAATTCATAAATTAAAAATAATTTACTGGAACTTGTATAAATATGGATTAACTAAATGGATTGTGGCTCCTGTTATTTTGAATGCCGATAATAAATTAACAAATCTTGAAATTAAAACCTCATTTCTAAGAAAAAAATACAAAAAATGTACATATTGACTAGTATATAAAAACAAACTGGCCGAGTTATAGTCGATTTAGTAGAATTTTTGCCGTTCGGTACCGGACGTCAACTGTTCGAATCCCGCAAAAATCATGCACATTCGTAGTCATTTCGAATCGATTTTAATCAATAAGTGACAGTCTAATTAGCCTTCGTGTAGCTATAACTGAGCTTAGCGTTTTAAACAAAACACACAAGCATAAAACACAAGCTAATGAAATACAAAGTCGTGTACATTCCATAAAAACGCTACATAATTCTTCATCTACATGATACTTCAGTGTTATCTGTATCTTTAATGATAGCATACAGCTCATTTAGTAGAACTCAACTTATACTAAAATGTGTGTACATGTATTCAAATGTATGCAAACCCAACAACTACTACGGATTTTCCTTAGTCATTATGGAAAATACGAAGAAATTACTGAACATCAGTACAAAAAATAAAGATTTCATGATTATCACGCATATTTTCCAAAAGTACGTGTAAAAGAGTAATGCAAATGCATAAGTTTTTTCCCATTCCGTTTATTTTGTACATAATTCGATACACAATCTAATCTGGAATATCTCGAGCAATTAATAAATTATAATAAAGTGAGTTGTTTATGTAATCGTTTATTAGAGCTGTATAAATAGATATGTTTGCTTGTTTGAAAAATGTTTAGGTATTATGTTTTTCAATGTATATTGCATTCGGTTCATTGTTTCTCTATAATAAAAAAAACATTTTTCTATTAATAAGATACATTCTATCTTTCCATCAGTTTTTGTGGTACAGTTCTTGGAATTTTAGTTACCTTTTAAAATATTGTTTAGATTTTGTCCTTGATTAGCAATCACCAAAAGGTTTTGTTAATGCATTTTATTTATTATTTTCATTCTTAGTTTTAAATTAAGATAATGATAAACTAACGCTACATTTTTCCTACTGTATACATTACGAAAACACATTTAGACCATGACGCAATGCATGATGTGAGATTATTAACTCCTCTTAGGCCCGGTCTCACCAAAGTCGTTTAACGGCTAACCGTGATTAACCTCTGTTTAAACGGAGAATTGAGTCTCACCATTGGTTGGTACCTTGGGTTATTCGCGGTTAGACGTTAAACGACTTTGATGAGTCCGGCCCCTAAGCTGTTGTTTTATCGCCCAACTTTCACCACATAGCAGACCTTATTGAAACTGGGTTTCTATTTCAGATGATGGTGGTTCAGTGGACACAATTTTAGCATTTTTAAAGACTAAGGACTATACACAGCGTGTTATTAGACCGCCGCCTTCAAAAACGTAACAGAAACTTACAAACTCCAGTAAGACCATACTTACAGCTCTTTCTACCTCGGTACGGGCGTCAGCGCCCTCTAGAGTCTGAAGCAATTATTCAACAGACCTCATCATATATTGTCCAAGTTTTTTTTATTATTCAAGAGCAGGTCTCATTAGCAAAATCGGTCTCTTATCATTATTTTTGAAAAAAAAAAAAAAAAAAAAAAAAAAAAAAAAAAAAAAAAAAAAAAGGCTTTTCTAAACACGGATCCGTGCTTCAATAGTTCTTATTTTTGGTCTTACGCAAGCATCACATAAGAAGAACACGTTCCAAAATTTTCTTCGTGTATTCTAATATCTTTTCATATGAAGACTTTCTCGGGGAAATTCTTGGGAATTTATCAATATTTGGTAATGATATCTGACTCTAGTATAAGAAATGTAAAAAACAATCGTGAATATATAAAACTGCAGTATCCACTACACTATCCAGGACTTTTTCTGTATTTATTCCTCAGCCCCCTAAAAACTCTTCCATGATTGGTGGATGTCTTCTGACGACTATTCTTCAGAATCGAATGACGAACGATGGAGAAATGGGTAGGACAATTGTCTTCAGTACTGGAGTTCATAGATTTAAATCACACTTGGCATGTTAGCTGTCTGCAATAGGCATTAAGCAGAAGGTCCAGGCCCTAGTGTAGCAAAATGGTAGGCAGTAACGCTCCTAACCGAATCAGGACTTGAACAAGAATTACATGAAATTGCTGATTGGGGAAAAGTTCTAGGGTATCATAGCCATCAAATAATTCACCGGTAACAATAATCCACCGATAATTCGTAGAAAACGAGTTCTGTCTTATCCCTTGCTTTAATAACACTTTGTACAACATAAGTTTAGACGTTTCTTGTTTAAATGTATTAAGTGCTACGGATTGTTAGTGACCAGTGTTGGAGGGTATGTGCACGGAAGAATCCTTTGTTACTTGTAAATTATGAATGGTTAGTTAGGTTGCTTGGGAGCTCTACGGTCTACTGTTTTACTACGCGAGAGCTAATGAGACCAAGAGCTACTGCTTACATCCTATTCCGATGGTCCATGCCAGAAGTGGGATTCGAACTCCTGAACTCCGGCTCCGAAGGGTAGCGCCCTACCCATTCGGCCATCTGCCCATTAATCAAAAATAAATCATAGAAAAATGTATTGAATTCGCCTACTATATTATCAAACATTTTCAAAATAATTAAAAGACTATCATCCGTTAAATGACTGACCTCACATTGAATTTCAGTTTAAATACAAAATATAATATTCGTATAGATTTAATACAAAAAAATTCTTCATTCCATCTCCATACTGAAATCAAGATGCTCATAAACATTCCTCTAAAATAGCTTCATTTACATTGAAGCAATATAATCCATAAAAAAGTAATACATAAAATTCTTCATTCTATCTCCATACTAAAATCAAGATGCTCATAAACATTCCTCTAAAATAGCTTCATTTACATTGAAGCAATATAATCTGAACACTTAACATTCGTAACATTCTTAACACTTACAATTCGTAGCGTATTTATTAGACCTCAACTAACGAAAAGTGAGTGTAAGTATGTAGGTGAGTTAAATTCAAATCTATGGCCATAAATTTCCTAAACCATGAATTAAAAATAATTTACAATGGACTTGTATAAATTTCTAGATAGTTGATTTTTTTATTCTACCTGTATTTATTATGCATGTGTTTATTACGCATGTTGATAATAAACTAATATATTTTGAAAATAAAATTACGATTTTTAGATAAAAAATAATTTACTAAATATAATATTATATTCAGAAGTATATAAAAAGTTTTTCCGGATGATTGTTGAATAGGTAGAAGACTGCTTTTCAGTACTGGAGTCCGAGGGATCGAATCCACTGCTGGTGTGGATTTTCGTAGCCGTCCTGAATTAGCATTAACCATTAGGTTCAGGTCTAATTATCCCTAGTGTAGCAAAATGATCACAATAGAATTTCAGACCAAACAAACATAAAAGATATAAGTTTATCTTCAAAACTAATTAAATAAATGTCTAGAAACATTCTTATAAAAACATTTTATTTTCCTTGCTGTAACAATAGTTTGTAATATCTATATTAGATTTCGTCTTGATAAAAGTGCAGGTGTATTAGAATGTATGACAATCATTGAACTAAGACGTAAATTAAAAATAATTTATATAAACTTGTAAAAATTTCTAGATCATTCTTCAGCTTGTTGCTCTTCTTTATTATGAATATCGATAATAAATTAACACATCTTGAAAACAAAATTACATTTATAAGATCAAAAATGCTCAAGATATAATGTGCGTATTAGCTGTTGTGTGCAGAAACTTAATCAGCCGATGACCGAGTATATAAGTGTTTACCTTTCGTCTCCAAGAAAAGTGGGTTCGAATACGGCTGATATCATGATTACAACAAACTTTTAACATCATTTATAGAAAAATCGAATATAGCAGAGGTATGATCTAATATGGCTATTGGCATGATTATATAAAACTTTATTAAAAAAATCAAAAATTTGATCAGCCGATGGCTGAGTATATAAGACTCTACCTTGAGGCAACAAGAACCGTAAATTCGAATACAGCTGCCTGCTTGATTATGCGTAACCATTCGGTATCAGCCTGTAGTAGATCCTGGTTTAATTAGCCCTCGAGGTACAAAAATTTAGCTCTACCTTGAAGCACCAAAAACCGTAGGATCGAATGCATAATTATCCGTAGCCATTCGGTATCGACCTGTAGTAGATCCTGGCTTAATTAGCTCTCGAGACGAAAAAAGTTGATCATAATGATCCAAATCAAATATAAAATGAATATTACTAAAAAGATTGAAATTCTGTAACAAAACGAATATTTTAATTTATTTTTCCTGGTCAAATGAAGGGAATTTAAACGCTTTTGTAGATTGCTCAAAAGTAATGTAAATCTTAACAGTCGTCAATTTTGTAATGGCAGGTGTTGACGATTACTAAATATGTCTTTTTCCTCTATCAAAATGAAAATAGCAAAAGTTTAATTTTGTACATAATGAGATGTATAATTTTTTCAGCAATGTTCTGTTTTATATCAGGTACATCGCTTTATTTCTCCTCAAATTTATGATTGAATTCTTTTAAATCCAATCTCATGTTAAATGCAGTTACAATTAAAAGGCAAAAAGCGGTCTTTCCATAGACATATATATGCATAAATGCTATCGCCATCTGTCGGTGGTAAATGGAAAAATTCATGCTAAGGAGGAAATTTCACTTAGTCACTTTTAGACTAGAATATTTAATCAAAACATCTTTCCATTTGCCATTAAAGTAATTAAAAGTTTACAAAAAAAATTAATTAACTAATTTGTTATCTTTATTCCTTATAAATCAGAGCCATAGCCAGGATTTAGTTTTAGGGTAAGGAGAACTGGACTTAACCAAATATGTAGTTCACTATTTTTTTATAAAAAAAGTAAAACTTACAAAGCAACTATAAAAAGTTTAATATCAACATTTAATATTAATTATAACGTTAAAATTAATATAAAATTTAATATTATATAATATTAGAAGGTCCGTGATAAGCCTTGTGTAATATATTTTAGTAAATATATCAAAAAGTTTCGGTGAAAAATTATTGAAATTGAAACAGTAGATATAAATATAAATAAATAAAATTTTATATGAAAATAAAATTTTGAGTGCGTATAAGTTTTTACATAGTATATTTGGAAATGTACTTTTATATCAATTTTAAAAGGAAATACATTCAACACAACTTTAAAATTTAAGGGTAGTCTCGAAGTCCATCAAACTTCCTTTTCCCATCCATTACAGTAATCATTGGAATTGTTTTGTACCTCAAAATCCAAATTAAAGCATATTCAGAAAAAGGGAAGTCTTTTTGAAAAGTTCATTTAATTCAAATTTAAATTTTACAAATTTTTAATTCTTTTATAATTCTTTCAAATATTAAATGTTTTGTTCCAAAATTTGTTGGAATATATTAAAGCCTTCTACACAAGACTGTCATTCAGATACCTCTAAAACTAATTTGTTTATAACAGTTTTATGGACAAATACAGTTTAAAACAATGAAATTTGACAGCATCTTCTATATGTATTCATAAACAAAAAATAAATAAGCAATTTATTGCTAATTCCATGCAGAGTATTATAATAATAATGTATAAAACCTGTTTAAAAATTTTATCGCTTGTACGAAAAAAAAAAAAAAAAAACTTGGCAATATTTAATACAAGGAGACTAAGGGAAAATATGCACAGCCAAAAAGACCATGAAAACTTTTGTTTATTAAGAAAACCTATAAATGAAACAGCCTGCATAAATAACTTTTGAAATATTAAATATACGGATTTATATGACTTGGTACTCCATATATTATGGAATACCAAGTCTTTTAAAAATATCATAACTAACATTATAATCTAAATTTCTGATTGTTCATATTTACGTTTTTATTAGTTACTTCATCTATGAATAGTGTTTTAATGACTTTTACAATAAGTATACTCTACTCTTTCATTTATTTATTTATTTATTTTTTAAATTAAAATATATTTTGCGACTTTCCTCTATGAAACTAAATTATATACCCTTGTGTAAAAACAATTTTTTACGTTCTTCATGACTAACTTTTAAAGTTTGAGAATTACTGAGTTGAGTATGTTTGAGTTTAAAGTTTGAGTAACATTTTGAAGATTAAAAAGTAATTTAAGCGAAAGTTTATATAGAGAGATAGATATAGATGCACATACACACACACACACACACACACACACACACACACACACATATATATATATATATATATATATATATATATATATATATATATATATATATATATATATATATATACACAAGAGAATAAAATTGAAAATTTAAAGATTTTCTCCAAATGTGGGCCGAATATCTAGAGAGCTGCTCTTCTCGACAGTAATTCCCTGATTATGACGTAAGGAATACCAGTTTTGCATTTCACACAGGAGTAGAGTTGTGAGTAGTGGAAAAACCCGGTTTAAACTCGGGAAAAAAACAGGGTTTTTTGGGAAGGGAATTTTGAAAATTTCCAAAACATGGGAATTTTGAAGTATTTTGTTTATTTTTATCCTAATCGCACAAGACAATTTTTACATTTCATAAATGATTTGATATTTATAGTTAACTGGCAACTGTAATGAATAAACATGTAAGGAAGCCAAACAGCCAAAAAATTGAATAATTGGGATTAACTAACTATATTTGGCAAGGTATCATGTTTAGCATAAAAGTATGAGTATATTTTTCCTTTAAGAAATATCCAATATTTTTATTATTACATAAATATTAGGCAATAATCTGTAGTGTCACAAAACCCATAAATCATTATTTTTCTTGGATAACATCTCTCTCTCTCTTATATATATATATATATATATATATATATATATATATATAATGTGTGAGTGTGTAGTAATTGGACACAAAATGCAACATTGTCATTTGATTACACCTTTAAATGATATATGCATTACAAAAGATAATAAACTATTATTTTAAATTTTATATTTATTTTTATATTATAAAAGGAGGGGAAGAAGTTTAACATAAAGAAATTTACATAATAAATAATGTATATAATTATTATATTAGCAATTAAAATTGAAACAACTAGTTATGTGTTTGATAAGACTAACAGGATAATTAATTACATAAGTACTACTATAAAATCATTTAAATGCTTATTGCTATTATTTCTTGAATATATATATATATATATATATATATATATATATATATATATATATATGTGTGTGTGTGTGTGTGTGTGTGTGTGTGTGTGTGTGTGTGTGTATTGCCAAAAGTAAAAAAAAATCTGTTAGAAATAATATGCTAGTTCTTCAATAGCCTCCATTGAAAAAATAAATGTAAACATTGTTAAAATGATTTCTTCCCAAAGTTCCTGGTTTATTCCCCAAAATTCCCGGGTTTATTCCCACCTCTTCAAAATTCCGGGTTTATTACATCTCTACACAATAGTAACACTTGCTTCTGATTAAACTCGTACCTGTGAATACGGCCGTAAAATTTTATTTTCAAAAAAAGTCATGGCATTAAGCCTTTCATTTTTAGTAAGAAAAAAATTATCATATTTCTGATGTCAATGTTATTGTGTGCAACAACAAATTAATAAGTGGTCGAAATATAGAAAAAAATTATAATTTCTTTTACTTTACAAGTTGATGAAGTGTTGATTAAATTCTTCTAAAAAAGATGAGAAGTTAAATTATATCACCAGAAAACAAGATAAAAAGAATTTCTGAATTGTCCCCCCCCATCCTTATGAACTGCCTTTCAAGTTATCTTTCGATTTCAGGGCTTATTTTTCATAGTAAATATATAAAATAAATGTTCTGCGCAAAAACTGAAACAAATTAATAAGGAAGCGAAAGTTGAAAACACGAAGAAGGATGAAAAAAGAGAGGAAAGCCCAGTGGATAATTCTAATGTACCTAAAGCTTCAATCAAGACCTAATCTGATATTCTATAAAAAAAATTCTGCAATATTTCCTCTTCAATATAATAACAACCCTCCAAAAATCATTTTAAATTGCCGTTCTAATTAGTCCTTGTGTTACAAAAACTTGAACTCGGTGCTTCCATTCAAACTTATCAAAATACCATGAACATGAAAAAAGCAGAATACCTTTTTTCAGGGGAAAAGGATTGCAGGCTTTATAGAGCGAGGCATCAGATTGAAATATTTAAAAAAAATACTAAATAAAAAAATATAAATATTTAAAAATATTATTTAAATTAGAATAAAAAATAATAAATTTAATTAAACATTATTAATTCAATTAATAAATTCAGAAAATCTAATATAAAAAATTCTAAAAATTTCAAAAATAAATTCAAATGTAATTGACTTTAATTAACTGAATATTCTTCACCAGCTGACTCACATTCATTATTTAATTTCAGAATATTTTGGAGCTTGTTGGTACTGTCTGCTTTTATGGCAGTGACTACAAAATAACAAAGTCATATAAAAGTCTATCCTATAATTTAATAAAATTCCAAAACAATATAAATTGTACATTATTAAAAATAAAATATTTTAAACAAAATTTATTTTTATTAATATTTTTATTTATTTAAAATAAAAAAAAAGTTTAGAAAAAAAAAAATAAAACATATACAATGGGACTTTATTCACAATAATATGTTGATAAAATTTTTCAATTTAATTATCACATAAGCAATACACCACGAAAATATCAAAGTACCTATAACGTTTTCAACATCACTCTTTCTTCAATTTTATACAGTCTAGAATTTATTTTACAACCTCTGTGAACCCACGTTTTAGGACTGTATAATTATTTTATGAGGCAATTTTATTTGTCACCTTTGTTTTAATGTTTACAATTTATAATTTTTATTTATTTTTATTCCTTTATTTTCGCAATTTATATCTTTATTTGTATTTGCAACCTGAAAATAGAAATAATTATTATTGTGAATATTGCAAAAATTAATTTTATTACTTTATGAACATATAAAGCATTGGTTACTAAAAGAAAATCTTAATTGAATAATATTACTTAACGCCAAACTACTACGAACCTTTTAAATATGATGTTTGCTTGTTCATATACTATTGCAATTGCTTATATTGAATAGAAGAAAGTCTGGTACTGATCCTCTAGTATCAATTTCAGTAGCTAAGAACCAGTCTCACCAAAGTCGTTTAACGTCTAACCTCGATTAATCTTGGTTTAAACGGAGATATGCGTCCCACCATTGGTTAGCGCCATTTGTTAATCGCTGTTATCCGTTAAACAACTTTGGTGAGACCTGCCCTAAATCTTGTATTAGCTAATCGTCATTGGATGTTTAATACCCGAATGATACTTTAAGAGTTTGGGAAATATTTTACAGCTACATTTCGAATAAAAAGCCTTCTTTCTTGTGATTATTTGGCACTAAAATTCGCAGTTTTTTAAACCTTTACTAAAATTTGTAGTTTTTTAAACCTTTCTAATTTGTTGCATTTTAATCCCAAATATTTCTATAGACAATCAAAACAAATCGTCGATTAAATGCTATAGGCTATACAAATGCATTATAGCTAATCCATTATTAACTCTAATAAACCAATTTTAAGTACGACATCAGTAATCACGACGGCTCCAGTCTAAAGAAACTAAATAATAAACTCAAACTAGGGGGGGGGGGGAAAGGCGTCTTAAAGTATGATGTAGAAAAATACGATTCAAATTCTTAAAGAAATATGATTAAAATATTTTACTTTTCATCAATATAATAATAACAAAAAAAAAAAAAAAAAAAACTCTGTCAATTACTAAATTTACCATTCATTTATTATAAAATGAGTCATTAGATGCAAAATGCTGTTTGGTTATCAGGTAGAAAAACGATAACATAACTACGTCAAATGTTGGACATAGTTATATTAGTGTACAATTTTGGGTGATTCCATAGTCTAAAATCCTAGTTCCAAACCCAAATTTATTTATTTGGAAATTATGATGTATATTAGAGAAAATATATACTTATTAAACTTCAGTTGTTAAATAGATTTCTGATTTTTAATAAAATACTATTCTTAACTAATAATTATTTTATTTTAATTTTAGACTTTGTACTCATTTTTTAATACAAATTTTTCTACCTAATACGGAAAGAAACAACACAAAAATATTTTAACAAAATTAGCTCTCGCATATAATTTACAAGACTGTCATTTCAAAATCTGTAGTACTACTAAAATTAAATTCAAGTTAACTTGCAATTAGGCAGCAATTAAGTAGATCTTTATTCTTTAATGCACATTTTTAAAACAGATTTTTAAGATTATTTTGAATGTAGCAAATGTCTCTTCCTAACTCCTTGAATCAATTAATCAACTCATTAAAATATTTTTACATTCATTTCAATTTTACCGTGTGTATGATTTGTAAATATTTATTCCAATTTTTTAAACTTGTTTAATGTGACAAAGTCATGCTTGTAAAGTTTGCTTTATGGCTGTGATTTGTTTGTAGAGAGGTTGATTTCTGAAGTCAGAAAAACGACTCATGTATTCAGCATTTTTTTTTAGGAAAATTTGACTACTGTATGGAAATTTGCCCTTGTAAAAAGAGATAGGACTGATAGTTCCTACCACATATTATGTTAGTCTATGGTTCCTACAAAAGCATTAGAGATCATGCCGGCCTTGTGGACTAGAGCGTTGACCTCAGCTCACGTCAAATCAAATCAAAATAAAGCTTTTCTGTTTCGGATAAGTTCCGGTCTTTCTCAATCAACTATCTCGTTTAATATATGTGAGATAACAGGATGATAGTAGAATTTTTAACTCTTTAGTTCAGAGTAATTTTACTGAACAGAGCTAATTATCCAATCTCATTATCAAGTATACATTATATTTTTCTGCGATCTCTAAAAACGCTTTTTACCGCTTCCGTGTGTCTTTAAATTTAGATTTCTTTTATTGAATTCTACCTTTCCAAATACACATTAAAACACTTCGTGCGTTGAAATAATTACTTAAAATTGAAATAATTTTGATTTCTTTGCCTTTTTTAAAGTTTGCCATTTAAGTATCTTCAAATCATGGGGAATGAAGTTATAATTTCAAAATTTTTTACTTTCAGTTTTTATCAAATTACTGACACATGAGTTTGATTAAAAAGTAGCTGAATTAAATTTGACTAGAAATTATGAGACACAAAATAAAAATGTACAAAGCAATATTCACATGAGTTTGTTTGTTCATTAACATTTATACAATTTCATCGTTTTTTTTTGTGTTGGATATTAGGTAAATTAACTATATATTTTTTAAAATTAAATTTTTTTTCTTTATGAATAATGTGTGTTAGAATAGCTAATTTTAGTTATTAACGTTTTTTCACCACAATACACATATAATTGGACTTGATGGGAAAGGAATACTTTTAGTTTGTGCAATAAAAGTAAAATTTCGAATTAAATATTTTTTTTTTTCATTCTATAGGGAACAGTTTAACTAGGATTAAAATTGCTCAATTACTTTTATAGTGAAATAAGTTATTAACTAAGCAGGATGTATTTAAAATTAAAATATGCATATAATATTCTAGATTGTATTTATAAAAACACCGTAAGGTTAAATAGATTAATTTATTTAAATCTATGAGAGATATGTGTAATATATAAATTTCATTTAAGGTGTGGTGATGAATTAGTTTTCCCAATATGGCAATTTAAAGTTAAATTGCTGTGTTACTTAATTTACATATTTAAGAAGTTTATTTTATTTAGAAGATAAACTTTTATTACAGCTTTAAAAATTATCCATATCAAATTTAAGAAAAAACTAAAATTATTGAAAATCTAAAATTATAATTTTTTTTTTTTTTTACATCACATTAAACCTGAACTATTATGTGATAAAACCTGTTTCTAGGTAGGTGTTTGGTAGAAGTTGAGAATAACTTGATATGGATTGATTTATGTTATTTTTCTCATGTTACTCTCCTTCAAATAATTTTTTCTTTGTGGAACATTGTATTCCTCACATACCATTCTTAATTTTTGTAATGTTTTACAAATGAAAGTCACTTTTAAGTCTTGAAGCATTTTATTAGAGTTGTATATTAAAACTATATTTTGTGTTTAATTTTAGAATCTTTAATTATGACCATTAATTTAAATACAGTATTTATTTTTTTACTTAAATGGCAAAATTTTATATCTATTAAATATTGAAATTTTTACTTAACAAAATACATTAAAGGTTATCAGATAAAATAATAATATATTTTTGTTTAAAACCAAACAATTAAAATTACTATTTTTTTGCTATATCTTCTATTAGATATCTATATGCAGGGCTGTGGCTTATAGGTATGCAGTGAGTACATGCACACAGGTGACCAAATTTTTAGGGAGACCAATAGAATATCTACTAGATATAATATTAATAGCAAGCAGCCAAATACTATTTTGCACACAGGAATAGGGGGTCACCAAATACTATCTTGCACACAAGTGATTAATAGCTGAAAACTGGCCCTGGCTCAATATTTTACATTAATTACAATATGCTTCAAACATTTTATTTTTATGATTGTTTAAATTTTTATAATCAGCTATATATGAAATTTCCTTGTTTTTGCGGGCTAGTTAAGAATTTTTCTTTAATAAACTGTATATTATAGAAACTTACAGGGCCATCTTAACCACAAGGCTTATTGGGCTATAGCCTTTTGGAGTGAGCATTCAGTTTACATTTAAGTGTGCTTTATAAATAAAATAAAATAAAATAAATTCTAAAAATATGTAGGAGAAATTGGTTTTAACAGATCACTTACTTCACACTCTACCCAAACTTCTTATTCTGAGAAGGACATAAAATATATTTCTTTCAGAAGGGCAGATCATTGCCAGTAATCCCCGTCATCAAATATCTTTGGATGGTACTAGAATTTTAGTTTTTCTTTAATAACTATTTATCCAAGTAAGCAAAATTACTATGCAGAATTTAAAAATAAATATTGTAAATTATGTATCTAAGTATAATATGTGAGGTACAAATATTTAATTAATTAAATCCAAGCATTGAAGACATACACACAGTCTATGATAATATCAAACCTCTTTATTTCATTTTGAAATGATCATCAACTTATTGGTTATTAATATTAAAGTATAATATTTTTCCACTTTTATATAAGCAGGCAAATCACAGAAGGTAAAAAATGTGAAATTAGCATTTGAGAATTGCTCATGCTAATTTTTGTCATTATATGTGCATTGGTATGATTGAATAATATGATCAGGCTATGCTAATTACCACCACTTATGTAAGAACAAACATTGTGCATACTTATAACAGATGTCTGTTGTAACGTAAGTATGCACAATGTAAAAATAAGGTTGCTAAATTCACAGAAATAGTATTACTGTCTCATTCAAAAAAGTAAAATATATGTATATACATGGCTGGTTCTGGGCTGTTAGCCACCTACATGCAAGGTAGTATTTGGCTGTCCCCTATTCTTGCATGTAAAATAGTGTTTTGCTGCCCCCTATTAATGAGTATACTAGTAGATATTCTATTGACCATCTTAGAAATTTGGCTGCATGTGTGCATACACATACTGCATACCTACTAGAACCAGCCCTTTATGCATATAGTGAGAGAGAGAAATATGGAAGTAAGATGAATTAATACCTGTTCAGTTGTTTGTTCAAAATAAGTATATATATTTAACATTTTAAGTTAATCATTTTTATAAGGTATCACCATATGTTAAAATATATTTCTCTTTATTTGCATATAAAATTCTTAAAGACTTTTTGCATACAAGTCTTAATTTTTTTTTCTAGAATGATATTTAAACTAACTACTACATGGGATAATAAACCAATCAACCATGATCCTATTGAAATTGCTTTGTTCCCTGAAGATGATCATATTGTGATGGAAATGAAAGCACCTTTTTTCAATGATCCACCTGCTCCAAATGGAGAACCTGGAAAGGCATTTCCTAAATTATGGGATTATGAAGGTAATTCTGTTTATGATTAAAAGTAAGTAGTCTAGAAAAGCTATTCACTTGTCAAGCACATGCATATTGCATATTTCTGTACAATTATATGCTTCTAAAATATATAAAATTTTTATTAAAGAATTTAACACACACACACACACACACACACACACACACACATATATATATATATATATATATAAATAATAAAAAGTATAATAAATCCTAAAACCCTAACATTCTTTTTTATTTTAATTTGATTTAGAAATTTGTTCAGGGTTAAAAACAGATGGTGTGGAATACAAGCCTTTGCTTTTGGGTTTATACACATGCATACTGTATATGTATATTTTCAAGATAATAACTTTTTAGAAGTCTATTAGGTTCTGAGAACATGAGAAAACTCCCTTCTAACTTGTACATGTTTGTAGTTTAGATGTGAATTGGATAATTATTATATTTGCCACAAATAAAGATTTGTTAGCTACGACTTTCTAAATTAAGTCAATTCTATGTCATTTGGATTTATTAGATCTTTTATTGGATTCACTTCATATAGATAAATATTCTAAATCTGTGCAGATTTTTCTGTCATTTCATTTACATCATGACATATATAAACATAAGTGAAAATATTTTTTCTCATTTATCAATATATATATATATATATATATATATATATATATATATATATATATATATATATTGTGAGCTGTTGTAACTCAGTCGTCAAGTGTATTGTTTGTTTGCTCCAGCCTAAGCCATATGAACAATAGCTCAGGCAGTAAGGGCATCAAGTTCTTAATCAGAAGGTTACAGGTTTAAGACTTATATTGACTAAAGATCTACCAGTTCATTAATGGGAACTGCTTCATATAAAATAGTTTCATGGTCATAATGTCTTTCATGTTCAAATGATACCTCTAGAAGTGACAAACCAAGCTTGGGAGTCTTCTGCTTGGTCCCTGTTTCTAAGTTACATCGACCCAAAAGTTGTTCTTTCACCCTGGTGATGCTTTTCAAACAAAAGGTGTAACTGCCTTAATTTCTGTAGCCTTTGGCTCATATGCTTCACTTGCCCAAGGGTGTATTTGTAACAACAACATACAAATGTTGTTTATTTAAATACTAGAAAATTTATGGCAGTTAGGAATTTTATTGCAGTTATTATAGTAACTTTTTTATAATTTTGTAATATTCTTAAGAGAAGAAAAACTGTAACATAAAACAATAGATATTAATGTTTTATACTTAACAGTATCATAGAGAGAAGCTTTTATAGAAAGAATATCTATGTAGAAATTATCACTCATTTTGAATTATTTTATAACAATAATGAATAATTTATTTTATAAATGTTATTGTCATAGCTCTTTATTATGGAGTTATAAAATTATAAATCAGGAATAAGAAACAAAGCTCAAAGGTTAAGTTCAAATAACAGAAAAATAAGAAAATGAGACCAAATTGTAATATAGCGGGGATTTTAAATACCTATATATTTAATTTATGTTATTTATATTGGTTTGATTTAATTTAAATAAATTTAGTAATTTTGATTTAAATTGCTTGGAATATACCAATTATATGAAAGGTTTGAAAAAAGTTATACTTTTAAAAAGTATTAACATCTTCTCAGTGTTGCCGAGATCTAATTTGGAAGCTTAAATGTGCACTTTTCTATGCATTTAAAATTTTATTTGCCAAAATAAACATTTTAAAATCTTTTTGCTTATAATTTGTTGCAAATTAAACAGGGAAAATTTTTCCATTTTTGATGCATTTTTCTGAAATAAATGCTACAGTTAAAGGGTTAATTGAGAGCATTTCTGCAAATAGATTTTCATTCATTTTATCTTAAATCACAAATGATGTCACTACTCTTAAGAATAATACATCATCATCTGAATTAAAATGTTTAAATTGTTAAATATGGAATAAGCAATCCTCAAATTAAGTTTAAAAAAGTAAAGGAAATTAGATCTAATTGTAGTTTATCTATGATTTTAAATGCTTATATATTTAATATTATTATACTATTTTTATTCAATTTAAATCACTTTATTATTACTAAAGAAATATATTTGAATATAATAAAATAAGAAAAAAAAAAGAAAATAAATATAAGAAATATACCAATTCTTTAAAAGTTTTAGAAAAAGATATTGTAATTTACTTTGAATATAATATTAAATGTTACATAAAATTGAGTACAGAGTAAAACAAAAAATATTATAAAGAAAAAATAACACAATTCATATCCTGTCATTTTTTATGAAAGTTCCATCCTCATTATTTTGCTTAAATAAGGTAATTTAATGTTTTTCATCTTAAAATAAATTTTTTGTTTACAGTTGTTGAAGCCTTTTTCCTTGGCAAAGATGAAAAATATCTAGAAGTTGAGTTTTCCCCGTAAGCTATGTTTCTAAGACTTTCATTAAAAACATATGAACTTATATTTATTAAGCATTCAATAAGATTTATTTTCTGAATGAGTACTCAAAGTAATATCCCAGAATATGCCATTTAGTGATTTATTTATTGTAAAATTGTTTTATGTTAAAGCAAGCAAAAAAATTAATAAAATTGGTGCTTTCTTTAATAAATAACTGTGAATTATATTATTTATCTTAACTTCCATATGTATTTTGAAATACATGTAAAATTATTATGATATGCAGGGTTAATTCAGTATACATATTATAATTTATGTTGCTTAAATATGAATGCATATGAGATTCATATGAATCATCTTTTAGATTATATCTATGATTAGTGAAATGTCATATTAAATGTACTAAAGGGAAAATTATAATTTTTTAAAAGTCTGATTTAAAACTTTATTTGGTATGTATATTCTCCCACATACATATCAGAATTAATAAAAATGCATATGGGATAAAAAAAAATATTTTATATGACCTAGACCTCTATAGTATCTGTTTTTTAGATCACTTGCTGACTGTCATTGGTACACAGAATATTGTACAGTCAAATATTACTGATTTTTATTTCTTATTTTATAATGTTTCTAATGAGGTTGTATCCTAATGTGATACCCTTGAAAGAAAAAGAAATCTTATCTATCAATCTCTGTTCTCTCTCTCTCTTAATTATATATATATATATATATATATATATATATATATATATTTCAAAGTTTCTTAAAGGTGCAATTATCAGAATAATATGTATATATAGGACTTATAAATAATTTTTTGCTAAAACAAAGCATACAACATCTATATGCACACACCCAGTGGAGTTTTAATGTACAATGAAACCTCTCTGAGCAGCCACCCCTCCGTATGGAGAATATTTGGTCGCTTAGAGGGGTTGGCCGCTCTGAAGAGTTTTATTAGCTATTATAAGATAATTACTATAATGCATAATATAAACAAGTCTGACATATATTCCTTATGTAAATGAAATTTAAAACTTATCTAAAGAGAAAATAGTACTTTATTTCATGCCTCTTTACATTTTTAAAAAAAGTTTCTGTTTGTTCTGTAGTCTTCGCATACCTTCAAAATCAAATTCTTTTCTTTAATGACTTTGTTGATTTCCATTCTTCTGCAGTTAAATAATTCAGCTAACATTCTTGTCGATTTACTATTCTCATATTCACTCAGAACTTCAATGCTCTGCTCGAGATTTAGGGAAACGCAATTCGACATTGTTGCAACTCAGATCACTGACCAACTAATGAAATGAAACTGGTGTGAATGACATTTTTGCTGACAGAGGTACAATTCTTCCTTAACTTTACCGATTGGAATTCCAAACAAAGGACCTAGGACACCTTCAATGCTTGATTGTCCAGTTCCTTCCTCAGTTTCTACGGATGGTGAAATAGGTATTCCCTATCTGAAGGGTGTGGGAGAATACAAAAGAGATAACAGATTTAATCTTTATTAAAAAGGATGGGGGGACTGCGGGAATAGACTTCTCAAGTTATTCCTCTGTCTTATATCTGACCATAAACCTGACCTTGAGTTTTTTTGTTCAAAATTAAAGCATGGAATGAGTAGAATTTTCCAAAAAATGAAAGGGGCAATCACACTTGGTGGCCATTTAGAGAGGGTTGGGTGACCGCTGATACAGGTTACTTTACCATTAGATATATGAGTCGAAAAATTGGCCATTTAGAAGGGTGGCCGCTATACAGGGTTAAGCGCTCACAGAAGTTTCACTGTATTTCTTATCAGGACATACATGTAATGTCAATCAAAATATTTCAACTATGAATGGCATCACTAAAAGATTCTTTTGCATTTTCCTTAACCTTTGAATTAGAACAAATCTGTATTTATTATTCTCATGAGTTTATTTATCCTCAGTGCTTAGGAGAAAATAATTCAACTGTTATAAAGAAAAACATTATTTATAGATAAGTTAATCCTATTTTCACAATCAAAACTATTCATCAAAATAAATTGAACTCATTTTGTCTGCTATGGATGAAAGCATGACACTAAATATTAATTTGATTAAATTTAAAATTGGCAAAAATATATTTCCATTCTTCCAATCTTCTGATTTCTAGCCATTTGTTATGTATGCATTACATTTGTGATAGAAATAACTTTAAGTAACAGCTATTGAAACCATTGTAACTACCTTTGAAAAAAAAAAATCCCTTGCAAAAGTAGTTTTGTTGTATTTGTGTATTATAAAATGGCAACAGTAGTTTTTGTACGTTAGAATAATTTCACATTTTTTTATTGGTATAGTCAATTTCCTTTGGAAGTTGTAATTATTAATATATTGTATGAAAGTTGGGCTGTATTTTTCAGAAATTAATAATGTTGACAGTTTCATTAGAATTCTTCATTAATATGTTTTGATATAATTCAATATTGAAACCATTAAAAAGCAACAAAGACTGTTAATTAATCAAACAAATTTAATGAACCAAAAGGCAGATATTACCTTTATTTTAACAGAGCTCTTGTAGGGATAGCTACAAGAATTTCATTGCTAGAGAAAATTTATCTGCTAAAATGCAGATTCAGATATACTTGGAAATATATAAATTGTATTCATATTTGGTGTTAAAGGTAATACTTTTTTGGATATGACTTTTTTATGATGTATTCATGGAATACACAAACATTTCTCTGGATGATTCACATGTATGAAATACCAAATTTGTAAATTACTTTTGAAATTGAAAATCCAATTGTAAAAGATTCCAGAATTCTGTTCCATCACATTCTAGGGCAATAATCAGTTTTAGTCTTTAAAATATAACTCCTCATTATTCTTCATTCTTTTTATTTAATTTGATATTTGGTTGAATTGAAAATTTTAAATTCTCTGTTATGTTCATGCTTTGTAAATTATGTTAAAATTTGTAGATGTAAATTAATGTGGATTTTTTTTTCAGGCACGGTCAGCATCTACTATTATTTTTGTCTGGACGAAAAAATGCTATAAAGGTACACAGAAAGAAATTATTCCTTGCCTTTTCACTGTTTTATTCATTTGGTAGAAAATGAGGAATGAAATTATATTAAATATTTTAGTGCTTTTACTTTACAGAATCATTTTAATCTCTTTTATAAATGTATGTTTTCTCTAAAAAAACAATAACCATAATGGCAATATTTAAATGTATAAATAAGATAATTTTGTCATGAATGTTTGTAATAAATTTCAAGATATGCTCTTTTAAAGTTCTAAAAGGATTTAGTTTAGGAAAGTTTATCATTCCAATGTCAAAATTCATTTGTAAACTAGTTTCAAATTACTATTATAAATTACAATAAAGCTGTATTTACATCTTAATTGATGCTTTATACTTGAAAGGCTTCTCAATGGAGACATGCATTAATGCTATAGAAATCAGTAGGTTTCTCTTGTATATTTTCTCCTCTTTTTTAAGAGGTTTATTAAAACAAATTTATTTGCTGATTCTAAAAATTGCTTTCAAAACACTGTATCACAAGTGAAAATGTTCTATGTAAGAATAGAATAAATGTGTAACAGATAGATAAACACTTACATATTTCAAATCACTTATACTTGACATTCATCAATGGACTGTCCTTGATATTCTTTCTGGATTTTATTCAGTGTTCTATCTTATATTTTGCTTTCAACCTCCAACATTAGTTAGCCCTTATATATGTATTTTGTATGCATGTAATTTTCCCATTACTTTAATTTCCTGATGGAAGAGATCTTGTACTTTTTCAGAAAACAATCAATATTCTTAGGCATAATATTTTGATCAATAAGCAGTTTTTCAATGGATCAACTGGTGGTCAAATATGTGATATCTATCACTGATCTCCAGATTTCTCTGTAATACTCTAAGTTTTGTTTAAGAAAATACTCTCAAATACTATATATTTTTAGTTATAGTATAGGACTAGTTATATCTTGTCTTAGATTTAGGAATATTAGTCATTTAAGTGACATGTAAATAGCAACAAATTAAATTTTAATGAAGCAGTTTCTTTTTTGTAATATGGCTTGGCAACAATATGGGTGCAAATGTGCTGAACAGTGTAAGATGCAATACTAACTAAAAAAGAGTTAAACTGGATATGCTGACATTGTATAAAAACCTTCACTCTATTATATTGCGATTAATATTGAAATGTTTTATAAGTTTAAAATATCTAGGTAATAGACTAAATTTCTTTCTGCAAGAAGTAGAACCAAATCTGTTTCTTAGTATTTGTTCCTAGAACATCTTGTTAGAATATAATGAATTCTTTTCATGAAATTGAAATCCTGCCGACTCTGTTGACTCTGTAGTTAAATTCAAATCACAAACTAAATCATTTAGTTCATGCTGAGCAAATGGCACTCTGATTTCATTCTCCATTTTGTGGCTATTAGATTTTATCACTAGTACCACTGTTTGTATGTTAAAAGCTTTGTATTGAATGGAATGCCAGAAATTTAGATTCACTAAAAGGAACTGGTGCTGTGGCAGATGGGATATTCTGATACCAAATTTTAATATTACTTTTAGTGGTACTGGTATATTGTACAGGAGTAGCAGTCATTGCTGTAATTTGTTAGTTTATAACATACCATAAATATACTGAACTGAATTAATTCCTATTTTTCACCTTTCCTGTTCCCCTTCACACAGGTACCCAATAAATGCTTTGTAAAGGGATCAAAACTAATCGGAATCTGACAACTTTATCTTTAAGTATTGAAAATAAGCCTTTTTTCATGAAAACTTTAATATCATACCTTCATTTTCCGGTCATATAACAACATTTATATCAGCCATGTATTTATATATTCATTACACACTTATTAGATTCTTTCATAGAATGTTTTTTACAAGTTATTAACATTGTCATATATGAGTAACATTAAAATATTTTATTTTGTTACATTTGCATATTTTCAAAATTTGAGAAAAAACTTGACATTGATCAGAATTTTAAATGTAACATTTTGAATCTATGAAATTTGTTCCAATATGATTTTTCATTTCAAAACTTTAAATTTTTTATATATCAGAGTTATATTTATTCACCCATTATTCAGCAATTTAGAGGTATAGAAATTGTAAATTATTATCCAAAATTTTCTCAGCTAAAAGTCTATTGTAGTCATAATCTCCTAAAAATTTACTACATCATTAGTAATATATTTATGTTAAAGGGATTAAAATTTTTAGGTAAGATATGTATTACTAAAGTTATATTTGATTTATATTGATATTTTTATGACTGTTTAAAAAGCAGCCTTGTAGAAAATTCTCCAGTTGTATTAATTTTACGTTATACGTATGTTTATTTATAGAATACCTTTTAGACCTTTGATTAAAATTTATTTTTAATTATAATATCCATAAAAAGTTTAAGAAAATGAATAATAATAAAATAATTCATTTTTCCTTGGGACAAAGAAATTCAGATTTCTAATAAATGAAAATTGCTGTTTTTTGAACAAATGTTGAGAAATATTATTTATTAAAATAAAAGTAGGCTTGATTCAGTATATAAAACAAATTGACTTTTATTACCATGTGAGATTTTAATACAAGATTTTTACTAGTTTATTATATAATGGCACCAAAGTCAATTAGAAAAAAAAATTATTCATCTTCAAATTACTATTTTTAAAAAATAAATAGAAATGTAAATATTTTGCATAATATATTTCTAATGTTTTTAGTAAGTTTTAATTTTATAATAATCTATGCATAATTTTAAAAAAATAGGGCAAATAAAAGTATAGCCCTAATTTTCCACTTCCCAGCTTTCACATACTTTAGTCTTATTAGATGTTTGAACTACACACATACACATATATATCTGTATTGTGAATTTTATTAAACTTAATTCTCTCTCTCTCTTTTTATATTTTTTATAAAGATGTGCATGCCAGTTGAATACCATGCCACTATTAATGGCAATACCTGGACTGGTTCTGCTAAGATACCAAAGACATATTTTCCTCCAGGAATAAATCTATTTAATGCATATGCTATTCATGGATCTGATGAAAACAGAGTATATGAATCCTTATATCCAGTTCCAACTAACCATTTTGAAAATCCAGATTTGTAAGTTAATCTTAGATACATGTGAATTTTTTTGTTTGTTGTTGAATGGTTTGTTTCTGTGTTTATAATTCGATAATGTATTTTTAGCCATAGGTTAGAATTCTTTAGATATATTGATTTCTCAGGGATGTTACCATACAATCATCCCCTCTCTAAAGTTTGGACAGATGCATTAGAAGATTTCCGTAAGTATAGTTTTTAGTGCCATAGCTATCTTTATAATTATCTTTAATTGCATATCTTGGTAATGACTTTTTTGTGCTACTCTTATCTTTTAATATAATCTTATGTTGAGAAATTAAAATTGATTCACATAAATGCTTTAAGTCCATTCTTGAAATATGTTTCATAATTCAATTAATAATAGGAAATTTTGCGTTAATTTTTTCAGCAGTAAAGAATAACTCTTTTTTATCTTTTTATTTTCATCATATATGCCTGTTTTATAGTTTTAATTTATCTTAAGTATAACTTGTTAACTATGATATATGCCATTAGATGTAAAGTATTACAAAAATGTTTTAATTGGTAGAAGCATAAAATATATTTTTAAAAGATATATAAAAAGTTTTGATATAAAATAAAGTTTTAATTGCTTTTAAATGTAAATTATCTGTTTTAAAAGTTATGTAAAATTTTCAAAATTAGGTTGGGTTAATTGGATAATTTTCTCCTTTTTTTGTAAATTACTTTTTTAAAGTATTATTTATAAATAAATCTCTTTCATAAAGTTATATTTTTGCTTTTAACTTCCACTCATAAATTTGGTTTTGTTTATTAACCCTTTCCCTGGCAGCTGGGAGTATTTAAATACTACCTTGGTTTGGAGTGCTACGGTCTACTTTTTTGCAACACGAAGGCTAAAAATCCTACCTTGGTCTGGCAGGCAATTTAACAATTAAATGGCTGAAAAGCATGCATTAAAATTAAAAATTCCAAGCGTGAAAACACGCCTTCGCCACGAAAGATTTGGATTTGTCTCGGCATGTTATCACGCCTAAGCCAGGGAAATAGTTAATTGTACATACTTTTAAAGATATTTTTCAAGTTAAAAATATTTAAATAACTACATACTTAAAAAGTATTTAATTTTTTTCTGTTTTCTAAAAGTGATTATTCTATTATTATCTTTTTATGTGAGTCAGTAAGAGGTATTTTTATTTCTACATTTTAGAGAATGGAGGAGAACTTACATGTAAGCAAGAATAAAATAAAGATATACAAAGTATGTATTTCATTTTATAAATCCTATTCCTTTTAACTGCATTACTGCTAGATTGTATGCTTTGGCCATGCATTGTACAGATTTTAATTAGATTATAAAATAATATATATGTTATGGTTTTTATTTTTCAAGATAAAGGCATTTCACATTACTTGCCTATACACTGCTGTAACATTATTGACCAATTTTTTAAAATAAGTACCTTATAGACATCCTACGTTACTCCTTAAGAAGAGATAATAGAAATACATCTATGCCTTACCCAGGAATTGAACTCAAAGTCATCATGTAGAAGCATGATACACTAACCATTAGACGATTTGGATAGCATGCTATAATTGTAATATTTGGAATAATTTGACAGATTAGAAACTGATTATTGTATGGTCCCAAGATGGCCTGGTGGTTGGCATATAGGTTTAGTAACACAGGATGCCAGGTTTGAGTCTTGCAGGTTCATTTAACATCTCCTTGTGTGTGATGAGGCACCAAGAAAATACAGGTTAAATCTATACATTTGGATGTCCTCTTTCTGGGAAGTTAGCTAGTAGGAGAGAAGTAAAGAATCGAGCAAAATTCCCTTATCTGAGAATGATCAAAATTGAGGGAATTCTCAAACATGGAATCACAAATTATTTATATGGCAGATAACCCATTGGGAGGTATGAAACTGATTATTTCATATTTTATCAAATAAATCTCTTTAAAACTGGGAAAACAAAGAATATGAATTTGTGACTATGAAGATATTTTATTACATTTTTATGCACATAAAATAAAAGTTTATTGTTTGTTTATAAAATTACCTCTATGTAAAATTTCTATATTCATTATGTTTTATGTAAATTATGCTTGTATGCCACTTGTGCAAACAAAGGAGATAACTATTTATACAATAAAAATTTCTGCAACTATTCTTAAATTTTCTGTTGAATTGTTTTTCATTATATTTCATATATAAGCCTGCAACCTTTTGATTAAATAATAAGCATTTTGTTTTTTCAGTATATGAAGTTGTAAGATTTTCAAAAATTACATGGTATAGAACAATAAAAGAGGTTTTATATTATTCAATAAGATATTTATATATCTAAACCTTCTTTAATAATTTTATCTTTGAATGTAACAGATTTATTTATTTATTTATATAAAAGATTATTTTTATAGGCTTGCTAAAAAGTTAGTTACTTTTCATTTAAAAAATGTCAATCTTTCTAAGAGTTTAAAAGTATATAACCTTTTAACTTTTTAATATGCAATTATATTTTATCTTATTTCGATAGTACATATTACCATTACTTTTGTTATTTTAATTAATATGTTTTTAGTTTGATATTTCTCTTATAAAATGTAAACATATAATAGAAAAAAATAAATGGGAGTTAAATAAATTTAAAAATTTTCTTCTTTAATTCGATATTGAAGCAATTTGTTGTTTTGACTGATTTGATACAATACTTATGTCTTGTATCAGATTGATTTATTATAAAATATGCTCTCAAAATACAAATGGAAGATGTAACTATGTAAATCTGTTGTTATAAATTTAAAATATGTTAATAATAGATAACATTTCCAGCATTAATACTACTTATTAACCTACACAAGCATTTTCATATAAGATAATCTAATTTCTTAATGGTTCATTGTCCATCCATGTATTTTATTTGTTAAATTTTTAATTTACTACAATATTGAAAAAAAAATCTCATTCATTAGCTAAAGTTTATTCATTTATTTATTATGTTATTTTTTAAGGCTTGTTAAAAGATTTTACTTCCAATATAGTTTTTTATTTTTGCCAGGTCTACCCTTTAAAAGATTATGTTTAAAATATCATCAAATTTCTGTTATCTATTATATTCTTTCTTAAATGCTAAATACATATCCTTTGTTCTACAATATAGTCTTGGTTAAGACCTTTTTAGTTATAGCTATAAAATGATTAATTATATAAATATGGTGATATATTCTGAAAACCTGAAAGAATTTTTGAGACTAGGATATAAAAATATTCAAAGTTAGAAATCATTTAAAGTATTTTTAAAAAACTATTCATAAGAAATTGAGTTTTCAAAATTTTTAAGACTATTTTCTTAAAAGTTCTGGTTATATAACTAAAGACTTATTGTTTCTAAATTGCTAAAAGTAAAACTTTTATCTTCAGATGTTTGTAAAGAAAACTTTTCTTTTACTAGGCTATTATGACTCAAATATATACTTCTAAAACTTAATCTATTGGAAGAACAGTCATTTAAAGTTGTTGATATTTTGTATTATCTTTTTATCCAAGCAAAAACTTGTATTTCCATTCAATAAACTCTTTTGCTATTATTCAAGAAATCTTAACTGTTTAAATCAGGGAAATCATATATACCAAACTGAGTTGAAATATTGATCAATCCTAAGTAAATACATTATGCTTATATTCAATTATTTAAAATTTTATGTGCTCCTTTTATGATTTATCTTTTGTATTTCAGAATACTTTTACTGGTGTTTTATTAAACCATATAATTGGTTGAAATCAGAAAGGGACTTTCAATTTTTTTAAAATTAAAAATGTAAAAAATATTGCAGAAGGTGAAATGAGACAAGTGTATTATTTTTTCTATTGTTTTGTTATATCCACTCCTACTTGTAAAATATGGTTGGGAATTGGATGTATACCTACACAAATACACTACAGCATTTTGGATTTATCTCAGTTTAAAAATTTTAAGAGGAAAATAATTGCTTGGAATTGCTCTCTGTACATGCTGCATCAAATAATCCATTCACAACATAAATATCTTGAAGAGAGTTATTTACTAAACCCCATTTGTTGAAATAAGTGCTTAAGTTAGATTTCAAACAGTTTTTGCATCAAACCAATAAATTTTTAGATAACTCTAAAACAACTATTATGTAAAAAAGAATATTGTTTAATATAAGAATTACAAAAAAAAAAAAAAAAAAAAAAGTGCTAACCTAGCAGTAATAGCTGATTTGTGATACTTGGTTTAAGTTGAATTTTACATCTCATAAGGCACACTTCATTTCACTCTACTAATACAATTGGGTTAGTGTATACATGTCTAAGCATGTCAATATATACACTGAATTTTATAATTTTAAAATGTCCATTTTATATAGAATTATTTGTAGTTTGAGAATAATTCTGTGTATGCACATATCTGTGATACCAAGGTATTACTTTCAGTCAGAAGAAATTATAAGAAATAAATATATTAAATTATAAAACAATTTATACATTTAATGTGAATATCTTTATTAAAGGTTTGTTAGTATTTATAAATAATTTTATACTTTTGAAATTTGCAAGTCATAAATTATTTGTAGTTTGTAACTAAAGTTATATTATCTTTGCCTTACTTATGGAACTACAATATATTGCTCTTTTGTCTTACAGATTTCTGTGCTTGGTGAATGGCTTTCAAGATAATTATTAAATTTAAAAATTAAAAAAGCTTTGATGTGATTCCAAAATGAGATGTATAGAAAAATGTATAAGTTGAAATTTACTTATATTTTTATATGATTAAATATATTTTTTATTGTTGTTTTTTATGATCCTTTTGACATTTTTATACCAGTAAAATTACTAAGAAAAATACTAATTAAATTCTATAAAACCTTTTTAAAATACCTTGAGTAATTGGAAACAAAAGAAATATCACATTTTAATTTTATATTTAAATAATTATTTTTGCATACTATGTTAACCTTTGTAAGAATTGTTATTATAATTATTAAAATAGTTAGGTTCAAAACTATTTTAATGGTTAAATATATTTTGTTTATACCCATATTTATATGAATATAAACAAAAGGTATAATTATGAGTATTTATATACTTAATATAATTTTTTATATAGCTTTATGGAAAAAATATGGCAAAGAAAAGATTTTTTGACATAGATGCATAGGTAATAACATATTTTTTCTGCCAAAAAGCATTTGAACAAAAATTAAGATACAAATGATAACAGTTTTAGTTTTCCTAAATATACCTTGTATGTAGACTATGCAGAAAGAATTCAGATAATCAAAACCTTAAGTTCTCTTGACATCATAAAAGTATTTTGTACTTGAATTTTTTCTAATTGCATTATTGTTTCAAAGTAGATAAAATATAAATATGGATTAAAAGTTCACTTTCTGTTTACTTACATTTCTGCTATATATAATTTTATACTATCCCTATAAATTTGCAATAAAAAATATTGGTTATGTCTTATTTTAAGCACTACCACAAAATTTTGATAATGAAAATGAATGTAAAGATACCATAGCATTTTAAATTACTCAAGCTATTGCTGATTTGAAATACTTTAACAAACATTTAAGCTGATCCTTATGCATTTTAATATAAAGAGTAATTGTACTATGAGAAGCTTCAAAATTATTTGTTTTAATTTACTAATTTTAAATAAAACTGAACACTTTTAAAAATATTCTTTTATTGAAATGATATAATAGTTAATTTCTTTATAAAGACTGATTAAAATCTGACTGAGGAAGAAACAGTTTAACTGACAATGGTACAGCTACAGGGAGAGTTAAAAGAGCTCAAATCCCTCCAAGACATGTTTCATTTTGAAACCTTTTAGATGTAGTGTTTTTATAATACATAACAATGAAAAATAATTAAATTTTTTAAACTTATTTTTTATAAATGGAAATAAGTGATCTCTTTGTTAGCAATAAGATAATATATGTGACCTCTTAGTTAGATTAGTTTCTTTTGTTATAAAAGTAAAAAAGAGAACTAATCAACATCTTTACTGTGGTGTTACTGATAATTCTATTCAGTGTTTTAATCTTAAGGTATTTTAGTAAACAATTAAAAGCATAGATTTTAGAGTAAAAAAAATTAGTGATTTATCAGTGGTTGTTTATTGTCATGATCCTTAAAACTTTTCAGACAACTTTGTTTAAATGAACCTACAACCTATGACAAGAGCAAATTTAAACCAGCAGTGGTTAAATGAAGAATTAGTTTCTTTAATATAGCTGTAGGTACAAAATCCTTTTAATCACTTTATGTTTGAGAGTTCATATCTAAAAGTACAGTTTGGAAAATAGCCACTTCCAAGCAGAATGTTTATTTTTATTTATTGCCTAATAGTGTGTACTACATAAATATAAAATAAAAATTTTGATATATATTTTATGCTTACAATTTTATCTTAAAATACCTATATTTTTTATCATAAAATGAATTTTTTAAAACTTAATTTGCAGCATGTTTGTATTACAAATATACACCTTTTTATAGATTTTGTAAGCTGTTGGTATAAACTGTAAGTTATGATTATAGAACCTTTTAGGGCAGTTTCAAATAATTTAAAGAAATTTATGCAGGCCAGTCACATTAATGGGATCATTTCTTAGTTTTGACCCCCCCTTTTTTATTTTCTAAAGAACTACTTGATACTTTGCTCATATGTTCTTATAAAAATGAATCACCACCATATCTAGGAAACCAATAAAACATTTTTTTTAATGTAGGAATTAGTTTACCCTGTACTAGAAACATCTGCAAATGATCTATAAATTTCACCAAATATGAACATTAGTATATGTAATTGTGTACATTTTTGTGAGAAAAAGAATATTTAATCATGCTGAGTTAAACATCTATTTATTAAAAAAGAATTTTTTGCATGAATTTTGCTTAATGCATGCTTAAGTTTTTACCAATTTTACTAAACTTAGATTATTTGAGAAATAATAGCAGCAATATTCTGCTAAAATTGAAATGAATATATTAAATATTCGGTAAGATATGGGCTGTTGAACTAAATATTTTTTGCCTCTGCAAAAGATATATTTTTTGCTGGTTCAATATCATATTCAACTCTATATGGCAACTTATATTAAAATTTCAGTTCAATACCTGTAATATATAAAAAGCAAACAAATAAAATACTTTTAGTGATTTACTGAGCTGCTAACTTAGTAAAATGTAAGTTTTTGAAATAAGGGACTTTTGACAACTGGTGTTTGTTAGTGATTACTTCCTTGATGATCGCTGACATTGTGAGCTCTCCCAAGTATCTTCTAGTATCTTCAAGTGTTCTCTAGTATCATTCTCCCCCATGTTTTCTGTGGAATTTATGTTGGACCAGTTCTCTCAGAGCAAAAAAAAAGGTAGTATTTTATTGTCCAGGAATGTAGTTACATTTCTGGCTCTTTGGTATATAGAGCCAAATTATGTTTGTTTTTCTAATTATGTAAAAAGATACATTCTTCAAAGGAACCATTGTTAGAGCAGTGGCAGAATATCAAGTTTCTAGTATTAGCATGTACTGATCCTGCCTCATGGTCTTTCCATTCCTTAATGATAGTTTGCTGTTGGGTAAGATCACAAACCACACCATGACATTGAATATTTTACCCTCTTCAGAAGGCAGTCTTCATAGAACTAAACCCCATGGAATCATTGGATAAATGAACTTTGTTGACCAAAATGTAAAATTCTGATTTCCTTGAGAAACATATTTATAAAATTCACAAATAATGATGAGAAATTGTTTCCCAACTACATTATTTTATTTTAAAAAGCTGTATTACTTGATTCCTGTCTGCAATAGTCACATTTCGGTCTCATCTGGCTTACTGCAGTTGCTCTTTCATAGACTCAGGCATGGTTTGATATTGCACCAACCAATCAGTTCCTCAGCCAACAGCCATCAATATGTCTTTTTTTTAGAAACTTCGATTCTGCCAATCTTTATCATCATAGTCAGATGTACAACACACATTTTATAATACTTTTTTGAGGAAGTTATCCCTGATTGTACAGTTGAAATTATCACCCTTTTCCTGCCACATTTACTTATACGGCCCATTTCCAGGCTTTATGATACATTTTTATTTTAACTTGGAACAAGAGAGATTTCAAAACATTTGCAACAATTGCTATGTGTATATTGGAATGTGTGGAACGAAGTAATAGTATTTCTAGTATGTCTGTTCATTTTCTTAGAAATGTGTCTAAAGATTTTCTGCTACTAAAATAAAAGTATGAAACAAATTTGTATTATTCCAAAATGCTTTTGCTCTGAATAATGTAAGCAGTTTCTTGGTACTTTATTTTTTAATAATAATTTAAATGTTGCTAGAATTATCTTCTGATACAAACGAAAGAAAATTTTGACAAAAAAAAAAATTAAAAGTTGTCTTTAATTTTCCCTGTCAAGATTAATTTCTAAAGAAGTACACTTCAACACTCTCAAAATATTGAGTAAATACACAATCTTTTTCTAAGTGTTTTGCATACTTTCATGTTTTTATATTAACACTAAAATGCCAGAAATCAGACTGACTAATATAAATAAATAAATGTGTACGCATGCGTATATATATAATGTCATCTTTAGGTTGACTTGCATTAGTTAAATTGACATTATGAAAGTGGGTAACGGAATTTTTACCATATCTTTTTTAAATCTTTGTTTAAATTGATACAATCATGTCAATAACAGTGAAAAATTTGATGTCACTAAACTTTAGTGTGCTTCTGGAGACATCCACTTGGTGAGCTCGGATCTTTTGAATAGTCATTGATAGCTTGCTAAACAATCGTCTTGGCAAAAATGCATATAATGCCAGAAAGTTTCCAAAGATCCTTAGTTTTTCCTGGGACAAATGACAGCTGGTTCAGAGAGTGTTAAGAAACGAGCCAAATGTGGCAGTTCTTAATTCAATCTTTAGTTTTGAGAAGTGTGGAAGAAATGCAATCTTAATGTGTCTCGTCCTTGATTTTAATTTGGATGGCCGAGAAAGCTAAGATTAGGAAAATGGAGCAGGGATTAGGAGAATTTTGAACTTTAGAAGTAGTAATTTTTTATATATTACGTGCACCGAATATATACAGACATATATACATACATGTATTTAATAGACAGATTTTCTGATTTTACAGAGCAACAATTTACTTGTCTTGCCGTCGAAATAACACTGACAGGCGTATTGAATATCGAAATTTATGATTTTTTATGCATTTTTAAAGGTCTTATCACACGTCAACATGTACAAGATAGTTTATGATTCCTTTTATTGATGAAGAATGTGTAAATTTCTTGTGTTACAGAAAAAAAATTCAACCGATTTATTTTAGTTTAGGTTGATTCATGATAAAGCTTTAATCGGTTGAAAATACTGGGTTACAACACGAGAAATCCTCATATTCTTCAACGGGAGAAACAATCTTAAACTGAATCTTTTGCTTTTTCTACATGTTGACGTGTGATAATACCTTAAGAATTGGTAATTCACTGTACTTCAATAAGAAGGAAAATTGATTTCAACTTTTAGCTTGTATTTTATGTTAGACTGTACCACCAACTGTTAACCATAAATATGTGCACATTGCCCTTGTTTCGGGATTACTCCTACGGTGTTAAAGGATTAAAGCTGTAAATATTTAATATTTTTATATTCGAATAATTGAGTGACAAATAATAGAAATGTATAACGTCAGTTGTTTAGAACATCCATCTTGTTTACGTAAAAATTACAATATTTGAAACATAAAAACAGGACACCACTTTTAATTTTTTCTACCTGTAGATAACTATTTGATTTTATCTAAAACATTCATTTATCATCAATTAGCTAAGTATTCACTAATTCAAACACTGTAGGATACATCATTTAGGGGTTATTGATTGCGATTAAAAACCAGCGAAGAAAACTTTGTGTTAAATATCGTCAAATACATTGTGTGGTGGGTTCATACTGAAGTGTGATTCTGATTCATTTTGAAGTGAAGAGGAGAAGGAGGACACAGCTATGTTACTTTCTAATCTATTATTTTTATATATTTTGTAACTGATTGCAAAACGCAACACCTTAAACATGGCGACGAATTGAGCGCCAAAACAATTACACAAAAATCAACATTTTAACGAGAGTCATCTACTCTGAATGTGGCGAAACAGGCAAATGTGGCGTTATCGTTTGACCACACTCCATTTCATGACATTAATAAGTGCGTTGCAAATTGTGGTCAAACTGACCTCGAAACTTCAATTTATTACATTTCAAAACCTAACATATGTATGAATATATATTACAGAGTTGAGGATTGGGTACGTAAGGAGTAATGAAGAACACATATCTAAATCTATATCCATCTATCTCTCAATATACAATACAATATTATAGATGCTTTTAAAAGACGGACGAGTGGAGTATGAAGCATTTAACCCCCAGCCACACACGCACATACACATAAAAAAGTTATGGGGTAAGTTGGTGGGGAGTAACAAAGAATATGTGGTTACGTACATTATTAGTGTCTCTCTAGGGGCAAGGGGGTGGAGTAGGGGAAGAAACATTTAACCATACATATATATCTATATTCACGAGGGTTATCCAGAAAGTAAATTTCCAAGATTGCTTAAAGATGGTTCTGTAAAGGGCACGAAGCGCGTTAGCACATGTCAACACTTTCTAGAGACAAAGCGCCCACACCATTTCGTGACCCACATTTGTGAGGACTTCTTAATTTCACGCATAACGAACATCGATAAAGGAATTCTTTCGTCATGAGAGGAAAAAGTATATATATATATATATATATATATATATATATATATATATATATATATATATATATATATATATATATATATATATATATATATATATAATATATATATATATATATATATATATATATATGTGTGTGTGTGTGTGTGTGTGTGTCATGTCTAAAAAAAAGAGGGGTTCAGAAAATTAAGCGAGTTGTGAACAATTTAAAAGGGAACTCTTTCGTAATAGCAACATAAATGAAAAAACCCAAGCTCGCTTAAGCTTTTAGGATCATCCGGTCGTGCGGAAAGATATTTGATGATTAAGCGAAGCGATAACAGACAGTTGGCGCGTAGGCGTAGAGCTGTCAACACACTAGACGCGTGGCTTCGCCATGAATAAATGAAAATGGCGCAAGTGACACCTAAAACGGAAACTCTATATTGAATAAAGAAGTGTTTAAAAAAGAAATACTGATTATTCCATTCGCTTTACCACTGGATACGACACACACACACACACACACACACACACACACATATATATATATACAATATTATAGATGCTTTAAAAAGACGGATGATGGGGGACAAAGCATTTAACCTCCCCAACCACAACACACAACAAAGGGGTTAAATTGTCTGGGAGTAACGAAGAATGTATGTGATTACTTACAATATTAGAGAATAAGAGTACGGGGGCAGGGTAGAGGACGAAATATTTAAACATACATATAGGTGTATATTTATCCAGAAAATAAATTTCCAAGATCATTTAAAGATGACTCTGTAAAGGGCACAAAGCGCGGTGGCATACGTCAACACTTTCTAGAGACAAGGTGCCCGCATTATTTCGTGACCCACATTAGTGAGGACTCGAACTTAACTTCACGCATAACGAAAATCCAATGAGGGAATTGTTTTGTCACGGAAGGAGAAAAGTAAAATAAATGACTTTATAAGCTAAGAATTTTCAAAAATTGATTTCGTTTTGCTTTTAGTTCTGTGAAATGAAAATTTTGGAATTATTGGTCACGAATTCAGATTTAACATTTTCCCAAATGTTTTCATTATTAACTGTGATCGATAATGTATTTCAGAATAATATTTCCTTCCTCCTTCTTCACTATTGCTTTTTAATTACTGCAAAAAATAAATTTTCAAAATTATGTAAATTCGCGATGTATAAAATTTAACACAAATAGTATTTTATTTTATTAATTTATTTTTAAATTATCTGAACTCATTTGTGCCTGAAAATACTTATAATTAAAAATGAAAAAAATACTTATAACAAAGAGAAATTATTTTTGAATAGAATTTTAAGTTTTAAAAATTATTTTCTTTGTTTCCTCTCTTTGCAGCCCCCCTCCCATAGAAGAAAAATATATATTTATTCTCTCTTTCACACACATACACATTTTGAGAATTATGTAACTGATATCATAATTTCTAACAAAAATTTAGCACATAAAAACGATTTTTTTTGATGCACTTACTTTAATGAAGAACCAGATATTATCTTAAATGAAACAAATGCAGAATAATGCATTTGAGTTTCATGGCAGGAAAAGAAATAAAAATTTATTTCATTCAAGATTTGCACTTTTTGAGCAGTTAATATATATTAGTATTAGCTCAATTATTCAAATGTATATATTGTAACAAAAAGTTACTTATACACTATATACAGTTTTTCTTCACGTAACACACAAAGAAAAAGAAACAATGCCGACAGTGTATGATGTCTGTATTGTAATTGTCTGTATTGTAATCTTATTTTAAGTAAAATAAATGTTTATTTTAAATTCTTCTTGGTCCTTTTCTTCCACTTGATGTCACATACTTATTAACTTTATATATGTATATATATTTTCATCCACTAAACGTGTGTTGCAACCCTATTTTTTGTGGTAATTTTTCCTACTCTTACTGCCTACTATCACCTCTTTGAATGTTGCCAAACGATGGCCGATTGGTTAGGGTGCTGTCCTTCGGTACCGGAGTTCGTGGGTTCGAATCCCACAGGGGCATGGATGTTCGTAGCCGTTAGGAATCGGCTTTAAGCTGTAGGTTCTGGTCTCATTAGCCCTCGTGTTGCAATAGGTAGACAGTAGCACTCTAAACCAAACCTTTGAATTTTGCTAGCCAAATTCAGAATCACATTGTATGACGATTGAGATGTTACTGAAGTTGCTTGACATCTATAATGTGGTTAGTTCATGGATGATAACGCCTCTCTTACCGAACTCCAAAAGTATCTACAGAATTGATCGGTTTTCAACTTTTATTGATTTGAGTGAATGTATATAGTGTATTGTAATTTCAGCCGGACAAACCATTGCTTATACGTGTTTAAAAGTTAAAATGTAACGTTTGCGGTGTATCTGAAATTTCTTTTATTTTAACTGTTACCTGTACAAAAAATAAATTTCATTTTAACTAGACGTTTTTCACGTACCTTTGTTACAAGATTAATTTTCCACAGTGTGCCGTACAGTATCAACTCTATTCATTCGGCTATCGCCCGATTGCAATAAGAATGTTTAATCCTTAAATGCCCTGTGTTACCCTTTGGCTACATACCCAATTTAGTCTTCTAAAATACTATTAGAATAATATTGAAGCTCTAATACCTAATGTTGCAAATAAATTACATACTCAAGATATTATTAAACAAATTTTTATTCTGTAGATTGCCCCTCTACTGGATTTAAGAATATAGATAGATTTATTCGTTCATTTGTTTGTTACTCATGGCTTTTTTTTCCTGGAAGTTCGGAAATTTAAGGGTTGAGATTCATTAAGGCAAATATCTTGTCAACTAGTGTCATAGCCTGGTCTGTTTTAGAAGAATATTCAGAAAAATGGACAATAGTACAGAGAGAAAAGGGATTATCAGCGTCTACATTTAAAATATATCTTTTTGAAAAAGTAATTACCGAAATGGAGAGAACTAAAAACTTTCTGGGAGAGACAGTGATCCGATGAACTTTCATTTTCCTTTAGTCAATTATCATGTGTGTAGCGTATACTTAGGGTTAGATTATTCGATGAACTTTCATTTTTTTAGGTAATTTATTAAATGTACGTCGTATACGCCAGAGTAGCACATCTACCCGAAATTATGGAAAACAAACTATTTCTTGAAATTATCTGTTGTAGAAAATTTATAGACACAATTTTGTCTGACCTAATCATAAAATGGTTTGTTCCTAAAAATTTGTTATCCTTTTGCTAATGAATGTGCTTATATATATATATATATATATATATATATATATATATATATATATATATATATATATATATATATATATATATATATATATATATATATATATATATATATATATATATATATATATATATATATATATATATATATATATATAACCTGCTAAACATATACTCCACCCTAAACTCATATGAATTTGTTTATTGTATTATGTTCACTGACTGCTCCTTCCCCCCCTCTCCTCCTTTTCCTACATTTATATTGTAGTGTCGACCGTATTAGCTTAAGGTTTCTTACATAACTATATGTATATTGGGGATAAGGGGCCTTTGCCTCAAGGTGCTCAAAAGTTGGTCATGCCAATTCCAATGCTTTTTGATACTACACGAATTTAAATTTGTCTCTGAATAAATTGAATTAATGATGCATTTTTGATAGAAAAAGGGAATAACGAGAGTTTTACAGGTTTTTTTTTATTTATCAAGCATATATGTTTCTTTGTCCTTTGTTTATTAAATTTTTTATATTTAATGGAATTATTGATTTCATTTTATTGTAGAACACTTCGAATAATAAAACTTTTCTATACATTATTCCTTTACTTCAGACATGCTAAAACCGTATAGAAATTATCTATATTATAGTAATAAGGATATTATATTAACACATTGTATGCGGGACGCTACTAGTACGTTTTCTGACGATTGATACTTGAGCGCGGTTCACATACTAGTACTGGTTAGTGTAACAACACGGTTTGTTTGTTGGTACCAAAATAACGGTATATACAGGAAAACGAAACCGAAGGCTCTTGTCTTTCATTTTTTTTATAATGTAAAAATGTTTATATATAATATAATTCGAAAAATTAAAACTATATACTACTATTTCTGTTTGATTTTTCATATTTACAATACTATTATAAATTTATGTACTAAAAAATATATTTTTTGTTTACAAAAATCTTATGGTTGTTATTTATATATATTTCTATTTATATATTTGTTTATATATTTCAATATAAAATACGAAAAGTTGGTTAAAAAATTAAATAATTTTCGATCTATTGAGATTTGACTGAATAACTAAATTTACACGCAAAACGCCCACTCCCGGTACAATTCAGCTGCAAAATGTACCCGCACACAATGTGTTAACATAAATTTAAATTATAATATTTTACAAATTCAAGGTAGGATAATTTTTACAAATTTCCTTTTCCCAAACTCATGGTCGTTTAGATTTTCTAAATTTAAAATTCTAAATAAATAAGTGTCGGATTATAGAAAATCTTAAAATGAATTAGACTTCGTTTTAGATGATTTCCGTTTCTCTGCATTTTCTCTGCTTGTGCTGCCATCTTTTGATATATTTCTGAAATTTGACAGAAATTACTTTTACAAGTGATTCTAATTTAGCGTTTGAAGTTGTTTGTTTATATTCATCTATTTAAATTTTACACCGAAGTAGAGAATCTTTGTTTAATTTCATTGCAAGGTCAGAGGCCAAGAGCGGTGTTTTTCACCGAAGCATGGAAACACCTAACAGGGCCATTTGTTTGTCTGGTGTAAAATGTTCGTGATGTCCCGCCGAAAAATTTTCATGATATCTATTATCCCCAGGATGACTTTTCTTCCTATTTTACTCTTTTCCTATTTGCAAACTGGAGACAATGGCTTACTAGTAGGACACTGTGTTTCGGCATCAGAGTTCTAAGTTTCGAATCCTGCTGTTGGTATAAATGTTCGCATCCGGTTGGAATCGGTAGTCCTGATCTCACCAGTCTTGGTATAGTAGAAAACAGACCATAGTGCTTCAAACGAAACCAAACAAAATCTACTTACCACTCTCCGAAAGAACACGTAGACCAAAGATTTATCCCTCACGTTATTAGTAACTCAGCTAGATGATTTAGACGGCTGTTAAGTTCCAATTCGGCACCCAGGATACTAGCTAACAATTTAGGGAGACGATACTTCTCGCATGTCGCTATTACTTACTTATTTAGTATTGCTTTGACCTGTGATCCCAGCTATACATGTACTTTAAAAATAAAATTCTAGTACTATAGTTTTTGAAAATTGTCCCGCGTTTGTTTATGTTTTCTAAGTATTTGTATGTTTTTGTAAATATTACTTATTTGTAAGTCTCGGTCTGTTGTATTAGGATTTTTTCACTTGCTGTGGCCATTTCACCATAAATCCTACAGAGTTGGCCGTGGATGTCGATCAGTCAGTAAAATTAGTAGGAGGTTAATAATTTTGAACTTTCCGGGTTCCTACATGGTATTGGGGAACACGTCAGAATATATATTTGTGAAATCTGACTGAAATAACCGCTTGGCCATAAATTAAATTTTTTAGATGCTTATTTGCATTCGTTTTAGTTTAAATTTTCTATCAATGTAGAGCTCCTTTGTTTCATTTCGGTATAAGCTGAAAGAATTGAATCCTTCATTAAGTTATGAATAACACAACTGAAGACGTTCCATCTACTTTGGTGTAAAACGTTCGTGATGCTACGACGGAAAATCCCTTCAATTTGAATCATCCTCATTATGAAGGATATTTTCCCCCGATTTCTTTTAAACCTCTCTACCATTTGCGAATCTCTCTGTGAAGGCACACTCATATATGCAGATTTATCCAATACTGCACGTTATCCAATTTCACAGTGAGATGTGTCGGACACCTTTAAAACTCGAACCTGGCTTCGTAGGAATTTAGCCAGATATCTAGAGGGATGATGTCTCTTGAATGCCAACTTAGCACCAGACAATTTTGTCGGGCCTACTTGATTTTACTTATGCCACTTCGGAGAATTCATTCCCTTTAGATAATCTCCTGGAGGCTCTTTTTTTTTCTCTCCTGATTTTTTACCTTTCTCTCAAATGCAGTAATTCTCTACGGGGAGAATTTTCTCCTGATTCCACACTTTTTTCCGACTTACTATTTCCCCTTACCCCCAGGGAAAGACATGTGGTTTGTTTTAATACACTACGGTCAATTTTAATACACTACGGTAGTCAAATTAGTACAAAGCACACAGCTAATTTGACTAGGATTTTCTGCTTAAAACCGATTACGCCCGACCATGAAAGCTTCTGCCATATATTGAGATTGAACCTGTGTACTCGAGCACCGAAAGGTAGAGCCCTATCCATTCACTGATCGTCCATCTGGAAGGACATCCGGATACAAACGTTTATCCTGCATGTTCTCAGTTTATAGAGAGATCTATTTTGGCCACCTTTCAGGTTTGAACCAGAAATCAAAAGTAGTATATACAAATGAATTGGTGTGATAAACAACATGCAATTATAGCTAAAGGGAGGGTTATTTAAATGTTACATTAGATGATCAGTAAGTTGTAACAGGAAAGGTGTAACTTAAATTTTAATAGTAAGTTTGTAATATAATTCATTCGTTTTATATTATTTAAAACAGTTACAGGGTTAAGTTTTTCTTAATCGTAAAAAGCTGTAGTTTGTTTCTATAACATTATCAAGACGAAATAGGGAATAAATTTATTTTTAAGGAGTAACTAGCGAGATGAAGTGCGTAATCCGGTTTCTTACTGTCTTTCTAGACAGTAAGACTTTTGTTTAAATAAAAATTGTTTATTGGGCTGGTGTAAAATTCTAGAGATGTCATGAGTTTACAGCTGGTAGAACAAATATTGAGATGATGAACAAAGTAGAGGATGTCATTTAGGAGTTCTCCCCGTTCAATTTTTGTCCCAGGGTGAAAAAACAATGTCCGCTTACTGTAAAATTTGCAAAAAAATTACGTATTAGAACAAAAGAAGGAAAATGTTAATAACAGAAGTGTGTGTGTGTGTTGCATGAAAATGCACGCTCCCACACAGCTGACGCCATGAAGAGACTCTTGGACTGTTTTGGTTGGAAGATCGTCAAGTCCTCCACCCACAGCCCTCATCTGACAGCTTCCGATTTTCACCTTTTTATTTATTTGAAGTTCTTTATGGGGAGGAAAGATTTCGATCGGTGAGGAGGTCCAGGGTGCTTTTAAACAACTAACAAAAGAAGTGAGAAACTAATTTGACGATGGTATAAGAAAGTACATCCATCGGGCTTAGAAAAATAGCGTCTGATAAACGTGTATGGATTTTAAAAAGGCTTTTTTGATTTTTCAAAAATTTACTACTCTTACTTTTTGGATATGTTTCGTGTAAAATGTTGGCAAATATACATATTAGTGATTCGGAATAACAGAGATATATTTTATCTTTGTTACAATGATGTTAGACACAGTAAAAGTGAGAAATCACTAGAGTGGTGGTATTTGACTACAAAGAGTTTTTAGAACATTCAGTGGAGGAAAAATTCCTAAAAATAAAATACTCCTTAAATATTAGAAAAAAAACTTCCAATGATAAAGACTTATAAATAAAGTAGAGGAAAAAATATTACGAATGAAATGGGCAGTTAAAATAAAAATGTAAAAATATCTAAGGTATAAAACAAGTGTTTTGGTTTGGTTTGGTTGAATTAGAGCACTGAGGTTAAACGTTTACAGCAGAATGGACTAAATAAAATAAGGCTTGGTTTGGTTTGAAGAACTTCGGTTAACGTTTTGGCTACACAGGAGGTAATGAGACTCTAATTACTCAATAAATGATCTATTAAAGTCAACTTAGAACGACGGTAAACACCCATGTCAGAAGCAGGACTTAAACCAGTCGACTCGAATACCAAGAGAAAGCGCACAATAGATCACCAATCATTTGAATAATAGGGGTTTTGATTTTTTAAAATTTTGTTTTGGAGTGCTGAGACGAATTTTATTTATTCGAGGGTTAATACATAAGTACTAATACCTTAAATCCGTAAAATATATATCAGTACTAGCAGCAGGATTCAAATCTAAGAACTCCGGTACCGAAAAGCAGTACCTTATCATTTTGCTGATCATCCGGTAAAGAATGGACTGGAAAAAAAAATAAAGATACAGAAAACCTAAACAAAAAAAATCCCCATTGTTTATGTTCTCCAAAACAACCATTAACTGTTTTACATTACATTCGTGCATTCTTGACACTGGCTTTTGTGTTCATTTTATTTGTATCCTCGAACAAAGGTTCCTTGTATACTATGCAGATAAAAATATTGTATTGGTATATCGTATATTTAAGTCAGATTGTCGGATGATCCACGATCATGCATCATAGTATTTAAACATGAAAAGATAACGTGGTATTTTTCGCTCATGTATTTTTTCATGTCAATAAATCACGATAATTTTTTAGAAATAAAAAAAAAAGCAGAATCGTGGTTAGGGGACACAACTTTACGTTTCATAGAATAAAATCCCAATCTTTTTGATCTATTCTTTCAAATATAACAGATCTAAAGACTGCTTTTTTAAAAAAGATAGAAATCCTCTAACTCTCCAAAATATTATGAATACATGTATTAAATATTGACATGACTACCTTCATTGTATAAATATGCACGCACGCTCCCTGGTCGAAAGAGTTCGCGAGCTGATTATAAGTATGGAGATTCAATCATGCACGCAAAGTATTCCACAAGGATTTAAATGGGAAGTTATGTTTCTGATTTATGTGAAAGAGGAATGAAATGTGCACTCGGTGTATAGCTATAAAAAATTAATTTTTTTACTTTAACGTTATTTAGTTCTGAGTACATGGAAATAAAGATTTGAGAGATTATTCAATATAATTGTTTGAAAAAAGCTGCAGAGTTTAAATATTTTAAACATCCCTATTTAACGTGATTTTCCTTTTTTTTAATTCAGAGAAATGTTGGAAAGTTTTTATTCCATCCGAGTATATTAGTAGTTATTTTCTTGCAAAAAAAATTCTAAATGTTTTGTGTTTGTATTTGTTAAAGGTACTTTAAACATAGTGTAAAAATTCTTTTAAATAGTAAAGACCTAAAGTAGTTCTGCTGAAGTCTTGAAATCTCACTTTCTTTCGTGTTCTATAACTACCTGTTTGATAATGATCCAGAGGGCAAAGACAAAGGGGTGCGCCTTTCGTGTTCTTCTTCTTCTTCGTCTATCCCCAGAGTCCAGCGGTGATAGACTAGGTCCACGATTCCAAAAACCCTGAGGAAGTCCAATACCATCAATGGATTTCCAAGGAGATCCTGATATCTTAGCCCCAGGCACTCCAAAATGTGAGATGGTGATGCCTGCTCAGAGGAGCACTTGGTACAAGTGTCCAAAGCTGAGAAGGTCATTGCTTTGAGGTGTTCGCTGAGGAAACGCGAGATTGCATTTTGTCTTTGTCTGTCGCATTTAAGTGCCAAAGAACCGCCAAGTCGATAGTTCTGATACCATTGATGCACTTTCACCTTACGTTTTAACGAGCACCGCTAGGGTGAAAGTATGACTTATGCTCGAGTGGGTCCTCGTAATTTTGAAGCAGGGACAAAGCAGAAACACATAGGCTTATCCTGCCACCTTTAGAGGCATTGATGTAGAACTGGGAGGAGATTGTGACCACGAACCTGTTTTACGTTCCTCTGTCACCTGTAACGAACAAGGTGGATCTCAGGCTGGGCTTGGGGTTCCGAACCATCAAACCTCCAGTTACGAGAGCGCTGCCTTTGTCGACTGACCTACCACTGCTGCTATATATTGCATTTAGTAATTATAACGTCAAAGTAATACGGACAATGCAAGATATCGCCATTTTATCCTTCAAGACATTAGATTTCACCGTCTAATTCTTTTAAACAGTAGTGTTCACCCGCAGATAGAAAACACATATAAAAAAATAAAATTTGAAAATAAATTTTGGAAAAATATTGCAGATCCACAATTTGTTATTTTGTTGATTTGGTATTATTACATTTGTTACAAATTCTTATTCGGTTTTGTATAACAAAAAATTAACGAGAAAGATTAGACTGTTTTTATTTGAACAATGATATTATACACGGCTGGATTACAGATAGGACAAAAAATTGACAAGTTCAATGACTACTGCTTTTTTATATAGTCAAACGTTTCACTGGATCACTCATAGATAATTTAAACTAGATTTTTGTAATTCATCAAGAGTGTAAAAGATCATAATATGTTCATGAAAACCATTCATAAAAATTAATTTAAAATTTTAAAAGATGTCTGATAAAAATATCTTAAATTCTAAACACGTTATACTTTATCGCGGAGCACTAAATGCTTCGCGAAGAATATTTTGAGAAATTCTGATCCGGAATATGGTTGTTTTTAAGGGAAAAATCCCTTTTCTTTCATCTCCGAAACAACTGTTTACTAATTTACATTGATTTACATTCATAGATCATCAATATTAGCTACATTGTTCATTTTATTTGTATTCTGTAAAAAAAAAGATTTTTTTCATGCGGAAAGGAATTTTGCATTAATTACTCGTGTATTTTATGTCAGAGTTTTGGGTTATCTATGATCATGCATGATCACATTTAAACATTACAAGATAACTTTTTTTATAATGTATTATTTCTTGGCAGTACATCCTGATCATTTGTTTTGAAAGAGAAAAAATTCAGGATTTTATTTGCATTCTGGAAAAAAAATTTCTTTTTTTTTTATACGGAAAACAATTTTGTATTAGTTACTCGTGTATTTTATGTCAGATTTTTGGGTTATCCATGATCATGCATTATCACATTTAAAAATTACAAGATAACGTTTTTTTTACAATGCATTATTTCTTGGCAATACATCCTGATCATTTGTTTTCGAAAAGAGAAAAAATCAGGATTGGCGGTAGGGAACACAGCTTCTCATTTTACTGAATAAAAACAAAATCATGCGATCTATTCTTCTAAAAGGAACGCTTTAAAAAAGGCTTTCCAAGAAAAAACTCGTCTAACTCGTCAAAATATTATGAATACACATATATTAATTATTGGAAAGGCTGCATCCACTGTATAAACATGCTCTTACGGTTCCTAGACAAACGAGTTTGAGAGCTGATTAAAAGTACGGAGTTTCAATTATGCATACAAAATATTCCACGATGGTTTAAAGAGAACTTTATTTTTCTGATTTATGTAAAAGGTGCAATAAATGAGCACTTAATGTCTAGCTATAAAAGTAATTTTTTTTGCCTTGAATGTGATTTAATTCTTAGTACGTGAAAACACAAGGCTGTGAGTTCGATGAATTGTTTCAATAAAACTACAGGGTTTAAAATTCCAGGTATGTCACTATACTGAGTTTCCGAAAAGTCTGGAAAGAAAGTAAGCATCAGTAATTTTTTTTTTAATTACAATAATATTTTATTGCAGTAATTCGTATTTGGTAGGGAAAACTTTAAATTTTACTGTATGGCAATTTTTTTTTCGTTGTCGCTATACTGTCAACTGTGTATAATAAATGTCTAATCATTCTTTTAACCATTTTGGAGATCCAAGAATGGCGTTACGCCGTTGTGCCTCAGAAATGTTTTCTATTCCATTAAAAAACTTACTTTTTAGGTCTTGAATAAGTTTGTCAACATAAACTAGTGTTTTAACTGGACTCATAATCTCAGTCGCAAGGTAAGGAGTAGGGGATTTTCCAGGCCAAAATGTGAATCCGTTATGGCCAGTCCATCTCTTCTCACAAGCATCACCATAAAAGTATAGCTGTGTTGTCAGCTATTTTGCCTTAATTTTGTATTCGTGCATCGATAGCATTGGTTATTTTTTCAATTTAATTGTACCCTGGATTAATGTTTTTTTGTATGTTGTGCAACAAAATGTATCTGTTGGTTACTCCTAATTTATGTCGAAATGTCGAATGATTTACGATAATTTTTTTCCTGGTAATACATTATATGTCTTTACACCAATACAGGGTTGCAAAGTTGTCACCCATTTAGTACTACCCGTGAAGCATGTGGAACTTAACCCTCCGAGTGGAACACACCGAGGAAAAAAGGTCTCCAAAATACGCTAAAGGTTTACTCTGTCAGTGGTAAAAGCGTATTTTACTTCACCCCTTGTCGACTACAATGGAATACGGGAAACTCACCCTCGTTATTGTCCCTTTACTTCCGGACATAAATAGATATGTAAATATATATTATAGATTGTTAATTTTTAATACACATAGAGCTCGTCAAGTCTCGAAGATCATTCCATAAGAAATAATGGATTCCAATGGTACAACTAAAAATATTCTCTAAGAGAATTATGTATATTTTTTTTACGAAAGTCATTCAAGATATTTAAGTGGTGCAATTACAGATGCATCAGTTACCGCAAACGAAATACTTAAAAATAGAGATTTACAAAGCCATGAAAAGCTATCAGCGTCTTTGTGCCTCAGGGAGTAGGAGTGCATCCCTCAATAAATGTCAGTAAAAGAGGGGTGCAGTTCCTAAACAATCGACCTGACCCTCCTACCTCAAACACTGGCAGAAATGTATATTACATCCATTTTCGGAACGTTTTTGGAGGTCGAAAATTGTACTTGACAACCACTTTGAAGACATCATCGGTTTGGCGGAATTGTACGTGAGAACCGCTTAGAGGGTTAAGGTATGCTACGGACGTGAGTAACATTACCCACTGGGTTCTCACCTGGGAACCCTCTGGGAGCCCACTGGGTTCTCATAATTTAGAAGCAGGGACCAAGCAGAAGACCCCCACTTTTGGCCTGCCACCCCCAGAGGTATCATTTGAGAACTTGGAAGACATTGTGACCAGGAACATATCTTACGTGCCCCAGTCACCTTTAACGAACATGTCGGACCTTAGGCCGACTCGATCCCCGAACCCACAACCTTTCAGTTACGAGATCGCTGCCGTTGCCAACAGAGCTATTGCGGCTTCTAATCCACAATCATGCATGAGGAAATTTAATCCTTTAAAGTGTGATTTATTTTTCGTATTTTTGTGTTATATTTGAGGTCAGATTTTATGTAAATGTGGATATTAATATCAAGAAATGATAATTTTATAAATCTAAGCATTTTTTACGGTATAAGCCGAGGCATATGTGTTCCAATGTACATTTTAGGCATGGCATATAAAACCAGTAGTCTAGAAAATAATTTTATAACATGGGTGGGGCACATATGTCCTGATAGACTACAGAGGGTTAAACCAAAAAATATAACATTTTTTTAAAATTTTATTATTTTCTTTAGCTAAAGTATCCTCTTAGGTCTAACATATTCTATATAAAGATCATTTTTCTGAAAAGGAAAAAAAAAGTTTGGTTGTGGTGCACAGTTTTCAGTTTTAACACTAAACATACCATATAACGGGTCAAATGACCCATAAGGTTTATGTAAAAAATGTGATGGGAAATGAATACAAAATTCTTATTCTTTGTGTTTGCAATACATAAAAATTGACAATATACAATTTTGTTTAATTATAATAAATTTTATTTGTTTATTTCCTTCCAATTTTCATATTTCGTACATTTATAATCAGAAAAAATAAAGTGCGGTCATTTGACCGGCTATGGTAGAAATAGGTATGTATTAAGTGTTGCTATGTTTTGTGTTAAAGAATAAATCTCAATATTTTGATATATACATATTACATATATATATATATATATATATATATATATATATAAATATATATATATATATATATATATATACATATATATATACATATATACATATATATGTACATATATACATATTACATATATATATGCATATATATATATATATATATATATATATATATATATATATATATATATATATATATATATATATGTGTGTGTGTGTGTGTGTGTGTGTATTTATAGATGTGTGTATGTTTCCTTAAAAAATATATATTTTTATATTAGATGTTATGAAAAATTTTAAAATTGAGGAAAAGAAACAGCTATTGAAATTCACTTTATTATATTTAATCTTCAAAGCCTCAGTGGCTCAGTCAACAAAGGCCTCAACAAAAACCGGTAGGTCGTGGGTTCGAGACTCCATTTGCTAAAGATATGCTGTGTTCATCAATATCGGCAGAGGCACGTAAAAGAGATTCGGGAACGCAGTGTATTGAAAAACGATATCTCTGGAGGTTCCAGGGTAAATCCGGATGTCCCAGCTTTTAAAACTAAACATACCATATAACGGGTCAAATGATCCGTAAGTTTGATGTAAAAAATGCTATGGGAAATGAATTAAAAATTCTCATTCTTTGTGTTTGCAATACATAAAAATTGACAATATACAATTTTGTTTAATTATAATAAAGTTTATTTGTCTATTTCCTTCCAATTTTCTTATTTCATACATTTATAATCAGAAAAAATAAAGTCCAGTCATTTGGCCGGCTATGGGAGAAATAGGTATATATTTAGTGTTGGTATGTTTAGTGTTAAAGAATAAATCTCAATATTTTGATATATTCTTTCTAATTGAACACTTTAGCATTCAAATGCTTTCATAATAATGTCTAACATTGTTACTATTGATATACCTGTAAGATAATTGTTAAAAATGTGTTATAAATGTTTCAAGGAAAGGCAAGTAATAAATACGTTTTAATTTCAAACATGATTCATTAAAAATTACTTTCAGCTTGTAACAATTTACCCCTTAACGTGCACGCAACTAAACTGGCCAAACTGTGCACACTCCAGATAATTTGATCGGCGTTGTTCTTTATGTTGCTATAATTTTTCACATTCGAATAGAATCGAGAATTGAAAATAACAATACGGAAAAAACCCCCAATATTTTTATTGATATTTATCATTTACATGGGATTGTAAGCTATAACATTTACTTATTCAAGTATAATATATATATATATATATATATATATATATATATATATATATATGGGAGATTTATTCAAGTATTATATATATATATATATATATATATATATATATATATATATATATATATATATATATATATATATATATATATATATATATATATGGGAGATTTATTCCCGCCGTGGAAAAGATGTACCAAAGCTTAACTAACACGAACTTATTTAATGAAACTATTTACAAATTATTTACAAATTATATGGTGTCTAGGGATAATTAAAATAAAAATAACAATGCGGAAAAAACCCAATATTTTTATTGATATTTATCATTTACATGGGATTGTAAGCTATAACATTTACTTATTCAAGTATAATATATATATATATATATATATATATATATATATATATATATATATATATATATACATATATATATATATATGGGATATATATATATATATATATATATATACATTTATACATTTATACATATATATACATATATATATATATATATATATATATATATATATATATGGGAGATTTATTCCCGCCGTGGACAAGATGCACCAAAGCTTAACTAACACGAACTTATTTAATGAAACTATTTACAAATTATTTACAAATTATATGGTGTCTAGGGATAATTAAAATAAAAATAACAATGCGGAAAAAACCCAATATTTTTATTGATATTTATCATTTACATGGGATTGTAAGCTATAACATTTACTTATTCAAGTATAATATATATATATATATATATATATATATATATATGGGAGATTTATTCAAGTATATATATATATATATATATATATATATATATATATATATATATATATATATATATATATATATATATATATATATATAGTATATATATATATATATATATATATATATATATATATATATATATATATATATATGGGAGATTTATTCCCACGGTGGAAAAGATGCACCAAAGCTTAACTAACACGAACTTATTTAATGAAACTATTTACAAATTATTTACAAATTATATGGTGTCTAGGGATAGTTAAAATGAAACTGGACATCAGTGCCCGTCTGGCATAACATCAGCGCCCGTCTTGGCGATCAATCGGTCATCGAGAAGTGCCGTCTGCTCTCGGTACCGTCCAACTCACGTCAGGCCTCCGTCAATGTCGGCGTTCCACTCGGGGATGGTTGTTGCCATACCGTAAAAGTAGAACTTCGATTGCTCGATGCGCGAATCGAACCTGGTGTTCGATGTCAGCTAGGCTACCACACACACACACACACATATATATATATATCTATATATATCTATATCTATATCTATATATATATATATATATATATATATATTTCTAAATTCAACGTTTTAAATTTTGTTTTTTACATTAAAAAATTGTTTTTTTTTGGCCGGCCTTTTTTAAAATAAACTGTGCATTAAGGGGTTAATCTTTTAAATTATAAATCGCCTTTCGGACTTAAGGATATCTTTTGGGAGTTAAAGAGTGAATTAATGCAAAATAAAAACTTATATAACTTGCCAAAATATTATAAATACATGAATTAAATATTGACATGACTGCGTCCATTGTATAAATATGCACGCACGTTCCCCGGCCGAACGAGTTCGCGAGCTGATTATAAGCACTGATTCAACCATGCACGCGAAGTATTTCACAAGGGTTTAAAAGTGACATTATTCTTCTGATTTATGCAAGAGGGGCAAGAAATGTGCACCCAATGCCTAGCTATAAAAATAATTTTTTTTGCCTAACGTGATTTGGTTCCGAATATTTGAAAGTAAAGAGTTGAGAGATAGATCAATATAATTGTTTAAAGAAAGCTACAGGGTTTAAATATTTTATGTGCGTAGTATATATAGTATGTATCATTTTTTCCACTTAAAAGAAATGTTGAGAAATTTATTACTCCTTTGGAAGATGTTAACACCTTTTATTTCCTGTTACAAAGTAATTTCTGAGTGTTTTGTATTTGTATTTACTAAAGGGATTTTAAGCATGGTGTATAAAAGCTTTTGAAATAATGATCTTAACACTAAACATACCATAACCGTTCAAATGACCGACAATGTATAAGTGAAAAATGCGATGGGTAATGAATTAAAATAGAAATAAAAGAAGTAAGTATGTATTAAAGAATATAATAAATAAAGAAAATAAATAAAAGAAATAGGTATGTATTAAATGAATATAATAAATAAAGAAAATAAATAAAATAAAAAAATAAATAAAAGAAATAGGTATGTATTAAAGGAATATAATAAATAAAGAAAATAAATAAAATAAAATAAAATAAAAGAAATAAAAGAAATAGGTATGTATTAAATGAATTTAATAAATAAATAATATAAAATAAAAGAAAAGAAATAAAAGAAATAGGTATGTATTAAATGAATATAATAAATAAAGAAAATAAATAAAAGAAAATAAAAGAAAAGAAGTAAAAGAAATAGGTATGTATTAAATGAATATAATAAATAAAGAAAATGAATAAAATAAAAAAATAAATAAAAGAAATAGGTATGTATTAAAAGAATATAATAAATAAAGAAAATAAATAAAAGAAAAGAAAAGAAAAGAAATAAAAGAAATAGGTATGTATTAAATGAATGTAATAAATAAATAATATAAAATAAAAGAAAAGAAATAGCTATGTATTAAATGAATATAAAGAAATTAAATAAGAAATAAAGAAAATAAATAAAAGAAAATAAAAGAAAAGAAGTAAAAGAAATAGGTATGTATTAAATGAATATATTAAATAAAGTAAATAAAAGAAATAGGTATGTATTAAAAGAATGTAATAAATAAAGAAAATAAATAAAAGAAAATAAAAGAAAAGAAATAAAAGAAATAGGTATGTATTAAATGAATGTAATAAATAAATAATATAAAATAAAAGAAAAGAAATAGCTATGTATTAAATGAATATAAAGAAAATAAATAAGAAATAAAGAAAATAAATAAAAGAAATTAAAAGAAAAGAAATAAAAGAAATAGGTATGTATTAAATGAATATAATAAATAAATAATATAAAAGAAAATAAAAAAAGAAATAAAAGAAATATATATGCATTAAGTGTTGGTATATTTAGTATTAAGTATTTAAAACCAGTTAGCTAACTATTTGACAATCATTCTATATTATAGTGTCACGCCCTCTGTCAGATTGATACTCTACTTGATTATTATCTTTTGTTTTTATTTGAGTAAATTTCAAATAGCAACAAGTTTTTTTTTAATATTTGAGAGTAAGCAGAATTAAAAGAGCTTTTGAGTTCCTTTTTGTACTTCTAGATAAAATGAATAGGCATTATTTATTCCATAAATTCTTCTAAGTTTGTTTAGTGGTTTAAAACAAGAGTATACATTCTGGAACTGCAATAAACTGTTTTTTTGGGATAGAATACACCAACTAGAATCCAAACATTTCTGATTCTGAAATCCAAAAAGAAGCATTTAGGTGTGTTTTTTGAAGAGAAAATATCCTTTATTTAAAATCTTCGAAACAACAGTTAGCTGTTTTACATTATTTTTAAATTGCATCATCAACACTGGTTATTTTATTCATTTTATTTGTATCTTGAAGCAAATTTTATTGCATATAATACAAAAGAATATTTTATTAATTACATTTTATATGTCAGACTGTCGGATGATCCACATCCATGCGTCATGTCATTTAAACATGAAAAGATAATGTGGTCTTTTGCTAATGCATGTTCACATGTCAATACATTCCGATTATGTTTTTTGAAAGGAGGAAAAAAAAACCAGGATAGGGGGTGGTGAAAAAGAAGTCCATTTTTTATGGAATAAATCCCGACCTTTAGATCTGTTCTCTTTAATTGAACACATATAAAAAGTGTCTTCTAAGAAAGATAAAAACTCTCGAATTCGTCAAACTATTATGGACACATGTATTAAATATTAACATGACTGAATTTATTGTATAATTATGCACGCACGTTCACCGGTCAGTCTCTTCGAGTTGATTATGGGGCTAACCATTAGGGCTGTTCATGTAACATTGACTCAGGGGCTGCCCTAGAGCTGATTACAGCCCCGGACCCATGTCCGTGGCGCTTAAATTTAGAGGCGGTATTTTGGATCGAATTTGTAAACAATTTCTCTATTAGGAAAATATTTGTGTAAAAATATTTCACAAAATATAATTCTTTATATCTTTGAAATCTGGATCATAATTATTTTATATTATATGTTATTGATTTAACTAAAATACCAATGAGTGCAAGTACCCTCTTAGACAAAAAAAAACAAAACAAAAAAGAACAAAGCACCGAGGAGTTATTCGAATGGAACGAAAATCGGTAGATATGATGTACATATACAGAAAAACAAATGATTACAATTTGAGAAAAAATGGATGATTTGCTCAAGTGACAGAGCTCCACAAAGTGAAAAATTCAATAAACTTTTGTCTATCTACACACACACACACACACACACACACACACACACACACATATATATATATATATATATATATATATATATATATATATATATACATACACACACACACACACACACACACACACACACATATATATATATATATATATATATATATATATATATATATTTATACATGTGTGTGTGCATATATATGACATGGACGAGAGGTTAAGGCATGGAAGACACATTTCACTGCATACATGAAAACTTCTTTATTGTAATCCTTCTGTCCATGGCTATGCCATTTAGAAATCCTTTGTTCTCATACTTTGAAACAGCAAGTGTGGAGGATGTTATCAGCCCAAGTTCCCACTCAGAACTGTCTCTTTTGGTGTTGCTATCTAAGCAAAATTCCTATGTCTACATTCACATCAGCTCTTTTACTCTGTATAGTTCTGCTAGAGAGTGTGTCTTTCTCCAATTACGTTGTCGTTAACGAGTTCTAATTATTTTAAATTATAACTCGCTTAATTCTTAACCCCCATTTTTAAACTTGACATACACACACATACATATATATATATATATATATATATATATATATATATATATATATATATATATATATATATATACATATATATATATGTATAGGTTCATAAGTGTGTGTATAATATATCAACAAATGATTGTCCCTAAAATTTTTCAAAATTCTTCCAATTTCTGCTCTATTTTTCCTAATCTTAATCAAAGACATTAATCATTGATATTGCATTCCTTCCAGATTTCTCAAAGTCTGAATTAATAATATCTAAATATGGCCCTTTCTTTCACAAATAGACGGACGCACGGTCGACTCTTGGTTATGTAAGACATGTCCATGGTTTTTATGAGTTTAATATGAATAAAAAAGTACTTTTACTAAGCATTTCGCCTGGTCTTAGTGTAGTACCTTTTACCCATGATGACTGCAACATCTTAACAATGCAAGCCCTAGTAATTAAAAATTTCTATGTGATCGGTGAAGAGGAATTTTTTACACATTTTAGAAAATGCCCTAGTTATAAAGCATTTTTTAAAATGAATCTTAATCTTCAAGAACTAATTATGACTCAAACGCAATTTCTGTAAATTATTCGAAGTGGACTTAGTTCACTTTACTTCTGAAACTCTCATCACTATAAATGAGAGTATCACAATCACGTTACTGATAGTATAAATGAGAGTATCACAATCACATTATTGATAGTACAAATGAGAGTATGATATCAATAACGAAGAGATTTTCAACCTTCCGGACAACGATTCTGTTGAACACCGAAGACGCCCCAAGGTAAATGACGGCCGTCAGTCAAATTTTGCTGCCGAAATTAATGAAATTTATAATTCAAACAATTATTATATTTGCATAGTAAATATGACATTATTTGTTTGATTCACTGGTTGTTAATATAACTATTTATGAACATTTATAAATGTCTAACTGTTATATTGTTAACTTATAAATAATAACAATAATAACTTTAATAATAATATGTAGTTTTACATTACATCTATACGCACGGTACCCTGGCATAAGACGCAATTTCAATACTGTTCATAGAGCCTTATGAGCTGCCCAAGCTTGCCCAAGGAAGACAACGGTGCTTCATCTAAGTATCCGCCTGCAACTTTATAAGTGCAGCTCTCTTTTCGGTTTTCTTTTGTTCAGATTTTGCTTATTTTTATAACTAACTGTCATATTGTTAACTTATGAATGATAATAGTAATAACTTTAATAACAATGTATAGTTTTCCATTACATTTATACTCACGGTCCTCTGGCATAAGACGCACTTTCAATACGGTTCATGGAGCCTTATGGGCTGCCCAAGCTTGCCCAAGGAAGACAACGGTGCTTCATCCAGGTATCCGCCTGCAACATTATAAGTGCAGCTTTCTTTTCGGTTTTCTTTTGTTCAGATTTTGCTTATAACTAACTGTTATATTGTTAACTTATGAATGACAATAGTAATAACTTTAATAACAATGTATAGTTTTCCATTACATTTATACTCACGGTCCTCTGGCATAAGACGCACTTTCAATACGGTTCATGGAGCCTTATGGGCTGCCCAAGCTTGCCCAAGGAAGACAACGGTGCTTCATCCAGGTATCCGCCTGCAACATTATAAGTGCAGCTTTCTTTTCAGTTTTCTTTTGTTCAGATTTTGCTTATTTTTATACCTAAAATTTAATTACAGTTGTAAAAAGGAATGTTCAATTCTTCTTTCTTCTTACTAAAAACTTTTAAATTTTTATTTTAAGATTTTTTTTTTACTTTCTATTTTTATTTATTTACATTTATACTAGTAGGTATGTCCATTATATTTTAATGAATCAGTCATATTAAAGTTATTTTGTCGCATATTTAATAATACAGGAGATAAAATGCTCTCAGTAACCCCGAAACTACTCCTGTCTATGTATATTAGTTGTTTATGAGTGTGGAAATTCAATCATGTGAGCTCAGTATTCCACATTGGTTTGAATAAAAATTTTTACTTCAAGTTTAAATAAAAGTAACAAGTATAGCTGTATTTTATGTAGCTAAAAAAAATAAAAGGACTTTTTTTTAAAACTTCAGTGTAATTGAGATCTGATGAATTGAATCCAAAAAGGTGGGAGATCGATCAATTTAATTGTTTAAAAAAATCTACAGTGTGTAATGATTTATGTGTGTTTCTATATATTCATGTTTAGCATTTTCCTCTAGTTTGAGGAAGTTGGGACGCTTATTGATTCAGTGAGAGATTTCAACGAGAGATTCTTTCCATTTAAAATATTTTTTTACATGTATTTATACTTTGTAATTTTTTAAATGAGTTTTAAGCATAGTGTAAAACACCACTTTCAAACAATTAAGATATTAAATATTACGGACTACAGGACTGAAAGTTAATAAGAAATCATTCACCATATAGTGTATTTGGTGAAACTCCTTTTTTTACATTATTTTTATATTTGTACACCATTTGAGTTGTTTCACATCCATCTGGGTCAGACAACCTAGACCAAGTTCATAAGATTTTGATGATCAAGTAAATTCATAAGAACCCCCACCTTACTCCTCAGCTGCCTCACAGAAGCTTCAATACAACTATTGAGATGAGAGAATTAAACTAAAAACAAGAACAAAGCAGATATATCTTTTCTTTGCGAATGAAATAAACTTTTTGCATGGTCATTAAGCAGTCTGGTTGAATCTTGTGCCATATAACTTCAAACATGGACAAGGACGACTTGCGGTATGCCAGATGTGTCCGGGAGGAAATGCTCGAACAGTATTTGCTTTGACATTGTGTATGGAATAAATTGAGAAGAGGACTTTCCTGTTTTGAAAGCAAGTCTACCATCTCGTTTCCAAATATTCCTACATGTGAAAGGATGCATTGATACGTATGGAACCCCCCTGGGAAACTATCTTAGAGGTGATATTTTGCCTAGTTTTATCAAAACTTTGTGACCAAATTGTTTGATATTGTATTGAAATTTTACTATCCATACTATTTATATCTCGGAACAAAGGTTTCTTGTACATTATGCAGAAAAGTATTATATTAGATAGATGTTATGTAAGACTCAGATGATCGACTATTATACATGAGATTTGAAAATACTTTTTCTATTAATATATTCTCTCATGTTAGTGCACCACGATCATTTTTGTTGAAAGAAAATGTAAACAATATAGGAGTTAGCGAAAAGAGCTACACGTTTTACGGATGGAAATTCTATTCTTTTGATCTATTCTTTCTAATGGAACACATCTAAAGAGTTCTTTTGAAGAAGGATGAAAACCTTCCAACTCGTCAAAATATCCTGTGGAAATGTATTAAATATTGACATAGCAGCGCGTCAATTGTATAAATATACACGCACGTTCCCCGGTCGATCGCGTTCGCGAGCTGATTATGAGAATGGAGATTCTATCACGCACACAAAGTATTCCTTAAGGACTTGAGAGGTTATACCTCTGATTTATGTAAATGGAGTCAGAAATTTTAACTAGAAATTTAGCAATAAAAAATTTAGAAAAACAACATATACTTTTAAAAATTTATATTTGAGTGCTTTCGTCTGAAAGGTTACGGGATTAATCACTATATTAAAAAAAAGCTATAGGGTTTAAATATTTTATGCGTGTTGCTGTATTTAGATTTTTCTTTTCTATCCTGGAAAACATTGAAAAGTTCATTAATCTAGCTAAAGAAGTTAACGTCTGTTATTTTCCTGTAAGTAGAAGTTTTAAAGGTTTTGTATTTGCAGAGTTTTAATTAGTGTGAAAAAGGTCTCTTTTAAAGACATTCGCCGCCCCTGACGTGGTGGTCCTTCAGTAGAGAAACAACGTATGACAACGACGCTTTTAGACTTACAAGACAATAAGTTACAGGATGAAAGTAAATTGTTTTTACAAAAGAAAGACAGGGATACTACCTGTATGGATGAAAAACACTCACCATGGACTCATAGGGCCACATTCAACACGAACAAGCCAATAAGCATGAACGAGCCATTTTGTATCTGCTTACGTAGTATATTTCCTAAGCAAGACTATGTAGTATTTACTGTATGTAAATTTACAGTGAAAAGCAGCAGCATATTTACGTTTATTAAATTAAGGAGGAAGCCAATGTAATTCTTTCAAATTGGCACACCTACTCTGTAAAGTATTACCTTGATGACAACTTCCGGAACGGTTCGTAAAGGAAATGGCAGAGTAGTTTTCTTTGAACAACAAACCAGATTGTGCACTTTTGGTACCGTTGATTTTGTAAATTAAGGTTGCAATTTTAATTTTACCTTTTTTTGCCTTCCAGGGTAGACAGCGATCTCATGTTCCTTGATAATTATTGCTTGTTTGAATAAGTACTATTCTTTCCTCTTATTTGACTTAGACTCATCCTGAATGTTTTTATTTAGTGTGGCTTTGTAAGTTGAATAAAGAGGCTGTTTAAGAATATTAATGAAGCATTATTTCCCAGTTTACATTTGAATTTTTTATGTGTTTTTTAAAGGAACATTTTGACTGATTAAAAACTCTATCGGCTATGTTCACCAGCAAGAGTTAAATCAGGTTAAAGTGTTACCAGAGTATTGAAGAAATATATGAATGCAAAAATGGTATTCATCACACCATAATCCGAGAATTAATTCATCTTCTAACCCACTGAATCTGATTCACCGAATCCGATTTATTTACCAGATGTGCATGGGGAACAATGTCTCTTGCGTCCTCGGCCACGAGCTCAAGCCGTACGTATCCTCTGGGTAGTGCTAAATGAGAGACTCCTCAGTAGTATATTTCCTTTAGGTATATACGGGTGTCACGAGCCCGAGGTACCTTAGTGATCTGGGTCTTCAGTTATTCCTGGTAGTCTCGAGCTTACCTTTGTAGAGTTTGCTCCTTACCGGGTTTGAGAGTATTAAAATCAGACCATGACGGAACTCTCGTAGGTCAACAGTAGCTTTATAGCAGTTATGATTGTTGTCGTGACGTACAGATCTTCAGTTTGTTGCTGCTATATGTTTTCGGATGGGTTAGCGTAAGAATTGACTTAACAGATATGCATAGCTTGTATCAATATCTTGTAAATAAATATGATGAAAATCAACGCCCATTCGATTTGAATTCTTATGTATGGTACTATATGTTTAGTTATTTACATTACTTAATTATTTATATAAGATAACTAATATTTAAACTGGTGCTATATTTTCTAAAATAAGTAATTATTAATAAATTAATTGTGATATAAAATATTAATTTTACAAAATATAAAGTTCTGTTTCCACACAAGGTCTCACACGGGTAAGCTAGTACTTCTAATTTTTTTAAAATTTTAAATTTTTTAATGTCTGATATATCTGATTTTAATTATATTATCATAGTTTAAATTTCAAGCTACTTTTAATCTTTATTTCTGTTCAGATTTTACTATTATTATTTGTTTTTCATATTTTGGTAGCGTTAATTCATAGCAATATTTACATCATATTTCTTATTATAGATATAATTGTAAGTCATAATTTCCATGCCTTAACAATTTTCTAATGTTATTCCAGGGGAAACTTCGAGCTTTTAGTAATATTAGAATTTCGTAATATTTTGTAACATTAGAATATAAATAAAAATAAAAATAATTTATTTTGCTAATGTTGGAACGTGTAACAGTGCAGTGAAAGTTTGTCCAATTATAATTTGTAATCAATATATTAAACTATGAGGCTACTGATGTATTTGTCTACTGCATAAGTTAAACATTTTTTTTTTATGGTGAAAAAATTTCGCTTAGAAAGAATTTTCACCAGGATTGCCAATATAAGATGCAAACCAGATTACCAACGAGGGAACCTAAATACAAGTATCTGCACGTACATAACTTTGTCTACCAATTAAAGGTGAGCTTAACCAATAGTTAATTGGAGAATCAGAAAATCTCCCATTCAAGAATACTATTTATGTATGATCCTGGGTTAGTCCTCGGAATTTGCGATCCGCTTGTTATCCTCAGTTTGGTGAATGCGAGCATATCTTGTAATCATGTTTCAGCGACTGGATAAATCATTTTCTCTAGCAGAGAATGTGTTAAAAAATACAGATCTGAAGCAGTTTGTATTTTTTCAACACATGTCTGAGTGCAGTATTAAAAGTCAGAGAGCTTTCTCGTTTGATAGCCATCCAGAATATAGTTGTCTTAAAGAGAAAGGTTCCCTTTTTTTCATAATATTTTAAACAACTGTAAGAGTTTGATATTATTTTTTACTTTTTTCCTCATTAGCATTGGGTATTTTGTTCATTCCAATTGTATCTTTGGACAAAGGTTACTTGTACTTTTTAAAAAAATATTTCATTAGATATATAAGACTTGGATTAACTACGACCATACATCGGGATATTTAAACATGAATAGATTGCATGGTTTTTCTGTCAGTATTTTCTTTTTTGTCAATATATTTTTGTTGGAAAAGAATATAAACTGGATAGGGGGTGAGGGAAAAGAACTTCAGTTTTTACGGAATGAAATCCCATTCATTCGATCGATCTATTCTTCCTAATGGAACACATATAAAGAGTGCTTTTCAAGAAAGATAAAAACCCCTCTAACTCGTCAAAACATTATGAATATATGTATTAAATATTGACATAACAGCGTCCATTGTATAAATATGCACGCACGCTCTCCGGTCGATCGAGTTCGCGAGCTGATTATGGGAATGGAGATTCAATCATGCACGCAAAGTATTCCATAAGGACTTAAACGAGAGGTTATATTTCTGATTTATGTAAATGGAGCAAGAAGTGTGTACTAAATCTGTAGCTATAAAAAATTAAATAGAACAATTTTTTTGACGTGATTTAGTTCCGAGTACTTGAGTGTAAAATCTTGCGACATCGATCAATATAATTGTTTAAAAAATACCTTACTAGTTAAATATTTCACGAGTGCCTCTATATATTCATGTTTAACGTTTTTTAGTTCAGTGGGATGTTGGCAAATTCACTACTCCAACTAAGATTTTAACGCTTGTTTTTCTTTGTAGAAAGAACTTTATTTTTTGGTATTTGCATTTTTAAAGATATTTTAAGCATAGTGTAAAATAAATTCCTAATAAAACATTAAGCAGTTTCTGTTAGAAGTTTTACTTCTCCGTTAAAGGGTGTATAGCAGTTACGATTTGTCACCAATTATTGTTACTTGATAGGTGTTCAAGAGTATTTAATTTTTTTTTACGATAATTGACATGTTATAAGTAAAACTTAGTTTAAACCATATACGATAGTATCTTTTTTATGCTGATATTGTGTTTATTTTCTTTTCTTGTTTTGAGAGCTAAACAGAATGAGGCCTACTGTTTAAATTCTGAACGTCTACAACCGTTCATGCTAACAGTGGAATTTGAACTGAAGCATGTCTGTTTGTTTAATCCTTATTCGCTAGGATAGTATAAGTGATACATTCATAGTGTTTACGGTTTACACTACTTATTTTCTTTGTCGAATCCACAAAGGGTTTATACGGCATAAAATTAATGTTAAACTGAAGAACAGGGAGAAACAAAGCTTGTTATCGCTTGCAACTGTACAGAACAATTCTATAGGCAACGTATGGTTTACGTTCTGCATCTCTTTACTTTGTTGAATCCATAACAATTCTATACAGCAGGAAATAAATGTTAAATGTTAAGAAGAAATGAAAGAAAAGCCTGTTAACACAACACTATCAGCTTTACAGATAATTCTACATGCAACGCATGGTTTACATGCTACATGGCTTCTTTTCTTTATTGAATCCATAAGGGTCTATATATTATAAAATAAATGTTAAAATTAGAAGGAATAAGAAAGATGGCCTGTTATCCCTTGCAAGCAAGCTCTCGCAGCTGATTCTGAAGTGTATCATCATCCGAAAATCCACTTCGCCTCCAGAAGACATTCACGCTCTAATGTAGTAAATATAAATACATGCTTCGGTATCTATGCTTGAAATTTGAAACAGCCGGATTATTCATGGTTGGATATTTGAATGTCAACCTGTACCGATGTTCGTGGGTTTAAATTACGCTCCTACCATGTACCAACGATATTTCTGTAGTTGTTCGGTTGGTTAGGAGAGTCCGGTCTACTTTTTGCTACACGGAAGTTAAAAAAACTGGGACCAACGTTTTAAAGTGTATTCCACCCAGACATAACAATAAATACCACAGACTAGAAATGCAGCGAGTTACCTGTTTAGCCTTCGTTGCTATTCGGAATCGACTCGAAGCAGTAGTTCCCAGTCTAACTAACCTTGTTTGCAGCAATGGTGTAAAGCAACTTATGTATTTTAGGCAAATACATTTATTTTAAAACATCTTTTATTTAAAATGATGTAGTTTAAGTTGATAGTGGAATTTCATCTAACCGAAATTCTACAAAAATCGATAATTCTATGTTTTTGAATTGTCATATGGCAATTCAAAACCAATGCTAAGAGTGTGAAATATAGCAAAATTTTGTTCTGTAATACCTATCATCTTATAATAAATACAATTATTACCATACGATACTATTGAGGCTAGTAATAATTAGAATTAACATGCTTTGATCCGTAATGTACTAAGAAAAATAATTATGGACATTTTGTACAGAAAAATTATTTTTTTACTATTTATTATTACTCTCTACTAATAATATATTTCACGAATGCTTACCTTAACATATACTTTTTATTCTAAGGTCTAAAGGTTAACCTGTAAATAAATTTGGTCCAATTAAACGTAAAGTAATGTGCACAGAGAAATTTTAATAGTTACATTGTAAGCAATTAATAATTAATAGATTTTAAAATAATGAATATTCTATATTGAAGTTTTATCCTCTTTTACATAAATATATATCTAATAACATAGTAATATTTTGAGCAGATTGATTAAAAATTAAATAAATTAGGTCTGAAATTACATTGCCGTTAACTCTAATATGCTTATATTACGTGTCTGAAACGTTTTGTAATGTAAAAATAAACTTACACAAGCTGAAAAAAATTTTAATGTGTGATAAATAATTTGTTTAAATGAAACTGTATGTATTATTTGATTAAATACTTGCTTTAAGATAAATTTTTAAAAAGTTGCCTTGCAATCGTAACAGCATCAAAATTCGACAAAAATAAGATAGCGTTGTAGGGTTAAAGCGGTTTCAGCCTCGTGAAAATTTCGCTGAAAATTCAGTATTTTATCTAATTGAATTATAAAATAAGCATAAAGTGGGAAGCAAAAAGAAATTTTAAATATTCATTTTCTAATAATGAATAATATTTTAACTACTCTTTTTTCTACAATAAATGGGATTATTTCCACAAAATGCAATAGAATTACAAGTAATAACTGTTTTTAAAAATTGCGTTTGTATTTTACTAATATTTTAAACACTATGCACGTTTCTATCTGTTATATACTTTTGAAATTTATCGAATATTTATCTGAAAGCATATGAAATAAAAGTTAATTAAACGTTATATGTTTCAAAACGGATAATTCATTTATTTTGGAATTACAAAAAATGTGAAAGGCATTTTGAAGTAGATGAATGGTTATTGCCACTACTAGGCTGAAATTTTGTAGCTTAAATTTTTCAAACAACCTTTGAACAGAGTCATCAAAAACAATACTTTCCATACACAGAACATATATTTGACCAATATTTTTTTCCTTTCTTTTAATTAGAAAAATATAATATGATGAAAAAGAACTTTTGGATTATGAGTTCTTAGTATTGCAAAGGAGTATAAAATGTGCAAAAACAAATGCTAAAATTATGCAATGTTGAAAGAAAATACCTATAAATGAAACTACTTATTCTGACTGATAATTCCAAAACTGTCTGACGGTGAATTTAGAGAAGACCTCTTTTAAGAGCTCCTTGCTTAAAGGCGTATTAATAACGCACATTGCAATGCTTAAAGTAAATCAATTAATCAACCTTGCATACAGAGATGATGATGGCCCAGAGCGAGCACCGTTTTCAAGGCTGAAATTTTGTAGCTTAAGTTTTTCAAACAACCTTTGAACAGTGTCATCAAAAACACTTTTTCGTACACAGAGTAGATATTTTAACAATATTTTTTTCACTTTCTTTTAATTAGAAAAATATTATATGATGAAACAGAACTTTTGGATTCTGCGTTCTTAGTATTGCAAAGAAGTATAAAATGTGCCAGAACAAATGCTAAAATTATACAATGTTGAAAGAAAACACCTATAAATGAAGACTACTTATTATACTTTTTACTTCTTTAAAGAATATAAACTGTGCAAAAACAAATCCTAAAATTATGCAATGTTGAAAGAAAATACCTATAAATGAAACTACTTATTCTACCTGATAGTTCCAGAATTGTCTGACAGTGAATTTAGAGACGATCACTTTTAAGAGCTCTTTGCTTTAAGACGTATTAATAAAGTACATTGCAATGCTTAAAGCAAATCAACTAACTAACCTTGCATAAAGAGATTATGATGGTCCAAAGCGAGCATCGTTTTCAAGGCTGAAATTTTGTGGCTTAAGTTTTTCAAACAACCTTTGGACAGTATCATCAAAAACAACGCTTTTTCGTACACAGAGCAAATATTTGACCAATATTTTTTCATTTTCTTTTAATTAGAAAAATATAATATGATGAAACAGAACTTTTGGATTATGTGTTCTTAGTATTACAAAGGAATATAAAATGTGCAAAAACAAATGCTAAAATTATGCAATGTTGAGAGTCAGTCAGAGTAAAACTCGTACACTAAGCTTTTTCTTTTCAATCTGAGATTTTAAATTTGAGTATTTGGTTTTTTTACTTAAATAAACAAATAAAAGTATTAATAAATATTTGACACAAAAAACTTTTAACTTGACGTAATATTTAAACAATGTAACACTTATTTAGATGGTTATGGAAAAGAAGGACAAAGTAAAACTCGTACACTATACGAATTATTAAGTTTTAGAAAACTTAAAAACATGATATTTTTAGTTTAGTAATTTATTGCGTATCACCTACGTCTCCTTACATGTTCTTTTTTTAATTTTTCATGCTTCCCACTTTTAAAATTTCAAATTGAACTGAAAAAGCTTAGTGTACGAACTTTGCTTTGACTGATTGTATTTACAAATTTACTAGATCCAACGGCAGTCGACAAAGACAACAATTTTGTTACTGGAAGGTTGCAGGTTTGGGGTTCGAGCCGCCTAAGATCGTGTTTGTTAATGGGGATTGAGGCACGTACGTTATGTTCGTGGTCCCAATGTCCTCTAACTTCTCAAACGATACCTCTGGGGTTGATAGGCCAAGCCTGGGGTCTTTTGCTTGGTCTCTGCTTCTAAATTACGAGAACCTATTTGGGCTAAGATACTCTTTCACCTCAGTGGTGTTCATCAAATGAAAGAAGCCCCCCTATGCCTTGATTCATGTGTCCTCTGGCCTACGTGCTTGGATTGTCTAAGTGGCATTGGTAACAACAAAAAATTTACTTCAATGAAGGTCACTCCTTAGCAGCAGTCTCATTAGCCCTCGTGTAGCAAAACAGTAGATCGTAGCTCTCCAAACCAAACCAAACCAAACCAAACCTTAGCAGCAGTGGCCCGATGATGACGAAACAGTTAAGGCACATGCCTTCTGATATGAGTCCTTGGGTTCGAATCAAGCAATCGGCATGGATCTCCACAAGCCCTCAGAACCCACTTTAAAAGCAGGTATCGGTCTAATTAGACATCGTATAGCAAAAAACTGACGATAGTGCCCCAAACCGAAAACGTTATCAGAAGTAACAAAATAAATAGACAAAAATTTCATAGAACTTTTCGAATGCATGCTAACATACGCTCACTTTTAAACATATAAAGATTACTAGAAAATCACCCGTCATGATATGAAGGGTGCAAATTGCTTCTTCATTCTAGAGATTCACTGTCAACTTTGACTGTTTAAATTGATATATATGCTAGGGAAATATTTGACATTGATTGAAAACAAATAAAATAAACATATGTTTTATGACAGGAAATGTTTTTTTTATCTACATAAAACATATATTTTGTTTTTTTGTGCTGCAATGGTATTTATCCAAGAAATGAATAATTTCTAAACTTATAACTCAAAAACGAATCATCTCTATTATTTAATCAAGAATGTTCATTATTTTTTCCGGGATATTAATTTTCAGTATTTACAATATACTCAATATTTGTTTTGATTCGTGTTGTAGTAACAAATATAATTCGTGAAATAAAGCCGATATTATGCAGGTCAAAATTATTCGACAAACAGTTTTATTATTGAATTTATTATTCTCAGATATTCTTGAATTCATATTTTTTGGAGGTGGGATTACCCGAAAACATTATTGGATCCCAGATTTGACTTATTATATTAGTAAATTTGTTTCCATACTAAAGAGCGAATTGCAATTTCATTGGTATACCATTAATTAACCTTAAATTTCCAACGTGAGCTGAACTATGTTGAAATTTAAAATTTGATAAAAGATTTCATACTTACTTAAAGCTTTCTTATCTATTTCTCCCCGTTCATGCAACCGTATCGATTTAAACCGTGTATATCTAACTCTATTTACAAATCTGCTTCAATTCAGGTCATTCCTTATCAGCAACGACAAAATAAATACATAAAGAAAACACTATAACTTTCTATAAGACTCAGTGCATAGTAACCTACGCTCACTTTTATGCATATAAAGATTATTCTTTCCCCATGTTTTAAAATGATCTAAAATCTCATAAGTATACCTTTAATTAACTTTACATTTTTAACTTGAGCTAAATCTGGATGAAATTTAAAATTTGGTAAACGATTTTATAGTTACTTAATGCTTTCTTATCTGTTTTCTCCCATTCATGTCCCTTCCGTAACAGTATCGATTTAAACCGTGTATATCTAACTCATTCAAACTTCCACACGCAGAAAATTGAATATTTTAGATATTCACGTTCAGTGCAAATGTTTTTGGATTTAAAGGAAAAGACTCCCAACCTAACGAGTTCCTTGATTCAAAGCATCCACCCAATAAATTTCCCACATGCACGCAACTACCACAAACTGATTAAAATTCACTGCACTATTTGTTTCTTAAGAAATTATCAGTGGACTGCTCTAATGATCTAATATTTTATATTAGGTTGTACTTTGTAAAGCATTCTTAAGAAGACTGAAAGATGCTTTAGAAACTCGTGTAGTATACATACACATTTTAATTAATATTTGTATTAGTTATTGCGATTTTGAGATTATGGAATCTTTATTGTGTATATTACACAATTCATTCAATCATTAAGGAAAGGTTTTTTTCACGGAAAACAGGGTTTGATTGATATAAAATATTGCTTCAGATTAATTTATCAAATCTGATGGGCTCTTAGGATAACAGAAAATGATCTCAGTATTGTGATAGTCTTCGTAATTAACTTTTAATGTCTGTGCGGATACAACTTTTTTTGCAACTGCGGATGGAATGACTATTTCCCTTAGAGAAATTGGCAGCTGACCTAGCTATTACTTATTTTGAGTAATTTAGCTGTTGTCTGGAATAAACAAATTTATTCATATATGTATTCATATATGCATGGTAACATGCAACGATATGTACTTCCAGAAGAGAATAATTTTAACCATTAATTGGAATCAGTGCTATGAATACGGCAGAATATTTCCCATAAAATGTACATTAATTTATAGAAAAACTTTAAAAAATAAAGAATTAATTCATAGCTAAGTGGCTAAGGATCTTTTACATAAATGTTATCGTTGTGTTTATGAAACCACCTGAAGTCATAAATGATGATGGTTGGATGATGTTCAAATACGTAAAGCGCTGCTCTTCTTTACTAGTTGTAACGTGAGTTACACTGACATCGCCCTCGGTCAACAGTGGAAGCCACGTTACATGAGGGAATGTATCGTGAGTTACACTGTTGACCGTAGGACTAGGGCGATGTCAGTGACCGTCCCCCTTTCGACCCCATTGGACAAGAGGGTTGGCTGACGCGGGTCAGTCGTCTTTGGCCTTGGCAACAAGGATTTTTGCTTAGCAGATTTAGATACCCCTTCGTCTACTTTAGCAGAGGCAGAAAAATATCAGTTCTTTGTTCATCTCAGGAAAGCGGCATCAGCGGGAGTTTCTTCCATAGTCCAACTGCTCCATATTGAGATTGGATACATTGGCATCCATACTCCAACAGCTCCATATTGAGATTGAATATTTTTATGTGCGTCACCAGATTGTAAAAAAAGAATGAAATTATAAATAAAAAAAGTCTGCAAAACGGGTAAATCTTCGCTCATTTGTATCTGGTGTCTTAACTCTTTGTATTATATAAACATGGCCTGGTATAAGTCAATGGTACGTAATACTAGTTTTCATGAGTTTTGTGAAATTATCTGCTTTCTCCAACGTGACCTTCAGTATCAAGTATGTGATTTCATACTATAGCACTGAGTGCATGTAGCTTATAGATCTCCGGAAAACAGGTACACTCGTACATCAATGTGTCACCAATTACCACCACCTCTTATCGAGATATCTAGAAGGTGAGTATCCTTTTGTACACTAGCTTCGGTATTATCTCTTGTGACAAAAAAACCTAGCTTTTGTTGCCGAGCATCTACTGAATAACGCGGAGCGTTAACACTAGTACCTTAAGGTTTGGTTTGGTTTGGTTTGGAGCGCTACGGTCTACTGTTTTGCACACGAGGGCTAATGAGACCGGGACCTACTGCTTAAAGCCGATTCCGAACGGCTACGAACATCCATGCCATAGTGGGATTCGAACCCACGAACTCCGGTACCGACGATCAGCGCCCTAACCAATCGGCCAGCGTTCGGTCTAGTACCTTAAGGAGTTCGACAACTGCAAAGGAGGATAATGGATGCCTGATGTAGAGAACCGAAGATTTCGTAGCAGAAGACTTCATGACCTGGACTTCCTAGACTTTACCCTCTAGTCCAGATCTCTTGAACAATTAGTACATACAAAATTACCAATACGAGAAATCATATGACTCGGAATAAATTGAAACTTAGGTGCAGATAAATTAAAGTAAGTAAAAGAATTTTTAAACTTAAATTGTTGAGTTTAGAGATGGAAAATTTATTTATAAATAATAAAGATTAGAATACACAGTGTAAAGTGAAACATTAAAGAATTCAAGAAAAGAATATTTTTGTGGGGAAAAGAACCAGTTTAAAAAATTAAATGCTTCTAAATTTGCCTATGAGCTAAAAGGCCTTTCACACACACACACACACACATGTATATATATATATATATATATATATATATACACACACACACACACACACACATACACACACACACACACACACACACACACACACACACACATATATATATATATATATATATATATATATATATATATATATATATATATATATATATATATATATATATATATATATATATGTGTGTGTGTATTAAAATTTAGGTATAAAATTTATAGGCAAACTGCCACATGAAGCTAGCATATTGCCATAAAAGTTGAAGAAATAGAGGAAGAGGACTTTTCATTGGTGTGAGATCCTAATACGACGGTAAAATGCTGATGTTGCACAGTTACTTTTTCGTGGGCAGTTTGGATATTACGGTTTACAGTAATTTTAGGCATTACATAAATACACAAAAATATGTATCTAGACATTTTTTTAAACAAAGGAGAAATTGAGTTTAAAAATCGGTAGCTGTTGGCGGGTTAGCTAGCGTTAGATTAACTGTGATCAGGATTTAGTATAGGTGTTTGTTTTATGCCATTCGCCGGAGGTCATTTCAGAGAACAAGGTAAAAAACTTCATAAAGGTCTACAAATATTCCACACAGTAAACAAGATTAACATTTTGATTTAGCAGGTGTTATTTTACTCTGTGCTAGTAGATTAAATGTTGCATTTCAAAGCACAAGGAGGTTCATAGCTGTTGAAAACCAGATTTAAGAGGATGAGAGGATGTCTCGGTATCACTATCCATCGTTTCACAATAAAGTTCATTGTAGATATCTAAACTAAATCATAAATGTTGGTTATAACAGCAAGAAATTGTTCTAGTTATGGTTAATGAGACTGGGTCCTACTACTTAAAGCTGATTCCTAGCATCTATGCCCTCAGCGAGATTCGAACCCGTGAATTCCGATACCGAAGAGCAGCACTGTACTATTCATAGTTCAGCATTATCGTTTGGAACCTGAGTCTTTGGGTTTGAATACCACTAAAGGCATAGATATCAGTAGCCGTTCGGAGTTGGCTATGAGTAGTTCCTGGTCTCCTTCAAACCCGAGTAGCAAAATGTAGATCGTAGATCTCCAATCCCCCCAAAAATATTTCTTATTTTTAATAAAGAGAGCAATAGTGCTAAATATATTTTTTGAAGCTTGAAAACTCAAACATTAGAAACTAACAAATGAAATGTATAATGAGTTACCTGACCAAACCAAACCAAACCGGTATCACTAGAAAAGAGGTTGGATGATGGTCGAATGTTACAGTGCTTTCTTTTAGTATAGGAGTCCGGTAGATTGAGGCTGAACGATGGTCAATTGGTTAGAGTGCTGGCCTTCTGTACCGGAGTTCGTGGGTTCGAATCCCACTGCGGCATGGATGTTCGTAGCCGTTCGGAATCGGCTTTAAAAACTGTAGGTCCCGGTCTCATTAGTCCTCGTGTTGCAAAAAAGTAGACCGTAGCACTCCAAACCAAACCAAACCGGTAGCTTGAGTCTCGCTGTTGGCATGAATACTCTTAGCCGTTCGAAATTGGCTGTAAACAGTAAATCCTTTTATAATTATTCATTGAGTAGCAAAAAAGTAGTTCTCAAAATCAATAAGAAATACTATACCTGTTTACTCATTACTTGACCTTTACATGCTTAAATTTTGTGAATTTTATGCCTTGGCATTCCGTTTATTTATACGTGGTAAACATACACATGATTCACTCTGAGAAAAGTAAAATTGATTTAGTGTTAATCATCTCGCTGACGGTATGAATAGATCCCTCCGAATATTTCGCTGCATTTACAAGAATGTGGTTTTACTTTTAAGAGAAAATGTAATTATTTTTGGATACTAACTCGCTATAATGAATTTCTGTAGCCGTCGAAGTTATGGCAAACTATTTCATTAAGCCCCATGGAAATGTTATCCGAGCGAGTGTTACAGAAATCCGTTTATGATATTCAGTAATTATGCGTAATCAACAGTTTTAGCAGGGAATGCCAAAAGGAATGCTCTGGATCACAACCAAATCCTCCTACTTTGACGTTTAACAAGCTTGTTGACTTATGATATATTCAAACTAGGAGGGGGTAAGGAGAGATAGGAGTACTGATTTAAGATGAAATTCGATTACAAGCTTAAAGATTATGCAACTGAAATAAAATTTAGGCGCCAGATAAAGATATGAATTTTCAGCGCATTTCTGATTTGAAAATTGAAAATGCATTTCTTTAGTGATTGGATTTCTACACTAAGATTAGATTTCAATGTTAATTTAGTACTGTAAATTCAAAATGTATTATGCTTTAGTATTAAATGATTTTAACACTAAAATTAGATTTCGATGTTAATTTATAATGTAAATTCAAAATGTGCTATACTTTAGTATTCAAATTCTAGCATGTTGAAAGTGCCCATTATTTTCTTGGGTGAAAATTTTAAGAAAATAAAGCCCTTTAAGGAATTCTTAAGAATGATAGACATTATATTACAAAATGGCAAATTGAAATGCAGACTTTATCACGCTTTCATTTATACACAGTTATTGTGTGTTTGACAAGAAAGGAAACACTGTTCCAATATTTCTGAATGATTTTTAGTCATTGACTTGAGTTTAAAGCGGTAGAATAGTGGTGGGATTAAAATGCCTCTCGTGACATTTAGGAACAAACTAAGTCACTCTTGACGAGTCTTTAGCGTTTTCCGGATAAATATCTATTGTATGTCTTTTGTATTGTAATTTTAAATTGATATTTATAAAAGAAAGTTGTTGGGAGAGTGTTCAACACTTTGCATCTCAGCAGTGTAAAACTGAAAAATATTTCCTCAAATTTCAGAATACATAAAGTATGTAAAAAGTAATAAAAAAATATAAGGGAAAATAGTACTATTCCAGATTTAAAATCAGCATTAGAGCAATTTTTCGCAACCCGTCATAAAATAAAAAAGTTTTGTTTCTTTTTGAATAAACTTTTGACAAGTTCTAAATCTCTAACTTAAAAGTAAATATTCAGTATTGTCATTTCAAGTAATGATTATTTGAAAATAACAAAAAGTATACACCCAATAGAAAAAAGTTAAAATCTCCTATATGCTATATAATTTTTAAATTTTGTATATAAAGCTAAATTTTTATATTAAATTGAAGATAAGTAACTTTTTCATGCTGTAATCTTAAAGTTTTAAATGTACTTGACAGTTTGAGGGTTAAAAAAATTGTAAAAACTGTTAGGAAATTGAAAAATTAAAAAAAATATATTCTTTGTTCTAAATCTCTAACTTAAAAGCAAATATTCAATATAGTCATTTCAAGTAATGACTATTTGAAAAGAACAAAAAAGTATACACCAAACGGAAAAAAATGAAAATCATACGCTATATAATTTTTAAAATTTGTACATAAAACTAAATTTTTATATTAAATTGAAGATAAATAACTTTTTCATGCTGTAATCTTAAAGTTTTACAGGTACTTAACAGTTTGAGAGTTAAAAAAATTGTAAAAATTGTTAGGAAATTGAAAAATTAAAAAAATATATATATTCTTTGTTCATACTGGAAAATAAACTAATCGCTAGAATTAATATAATACAGGTCCACAAATTAAAAAAAAAGCTAACGAGCTTCTATTTGATATAAAAAATTAGTTTTTAAATTACAAATTTCAAAATTTCTTTTTCGTGATTTTAAGTGGATTTGTACTTTCATCATTTTGTGTATAAATTTTGTTTTTTAAAAAGTATTGTTTTATATAACAAAATTAAATTATTTGTATCAAGTTACAAATTTATTAATGATCTTGGAAAAAATTTATTCTAAATATAGCAGAACATTTTATTTTATATCAAATAAAAAATAGCCTAAAATAATAAAATAACAAAAGATTTTTTATCTCAAAAATTCCGCCTAAAGCATAAAACTAAAAATTTATCAGCAAAAATGCACTTTCTGCTGAGTAAATACATTTTACTTATAAATAATGTAAATTTCTAAAATCATTCAAAAAGAATTTGAAATTATTTTGTGAGAAACCTATTTCTGCTGTTTCTATGTTTTATCAATATAAGAAATTTAATGTTTATGTCAGTAATAATCATGTGCATCTGATTAAATGATAAATGAGTTTTTGAGAACAAAGGTAAACTAATTATCTTTATATCATAGAGATTATAGAAGCAAATTGTGTTAACTGCTGTGTTACAGGGTAACGACCTTCAAACAAATTTTATTCGAGCTCGGTGTGGAAATTATATTAATTTTTGTGTATGTTGCTGCTATAAAAAAGAGTATTACAAAGAGTTAATCAAAGTTAACAAGAAATAAATATTTAAATATTGAAGATATTGCGTGGATTATTTTTCTTTAGTTGCCCCACAAATGGAGCAATATGGGAAGACGAGAGTAATAAAAAAAAAAAAAAAATGAATTGTCGAAATGCATTTATAAGGGCTGTAAAAATAATATTACGTTGGCCTAGTGTTTGAGAAAGAAGAAATGAATACTCATTAAAAAACACATGGACAAATATGTCTTGAATAAATGATTTTAAATAATTAAATGCCTAAGGAATAGAACTTGAATACAACTTATCATTTGCAGATATCAAAGACTCCTCTCGACTTGGAGTCGGCCCTAAAAAAACAGAAAAAAAGGCTCTAGCCTCTTTTTCTTTTTCTCGTGTCTCTCCAAAAATGACTATTCCTCAAGCAGAGGATGCCAGCAGCGTTCACCCTCTTCTCTCCTCTGGTAACAACCTTGTCCTTAAAAAAATCAGACTGCCTCGCAGAGAAAAAACAGAGGTCCACTCAAGAACGAAGGGGTTAGAATCCCGCCAAACCAACGGGTCCTTCTATTGGTTGGGAGAAGTCCGAAGTTTCTTCCTAGTTCAAACCGGTCCTGTTCTGTATGTCTGACGATGGCTCACGGAAAGAGGTATAAAAAGCTGAACCGAATGTAACTTTGTGTTACAGGGGCTATAAAAGATAAATTATCAAAAAATCATTTATTATAGTGAAAGTCTAAGAGGCAATAAATCATAAAGGTCAGAGTTAAGGTCAACCACAGCAAAAGGGTAGATCAGGAAGAAGTCTCTACAATGGGCAGGGATTGAACTTATCTGTGAAACCTCACTAGCTTTAAAATTATGCATTAAGAAAGTAATGATAGGGACCTCTCTTAAAAAACGAATGGGTTCGCCCAAAGATTTAAGCGGTGACGGTACATATGAAGAGAGAAGTGGAAGAGAGATGATAGTCATGCAAGAGCGATAACTCTGTAGCAGTAGCCTTCTCCAATTTCATTTGAGAGTCTGATGAATCCCAGTATATGAGGATCACAAGTCCCTGTTTCCGCCATCCATCCGCCGTCTTAGGTCCCCGGTAAGACACCATGCCCAGTACTAAATTATATGCCTTAAAACAATATAACTCCTCTCCATTCTTCATTATAATATATCCATTCTGCGCTCTATAATACTCGATTAATTAATTTGGATGAACTGTAGATAAAATTCCACATACAAAAATGACTCACTTTAAAATATAAAGAGCTATCGAAAACATAATATACGCGTATAATATATTTAAAAATGAAAGCTTTTAAACTTGCGTCAGTTATTTTATTCGACACTGAAATCTACATTTATATGTAAAAAAGCTAACAATATGAAAACTGCACTTTAATGGCCTTTGATATGTATTGACATTCTGAATAGAAAAATAGGAAAGAAAATGCCTGAAAAGTATTTATATATAAAAAGCAGTATCTAGGAAAACATTGTAATAGTTCTTAGCTTAGCCTTGATACAGATATTTTTGGATTCTTTCATGTAGTTAGTTCTGTCGCTGGAAACAAGCTTTTAAGCATAATTCATTGGCTTCCGCTACATGTATCTTTTTATAGCCTCTGTTAAAGGATATGGGAGCATGTTGAACATTACAAAACTACTTTCCTTTTCTGTTACTTAATGCTCAAAGTTATTTTTTGAGAAAGTTTTAAAATATATTACATCATTAAAAGAAAATTCCCTTTGGATAATGTCTTTATGGCGTTGTATAAAGATAAGATATATCGAGGGTTATACCTGACTTTGTTTCAGCTTTCCCTGTGGTGCAGTAAGTGACGGGATGCTGCTGAAAACTTGCGTGAAAATGTAATTTTTAATTTGTAAGGCGCTATTTGGATTTTGCGTTTTAACATGTGATAGTGCGAGAATGCTAAATATTTAAAAGGATGCCTTTTTAAATGGCTTGTGAGATTTTACCGAATATAAACAATAAAGTATATAATTTATTTTTAAGTATGTATCTGATTTATATGCAAATTTTAAGGTGATAGGGAAGTAGAAAATATTTTTATTATATATATTGTAATAGTTAAAATTTCTGTTATAACGAGACAAAACATGTTACATGCTGAGTGTTAAACCATTATTTAGCTCTGACAATTATCAAAACCCTATTTTTAATACACAAGTAACAAGTAATTTTGAGATGAAGATAAAAAGGTTATAACTGGCAGGACAAATACCTTTATTACACATTCTTGGTTTGGTTTGGTATGGATCGCTAAACCTACTTATTTTGGTACACGAATGGTAATGAGATATAGGTCTATTGGTTAAAACAGATTACGAACATCTGTATGAGCAGTTGGATTCAAACTCATTGTCTCTTGTTGCGAAAGACATACAATAGAATGTAAAAAATACAATAGTTGTAAAATTGAATTATATAATAGTTTTTATATGTGCATGAGAAGTAACGGGCATTACGCTATATATAACTAAAATATACATGAAGGATGAAAACTTTTTACAGATTTATTTGAGTTTGGCCGATTGTAGTGAAAACTTTTATAAGCGTGTTTCATGTATGAGAAGACATAGTGCTTGGAAACATGAAAATATTAAAAATAAGTTTATGTCCAAATGTGGAGTTTTTGCCTCTAAACCAAGTTGGTTCATAATTTTTTTTTTGTAATTGGTTTAATCTCTTGGCTAAATCCTAATAGAGAGAACACAATAAACGCTAAAATGCACAAATCTTAATTAAAAAATTGTCATTCTGCCCTTTTTCTTCCAATGAATAGATATTTTTCAATTTAAAAAGAAGTTTATAAGCAGAAAATTTTTAATATTTTAAGATATGTATGAGCAAAATACCAGTGAGTATGGGAAAAAAGTTAAAGCAGGAAACATAAATATGTGATTATTGGTTCTTTAGTATCATGTGATATATACAGCATTGGGTTGACTGTTGAAAAGTTAAAACAGTTCGGGCATATCGGGAAAGGAGATTTTACTTCATCTAGGAGTATTTAGTACTCTCAAAATCACTTCACAAACAAGAAGAAAGATTGGTGAAAACTCCGGCGAAATAAAATTTAAATTTGGCATTAGAGTATGGTGACAATGAAGTAAAAAATTAAATACTGACCTTGGAGAAAATTGGTTTTAATATAGTGAATCAGAAGGCTATAGGTTGCCTGATTTTAATGGTGGTTGTTAAAAGTACATAAATGAAAGAAAGTGTATAAGTGTTTTACTTGCTTAAGTTTAAAGACTTAACACAGTAAGTCATTTATAAAGAAATCAAATGGTTGGATCAGATTTACAGATGAAATTTTAAGTGAGAGATACTGGGTAAGGAATGTTATTTATGAAACCAAATAGGCCCTATTTTAAATTTATGCGTATCTACTCAGATAGCGCTACACTCCTTAATGGCAGATTTAAATTCTATTCTGGAGATATTGCTGTCAATGGGTCTAATACATAATTAAGGCTTCGTTTGTTTAAAACATTAAAAAAAGGTATGAATTTAAAAAAAATATGCCTTTTGATATAAATTATTTGAGTGTGTTTTTTAACAAAATTGCTTTATGCTATAAACAACAGACAATTTTTCATAGAGAAACTACAGTCACTGCTTATTGGAAGATATCGAAATTTCATCTGGGTTAGGAGTATGCTTAAATTAATTACGTTGATAATTAAAGAAAAAAAATCATGCTTTTGGTTTCTTACGAAGAAATTTGGTAATCAATGATATATTTCCTAAATTTAAAAATGTCCATTTTGTAGTATTTGACACAAAATATCATTCCAACTTCTAGAAAAGGATAATATTTTGAAAAATGTAATAAAAAAGATAAATTAAAAAATTAGTGACTAAAAGGGAATAAATCTAAAAAAAATGTGACTAAAAGCTAGTAATTCTAAATAAAATGAGATTAAAGGAGAGGAAAGTCATTTACTAACATGTCTATATTTTTCCATAGACTGAACGTTCATCTTATACTTCTGCTCTGTTTTCAGATTTTTAAAATCTTTAGCTGCTCAAAAATAAACTGGCACAGGATAAATTACAATTCAATTTTTGCAAATGATTGAAATTTTAAAACAAACAAACGTATTTATTTTAACGTTATGATAACCGACGTCTTTCAAATTAGGATTTAACAAATTCAGCTAGAAAACTTTGAGGCCTCAGAAAGAAAAGTAAATGTCTTACTCTACAAACTGGGAGAACTTTATTTACCGCTGAGTTTATTAAGGGACTCATTATGTAAAAACTCAATTCATTATGTAAAAACTTAAATTGCATTTCTGAAAAATTGCATTTTTTTGCTCCCTGTATAACGATCATAACTGTCAGAATAACTTTCCAAATTTAATAAGTTTCAAATTTAGGTTGTTAATGATGTACTGTGTGTGTTAATAGTGTACCGTGTGAATTTAACTCAAAGGTTTTAAATGCATTAGTTTAGAGAAAATTCTTTGAATTTTTTGTCAAACAATTTAAAAAAAAAACTTTCGTATTTTTACCTGTTAATATTCAATTGACTACAACTCGACGTTAAAATATTGTCATTCTTTTAATTTGATGCCTGTCTATTGGATATATGTCTACATTTATACAAAAAAAAATCTTATACGTTTTTATTTAAGGTTTTCAAAATTTTAACATATATTTACAACGAATATATGTATGTATTTTAGTTTTTATTATTTTTTAATCACCTACCACCCGAATCATTTCTGTTGAACATACGTTCATAATAATCTTAAATCTAAGTTATAATGGATTCCCGAAAGTGATAAAATAGAGAATTTAAATAAATTTTAATATACCAGCCTGTAGCCATTAGTGATTAGTCTTAATTTTATATACCACAGGAAGCTATTTATAAAAAAAATCTTCATAAGAGAATTATTCTCTATCCTATGTCAAAGACATTATAATGTAAAATTTATAATTTATATAGACATTCTTTATGATATCAGTCGATGCACCTCATGTAAAAAGTAAGTTTCTGCACGAGGGTTGAAAAATTATAAAATTCCGATCTAAATGACAAAATTATATATGATAGCAGGTACTTTAAAATTTAGGGAACTATTTACAGGATTTCCATATAACTTTAAAAAGTAAAACTTTTTATAAGAAAACATAAATATTCTACAAAATATTATTTACTGTCTTCAAAGAACGACCATATAATGACACTAAGCGTTCATGGATTAGTCCAGTGGTCGTCAGAATGAGGCTTGGAAACCACCTGCGGCTCTTCTGTGTGCTGTATCAATAGCAAATACATAGAAATGGTTCTGATACCTTCGATGTTTTGTGTCATTGATAACTTTGCTCTAACTTAACACATTGCGTGCTGGTACATTTCGCAGCGGAATTTACCGGGAGCGGGCGTTTTACGCGTAAATTTAGTTATTCAGTTAAATCTCAATAGATCGAAAATTATTTAATGTTTTAACCAACTTTTCGTATTTTATATTGAAATATATAAACAAATATATAAAAAGACAAATAAACAAATATATATATATAGATACAAATATAATATATATACATATATATATATATATATATACATATATGTTATATATATATTCATATATATATATATAATATATATATATATATATATATATATATATATATATATATATATATATATATATATATATATATATATATATATATATATATATATATATATATATATATATATATATATATATATATATATATATATAATATATATATATATATATATATATATATATATATATATATATATATATATATATATATATATATATATATATATATATATATATATATATATATATATATATATATATATATATATATATATATATATATATATATATATATATATATATATATATATATATATATATATATATATATATATATATATATATATATATATATATATATATATATATATATATATATATATATATATATATATATATATATATATATATATATATATATATATATATATATATATATATATATATATATATATATATATATATATATATATAATATATATATATATATATATATATATATATATATATATATATATATATATATATATATATATATATATATATATATATATATATATATATATATATATATATATATATATATATATATATATATATATATATATATATGAATATATATATATATATATATAAATATAAATATATATATATATATATATATATATAATATATATATATGAATATATATATATATATATATATATATATATATATATATATATATATATATATATATATATATATATGAATATATATATAAATATATATATATATATATAATATATATATATATATATATATATATATATATATATATATATATATATATATATATATATATATATATATATATATATATATATATATATATATATATATATATATATATATATATATATGAATATATATATAAATATAAATATATATATAATATATATATATATATATATATATATATATATATATATATATATATATATATATATATATATATGAATATAAATATATATATATATATATAATATTATTTTCGCAAGGATAAATAAAAAGTTAAGTTTTAAATCTAAATTGATTTTTTAATCAAACTTCCCGTTCTGGGGTTCCGCATGAACTGATGTAAAAACTAGTTTTTATTTGTCTTAGTTTTTCCAGTTATTTTTGTACCCACAAACAAACCATGCTGTTACACTAACCCGTACTAGTACGTGACCCGTGCTCAAGTATCAATCGTCAGAAAACGTACAAGTACTTGTCCCGCAATACAATATGTTAAAAGTCTGCCGACCCTGGCTAGTGTCTTATAACCTAAATTTATGAGAATGTTTAAAAAAATCTGTAAAACTTTTTATTTTTTATTTTTTGCTTTAAACGTGGTTGGTATCCTTTAAAATAAAATTTGTACCTACTTAAAGAAATTTATTCTGGGTATTGAATTGATCTTGTAAGTGAAAATAATCGGTCAGTAGAAATTATATTTTCCTGACGTTAACTAAACTCAATGTATGATAAATACATTAAGAATGGAATTTGTAATAACACTTTAATCTTTTTTAAATCCTAGAAAATTCACCGTTGAATGATAAATTTAGATTAAGATAGTTTGTGAAATGAATACAATTTTTCCTATGCGAAACCAGGCACACGCTAGAGAAAATTTACTCACCTTTGAATATTTATCGAATAATAACATATGTTATGTTGTGTCAGATGTTATTCATGAAACTGTAGAATATTCAATGAAGAATTACTAGAATATTACATCCCCAGTGATGCTTGCGTAATTTAAGCTCTAGCGTCTCTGTTCAAGGTAATATATTTATCAATATATTGTACTGTTTTTGATGAACATATTTATGTTTACAATTTTCTTTTATTATCTCAAAATAACAAAATGGTCTTCATCTGATGAAGCAAATTTTCCAAGCGAGGCTATAACTTCGATGTTCTAGCAGAGTTAGATTTAAAGTTTTCTTCAAAAAGGGATTCCCACCAAGTGAAAAGTTTTGCAAAATAATATATTAATTTTTAGAGATGTGAGCGAATTTAAAGCGTAAATTAAATGATATTCCAAGTATTGAAGATGTCTGTCAAATTATTTTACTTATGAAATATTATAAATTATAAAAATTATAAAACAAATATTGACTTTTCCTTTTTTGCATTTATTGTAAAATAAAATATTGTTATTAAGATGATTTTTCTCGAATAACCCAACAAATAAATACTGTGTAGAGTAAAATTTTTCTTTACAAACTTCCCGCGTTTTACTTATAGCTTATAGAAGCGTGTTATTAATTAATGTAATGTAAACTTTTCCTGAAAATGTTGTAATTTAGTTTTCACTTTATGCTATGAAACGTGATTAATATATTCATACGATAAATATAACGTAGAGCGATAAATCATCTTTGATATAGTAAGTATGAATAGTCAGTTTTTATATCATTTTGTAAAAAGCTCCTCCCCCATCTGGTTTCTTGGTTAGTTGTCAACCAGAATTCGGCCTTGAGTTCTAAGCTTCTATAGTTCAAAACGAGAAAATAGTTTTGCTATTTCCTCAGACCAGCGGCTGATAGTGTACCATGAACATTACATTCATACTCGAGGTGATATAAGTAGTCAGTGGCGGGAGGGAAATAACAAAATAACAAAATGATCTTCATCTGATGAAGCAAATTTTCCAAGCGAGGCTCTAACTTTGATGTTCTAGCTTAGTTAGATTTAAAGTTTCCTTCCAAAAGTGATTCCCACCAAGTCGAAAGTTTTGCAAAATAATATATTAATTTTTGGAGATGTGAGCGAATTTAAAGCATAAACTAAATGATACTCCAAGTATTGAAGATGTCTGTCAAATTATTTTACTTATGAAATATTATAAATTATAAAAATTATAAAACAAATATTGACTTTCCCTTTTTTGCATTTATTCTAAAATAAAATATTGTTATTAAGATAATTTTTCCTGAATAAGCCGTGAAACAAAGAAATACTGTGTAGAGCAAATTTTTTCTTTAAAACCTTCCCATGTTTTAGCAATAGCTTATAGAAACATGTTATTAATTAATGTAATATAAACTTTTCCTGAAAATGTTGTAATTTAGTTTTTACTTTATACTATGAAACGTGATTAATATATTTATATTTTTATAGAGCGATAAATCATCTTTGACATATAATAAGTATAAATAGTCAGATTTTATATCATTTTCTTAAAAGTTCCTCCCCCTTCTGGTTTCTTGACTAGTTGTCAACCAGAGTTCAGCCTTGTGCTCCTAGTAGTACTAAGCTTCTATACTTCAAAACGAGAAAGTAGTTTTGCTATTTCCTCAGACCAACAGTTGATAGTGTGCACACATTTATAGTCATGGTGATATAAGGTAGTCAGTGGCGGGAGGGAAATTGGATAAGTTCGTAACAGATAAAGGCTAATTATTTGACATATATATTTGACTATTCAACACTATGCATTTTATTGAAAAAGGTCTTACATGAACATGTTAAAGGGTTAGAACTTTTTTGGTTTGGAAGTTTGGAATTAATTTCCTATTAGTCTATGTCTGAACAATCCAGAATAATAACAACATAATTAGAGTTCTGTAGGAATAATCTTTAAGGCTTTGCATGTTTAACTCTAATGTTTAACCACAAGAAGTCATTTTGTAAATTAATCAAACTTTTTAAGCAGTTTTATTGAAAGGAGTGTGTTTTTTTGTAGATTTGGGAAAAGAAGGAAGGGTACTGCATAAAGAACGTCGTTTATCAAAACATATTTGCTCCAGTTTTAGATCCTTTTCCAGACTAGATGCCTCAAAAATATTTTTAAAATCTATTGGTATAATAAAGTATCAAATACTGAAATATACAAACAATTTAGGTACAAACCCACAACAGCAATAATGCGAAAACACAGATGGCAATGATTAGATCATATATTAGGAATACCTCCATGAGACCCAACACGTATTAACCTAACTTGGGCTCCTGATGGGAAAAGGAAAAGAGGTAGACCTAAATACATCTGGTGGTAAATGATCATGAAAGAACGGTATTCTCTGAGGTGGGATCCTTATGGGAAAAGGAAAAGAGGTAGATCTAAATACATCTGATGGTAGATGATCATCAAAGAGCGGTATTCTCTGACATGGGCTCCTGATGGGAAAATTAAAAGAGGTAAACCTAAATACACCTGGTGGTAGATGATCATCAAAGAACGGTATTCTCTGAAGTGGGAGAAATTCAGGACAGCAACGCTGGACCTGCGGGGATGAAGGAATATGCTGGCGACCTCATGCACCACATGGAATAAAGATAATTATGAAGAAAAAGATGCGTTCTTAAATTCACTTTTTCCTCAGTTTCAATTTGATATTACATGATATTTTTGCTTAAAATTGTTAGTTTAAAGTGTAGACACATTAGTGAGACAAAAATATTTATAATAGTTAGTGTAGCATACTTTAAGCATTTTTAGCACAATAAATGCAGTGTATTTTTTAATGATCCATTTTTTTTTACATAGGAACCATTAACATATGTGGATTATTCATATCTTTAAACTGCATTTCTAATTCCTACCATTAAGAATCATTATTTTTTCGTTATATATTAATTGCCTTAAAAAGGTTCTGAGATTTTAGACGAGTTTAAAAAATCTCTAGCAGAGTGTACAGGATGTTTCTGATTCAGGCCCAAAAGAAATGAAAATAGTTTTTGTTCTCCAGTAAAACAAATTACTAAAAATCCATTAAACGAATTTTAAGTGTGAAAATGCTATTTATACTAAAGGTCATATTTAATTATAAAATCTAAATGTTTAATAATTACGTCTTTTCAAACTATTAAAAGTAACTTACTAGGGAAATATTTGTTTGACATTAATTGCATTACTCTAAATGCTTTTCTCTGAAAAATGTCTCATGTAATAAAAAATATCGTAAGAAATGAAAATTAAATAATTTACCTTTCTTTAAATGATAGTTTTTGAAAAATGTCAAGTGAAAAAGGAAAACCCTAAACCAAGATAAAAACTGCGTGTTTGAAAATCTTTTTCTGTGACAAATACAAATCTATTTATGTCTGAGCGAACTAAAACGAGACGGATAAAAGGTTTATTAAAATGTAATGAACGTGTGTCAATGAACAAAGTGTCCTGACAAAGTCACAGGAAATTTTGATTAATGGATCTTATTCCGTGATGTGTTCCTGATATTCTTTTGATGTCAACAGCTAATGATTTCGTAATCTAGATTTGGGGACAGTGATATTTTATTTTCATATGTTTCGATTTGAACTGCTATTTTTTATTAAAGATATTTTAACATATTTTTGTTTCAAGCGAAAATGTCTCGAACTGAAACTTGGAGTTTAGTTAAGTTTTTAAATACGTGAACATAGGAAAACATTCTTGATATGAAACAAATAACATATTTTTGTTTCACGTAAAAATGTCTCGAACTGAAATTTGGAGTTAAGTTTTTAAATACACAAGAAATATGAAAATATTCTTGACTATGAAACAAATAAGTTATTGAGAACTGAAATCTTTATTTGCGATTCGGAGATGTATTGTCACAGAACATAGTTTCTAAAGCCAAAACTGAAAGGCTGAAGACATATTATTCAAACAATAGAATTCGAATGAACAGATTCCGGTACCAAACAAAAACATAGATTATAAAATGGCTCATAGATTATAAAAATTGCTAAAAACCCTTAGAAGTGGTTCAAGGAAGCCAATACAAGTTTTGGCTATAAATTCATCTCAGAATATTTGTGTTCTCGTATTACAGAAAACAACGGTTATTATTTTACTTGGGGGTAATTTAAAGGTTTTTCTTGTAGTTTACTATTTAGGTTTTTAAGTTTCTGTGTTCA
>CM063502.1:93060507-93143007 GCA_032207245.1 Pardosa pseudoannulata
TAATAAATATTACATACACACTTGAATCTGCAAGTGGTAATGCTGTATAAAATAATGAAAACTATCTCTCAAAATAATTTTTAATCTATCTTTTTCAAATCTTATTTATTCTCTTTCAAGAGCATGATGCATAAAAAAAGGAAAATTTGAGAGATTTATTTTACTGACTATTGTAAAGCAAATAGATTTTAATTGTGTCTCTTTTATGAAGTATGTAATGTATGAAAGATACTTATCGCATAAATTAAATATAGAAGAAAAAGTAGAAATAATTATTTTAAAGTGTTTCAGAAATTTTAAACTGCTACGTCACAATGTAAATATGTTCTTATTTAAATTACCAATCACTTAATATAATGTTATTACAATTAAATAATTTGTACCAGATTTTAATAACATTTTCAAATTTAATATTTTCAATTAAAATATATTTTTGAAATAAAATAATAATTATTTTTGAAATAAAAACTGTATAATATATTTAACAGAAGAAAATTAAAAAAAAAATTTTTGAGACATCATTTGATACCTGTAAATTATGCCAAGTTGTAATTAACTTATAAATTCTAATTTTGTTTTAAATTAATTAGAAGTGTATGCTCTATAGAATGAATTAATTACATTACGTATTTAACATCAATAACTATTTAAAAAATAATTCAAAATAAAAAAACATTAAATATAATACAATTTTTAATTTCATTTTAATCAACAAAATATTGAAAATATTAAAATTTTCAAAAAATATCCATTCATTCTATAGATAATAAACATATATTTAAACATGAAAAATTTTAAGCAGATAATTTAAATATATATTTTTTAATCTTACGGACAGTGGTGAAAATTACAGTTTTGAGAAAAAAGCCTCTGAAGATTAAAGAGCAGCTGGCGTGTCAAGTGTCAGCAGAATATTAACAAGCTCCGGATATGCCATATATCTAAACGATATTTTTTCTATAACTTGCGATATACTTTCAATTTTTAAAACCCGTTTCTTTTAATATATTCAGGAACAAATGAAAAAAATATAATCAATTGAAAAAAAATCAATTTTTTTTAAGTTTAAAATTATTGAAACCCCTTAAGAGTGATTTTTTTCAAGGTTAAATATATTTTTTGTCAGTTGGGCTCTAATATTTAAGGAATATATAAACATAAAAACTAAAATCATAACAGTTTATATAAAAACTTGCCCCTTCATTGTCAGTAAAAATATCGAAAGATATGTGACTTATAAAATACACAGTTTTAATTGCGCTAGATATTTTTGGTTGAAGATTATCAACCCAAGTTCTGTCATTTTTGTTATCTATTATCATTTCAAAATTTTTTCCTTTTTTACAGTCATTTATGTAGACTGTTCAGTATCGAGTGACGTCTTCTTACTGAGAAAATTTATTACAAAAATGTGGTGTGACACAGACACTGACCATAAACTTCGCGTGATTTTTGGATGTGACAATGTCCGTAACGTAACAGCAGTTTCGAGGATGGCAAAGATATTTGAATAATTGGAGGTCAGATGCAACCAGAAAAACAAAGGTTTGTCGGCAAAATCGGCATGAAAGTCTGAGAAAGAGTTCTCATTAATTTTAACTACTTTATGCCTTTCTGTAGAAAATGTAGGTGAAACAAGTGCGTGGCATTATTTTTTGTGACTAAATCAAAGTATGCTATTATCAAAGTATGCAAAGTATTAAATTAAATAAAAAAAAATTGAATATGATAGATTTATTGCATTTTTAAAGACTGCGTACTTTATGAACATTCCTGCATGATTTTAATCATTTAGAAAAATTGTTGCATGAGAAGGGCGCCTAATGGTTGAAGTTCATAATAAAAGCCTTATATTATAAATCAACAGTATATTGGGATTTCATAAACTAATTCCTAATGTCAAACAGATTCATTTGAGTATCCGGTTGACATCTAAACAAGATTCCGGATACTTAATGGAAATTACTTGCTCCTAAGGATATTAAATTACCTGAATCTTAGATGAAATTAAACACTTTGAACTATTAAGCTTTAAAAAGTTGAAACGTCGTAGATGTATTTTAAGGGGTCATAGGACTCAAGTAGAAAAGATGTAATTATCATTTTCGACTTTCCATACCTTCAAAACTACCAGTTTTAGAAACATTAATTTTTTAACATAGTTAGAACAAAATATTTTACACACATATCTAATTAATTTTTGAAATATAAAAAATAAATTTTTATTAGAAAGTTTTAAATTAGAGACATTTTGTTGTTAACAAACATGATATATAGGCTAACGCGTATGATTACTAAAAATATAGTGAAGTTTGAGACAAACGTATTGTTTTGAAACAGACTGCAGTATCTCAAAAACGCTTTGAACTTAAATTTGTATGTATTAAAAATACATATATATTCTTAAAAAATATTTGAAAAAAAAAGGAATTTTTTTCTTCAAAAGTTAAAAATTTATTATTGAAAAAAAAGGAAATATACAAGAAAATTTAAGTACAATATTATGAATACTATATTGTATACAACCTGTAAAAATTTCATGAAAAAATATTAAAAACTCTTTGAGATAACATGCACGTTACATGAAAAAAAATTGGAGAAAAGTCAAGTTAAAGTTTTGTAAGATTAAATTTGTTTACAGTAAACAGCTGACACGTTTTGATTCATAACTCCCCTCAATATTACAATGTTTTTACGTGGATTGTTTTAAAATGTTCACAAAATGAATTCTTTTTCACATATATTTTTTCTGAAAAGTCAAATTTTTGTCCACTTAACAGTCGTGTAACCTCTTAAGTTAAAGTTATAAAATATATGTTCTTTAATAGTTCACAGGCTCCACTGGACATCTGAACGACATCTATGTGAAATACTGTGTTTTAAGTGGATGATCAATGAATTGTGTGTGTTGAACTTCACACCATATGGCATAAAATAATATGTTCCTAACGTGTCATATAATTTAAAAGTGTTATTTAGTAACTCATAATTTATGATCTTTTGTTTAAAAGATTAAAAATTCAAACCGTATTCCTTATTTTGTAAATTTTAAACATATAGCTATGTAACAACATGCATAATTGGTTTTATATTTTAATTATTAATAGGATGTTAATATTAACAAGCTGTATGACATTATAAGTATAGTAATAAGTATAGTAATATAGTATAAGTAAGTTATAATTATGACATTACAAGTATAGACAAGCATAGACAAGTATAGACAAGTAAGCTATATGACATTATAAGTATAGTAGTAAGTATAGTAATATAGTATAAGTAAGTTATAAGTATAATAAATAATATTAAAGAGGGACAAACACAAGAAAAAACAAGGAAATATTTTGATTTTAACATTAAATTTCGTTATAAATCTAGTTTTATTTTAAATGACTTAACTTGAATTACAAAAGTTTAATATACTATTGTAACTCAGTATAAAATAGTGAAGCCAGACAGATAATTTCATGAAAATAGTTAGGAGAATTAGGGGTTTGTTTCCTTCAGATGAAACATATTTGTAATAAGCTAGCAGTTTTTGATATTAGTGGACTGCGTTTAAATCCACATAACTGCCTTCTCTAATATTTTAACCTGTCATGATTAGATTGCATTAATACGCACATTTAATTTAAACGATCAAGTTTCGCGCAATTTCAGGCGAATCAATCATATATATACTGAAAATATTTGCTAAGAATTTAATTCTATTCCAGAGAAAGGACTTTTGAATATTTAGTCGACTGTAGTAATTTCTCATACTGCATTCGCTTAAACATAATTGATAAAATTATACAAGTGCTTAACTTCGGACCTACAAGGATCATTAAATAAGTTTGAGAAATGAGTGAATGATGATGGATTAGGGACGCACCTCATTACAGAGATAAATATTAATTAATGGAATATCTTTGACTTGTTCGAAATCGCTAGAATATTCCCAAATGATTTCATCGTTATGAATTTTCCAATTAATTTTATTGATTCAAACTCCAAATTTTGGAGTTCATTTATCCAAAATGTTACTAATAAATTATCAAAGGGAACATCATACTGTTGATCAACAATTAAAGTAATAGTTCGCTTATCTCAATATGGCTTTGTAGGAGTCAATAGCATTGGCAAATACACAAAGCTATTTGTAATCGCGGATAGTACAAGACACTCCACGGTAAGTCGGAACGCGAGCACAAAATATGACAATGGATAAAAATTTGAGATTATCTGAACGGCCCAGTAGTCATAATTTGAGTTAAATTGAGAAACTTTAATGAAGAATTAATTCTTTTTATCTTAATAGCCTCTTAATTGAGCTGTAGCGTTCATTTCAAGAGCCCATTTCATCTATGTCTTATCAATTCTTTTGAATGATACATAAAAGTAAATTTTCTTATGTTCTCCAATTCAACAGAATATTTTTTGTCAAGCTATGATTGTTTAATGATATAAATTTAAAAATATAACTGTTAAATTAATCTGTTAGATTAATCGTACAACTTACTAGAATGCAAACTGATACGATTAGAGTGTTTTGATGGACGTAAATACCTCTTAATTAAAATTATCAACGAGGTAGAAAAATAGATTAATTTAGAATGCTAAATTTTCTGCAATACAGGAGGATTCAAAGTAAATTTCTTCCTAATAAAGTATTGTTTTAATTTATTATTCAAAAGGGAGAAACACAATAAATGCGGTATTCATTCTCGGATCCATAAGTACGAATCACATTGTATACTGCTTTCCTGATGCTGTAAGTCTACAAGACCCAAAGGAAAAAGTTCATTTCCATTTTTTTAAGAATGCTACCACCATAAAAATGTCCACATTAATAACTATAGGAAATAAGTGTTTGATGCTCAAATCTTGAACTTTATTGCAAAGAAGAAATGACATTTTTAGGCATGTACAGTTTTAATTTCATCTCGACAGTTAAAGGGACTTTTGGATGATTTTTTTAATGCATTAAGTCAGTTAATGTTTGTGATTATTTGTTTGCTTAAATTTACCTGACATCCTATTATTTTTCTTATTTTAGATGAATTTAGTTAGTTATGAAATGACAAGATTTCTGGTATTGTATTTATACCGCAGTGAAACTAATTCAAATAGTTTTGCAAGTATTCCATTAATATAAGATATCACATGGAGAGTTTTGAAATAATAATAGAAAAAAACACTAAAATGTGTATCTTATATAACTTTTTATTTGGAATGGAAAACTTTTCCCCTGAAATAAACTCTATATTAGTAGTTATTTCATATTTTTAATCTTTTTTAACTAGTATAGGACATAAAAGTATTTGATACTCGAATCTTTCAGTGAGTCTGTTACAGAGACACAAATTTGTTTTTAGGCAGGAAATTTTAGTTTGTTCTTAATTGTTTAAAAGGGATTTTTGGGCAATTTTTTAATACAATCAGCTAGTTAATGTTTGCGATTATTTATTTGTTAAAAATTAGCTGACATCATTACATTTTCTTCTTTTGGTGAATTTATTTTCTTGGTTTATGAAATGATGGTATTTCATTTATATCTGGATTAAAATAATTCTAATATAATTGTAATTATTCTATTAAAATTAGCTGATAGGTATGAAATAATAATAGAAAAGAAACACTAAAATGTACCTTTTATATAACTTTTTATTTGGAATGGAAAACTCTATATCAGTAGTTATTTCATATTTTTAATCTTTTTTTAACTAGTATAGGACATAAAAGTATTTGATACTCAAACTTTTCAGTGAATCTGTTGCAAAGACGCAAATTTGATTTTAGGCATAAAATTTCAGTTTGTTTTTAAGGGTTCAAAAGGGACTTTTGGGCAGTTTTTTAATACCATCAGCTAGTTAATGTTTGCGATTATTTATTTGTTAAAAATTAGCTGAAATCATTATATTTTCTTCTTTTGATGAATTTATTTTCTTGATTAATGAAATGATGGTATTTCATTTATACCTGGATTAAAATAATTTTAGTATACTTGTAATTATTCTATTAAAATTAGCTGATAGATATGAAATAATAATAGAAAATAAACACTAAAATGTAAATTTTATATAACTTTTTTTTTAAATGGAAAACTGTTTCCCTGAAAAAAAAACCTCTATATTAGTAGTTATTTCATATTTTTAATCTTTTTTTAACTAGTATAGGAGATAAAAGTATTTCATATTCGAATCCTTCAGAGAGTCTGTTGCAAAAACACAAATTTTATTTTAGGCATAAAATTTCAGTTTGTTCTTAAGGGTTTAAAAGGGACTTTTGGGCAACTTTAACTTCTTGCCTTATGAATCGAGCTACGATTGTGTGTGCCACTTTCGACGAAAGCTTTTCTCATACGTCGTGACCAGAAGCAGTTTTATCACGGGCTAAATTGTAAGCAAACCAGTGGACATTAATAGTACTGCATTTACTATTTAATAAAACCACAGAATTTGATAATTATATTTCATTTCATTTTTATTAAAAATATTTATTAATGTTTTTATTTCACATAATATTATTTCTATGTTTTTGGTTATATAACAAAAGTAAAAATTTTCAGTCGTTTAAATATTTTCTATGTAGAATTTATTGCGTGAATAACCTATAAGTGAATAATGTATAATATTAGTCAAAATTTTGTAAGGGGTATTGTTTTATTACTGATACGAGCTTTTCACTTTTGGCCAGAGAGAATCATCACGTGTGTGATACGAGGGTCTCATTTTAGGCACAGTAGTACGATCACGTCTCCCATACGTTGTTTTAAGGCAAAGCGTTAATACCATCTGATAGTTAATGTTTGCGATTATTTATTTGTTAAAAATTAGATGACATCATTACATTTTCTTCTTTGGGTGAATTTATTTTCTTGGTTTATGAAATGATGGTATTTCATTTATACCTGGATTAAAATAATTCTAATATACTTGTAATTATTCTATTAAAATTAGCTGATAGGTATGAAATAATAATAAATTTATATAATAACTTTAATAATAATAACTTTAGAATTTCACTTTTATATGAATTTTTTATTGGGATTGGAAAACTTTTTCTGAAACAAATACCATATTCGTGAGAAAATTCCATGAAATTCTGAAAACTCAACTGTTGGTAATAACTCTTGAACTGTGTAATGTCATCTGCTGCATGAATTGCTGAAAACTCATCAAACTCAGCTTTTGAAACAGAACTACTCTTTCCTTTGCTTTTAAAATTGAATTTCAAATAGATTAATTTGAAAGTCAATCGATTTCATTTGCATACTTTGATATAGTGTTGCTATGTTCTTTTCAGATAAGGGATACAAAAATAAAAAGACATTACTTTCCTTAAAAGTTCACTGAAGTGGGAATCATGTCATCCTCTTAAAATGTTTATTTTGCTCCTACATTTAAGAAACTTAATTCTCTGCCTTTTAAATTCGTAATTTACGATGTTAAATATATTTTTTTTCATTGACTGGAGATAAGAAGCACTCTTCAATCAATTTAAATAATAAAATAGTGTTTATAAAATTACTTCTTCCCTTTTTTGAGATTAAATTTTGAGTGATGAATTAGCCGACATAAAAAGCAATATCACAAAAATACTCCAGGACTATAATAAATTTAAATTAATCGGTTTTCTATTTTCATTAAAACTAAAATGCCAAAGGTTTAGCTTCTAACAATTTATTTTGAGTTTAGTCTGCTACACATTTTTGCAAATTTTGAATAACAATCTCTTATTTTTTAATCTTTCTTACACTGACAAAACTTAAAACTTTTTTAGGTATAATTTTGGTTAAAATGTAGAGGAACTATAGGAGTGATGGTTTTGTTAATAAAGAGAAAAGTATAAAGGAATATTTTTTTACCTCCATTATTAAGTTAAAATAATTATCTTTAATTTTGAAAAATCTGTATTTTTATAAATCATCTCAAGTGAATTCTAACCCGAAAACAGTTTTTCTATGCATGGTTTAATCAGGTTTAGTTTATATCTCTGTTTTCAGTTTTTTTTTGAAAAATGAAGAATAACCAAACAAGAAATTAGTTACTAAAACCGATTTCAAACGGCTGTAAGTATTTATGCCAGTTGTTTAATTCAAATCTTTGCACTGCTAGCTAGGTAGCTAGGTAATTCACTACCTGCTCTGACTCGCTTTGCAGTAGTTTAAGTAGAATATCGTTTACAATAAAATATTTATATTACAATAATCTATTACTTATTTTGAAGCGCATATTACATTAATTATAAAATTTTATAACCAGAACAGGTGATAAAGAATGAAGTAAGGTATCAACATGTCTCTAAAATTCTAATGTTTTGATCGTGACCTATAATTGAAGTGTAATCTTTTTCTATTCTTTTAACTTCTGTTAATTATCTGATTATATTTTCTTTATAACTGCAGTTATTACTTTATTTATCTTAATCCATAGTGCAATTTTTCCACAGATAATTTAGTTGTTAACTGTACTAAATTCTACTAGTAAGTCAATTTTACTAATATCTTTACTATTTCTATTAATTTAAAATTGACACTGTACCTAAATAAACATTTGTATATATATATATATATATATATATATATATATATATATATATATATATATATATATATATATATATATATATATATATATATATATATATATGTAATAATATCAATATCTAAGCTTTAAAGTCTATCCAAAATCATTTCTCTTCCATCTAATTCGAACGAGGAAGTTTTTCATTCCTTCAGCCGAACCCGGAAATTTATTCTCTGAATTCTCAAAACAAAAAAATGATGTTGCTGGCATTTTAATAAGGAAGTAATAATTCTCCCAGGAAAAATCTGTAACGATCAGCAATAATAATCATCCTGAACACAACACTTTAACAAATGTCTGTAATCAAAAATCACCCTCTTTAAGAAATTAATTACTGTCTCAGTATTTTCCCACCAGACTTAAACTCCACGTGGCAATTGGTTCTCTCTCGTTCAAGGTTGGCCTTGCGAGATCTACACAGGGAGTATTACACTGTATGGTTAAGATTTCTCTGGATTTTGTCCTTTTTTAGATGAGATGAAATACAAATTACTAACGGCCACCACCAGTGGTGTATTTATTCATGACAGAAGCATAAAGGGACTCTTGGCAGCCAAGTATTCCCGGGCTGAGGAAAATAATAGGAACAATTTAAAGGGGTTTTCCCTTATGAATGGGGGTCCTGTTTATTAACTGTTACACACACACACACACACACACACACACACACACACACATATATATATATATATATATATATATATATATATATGCAATATTAATATCCCTTATTTACATATTTTAATATTCATTTAATAACTTCTGTATAAATTACGTTGGGGTTTGCGTAGTAATTCTGATTTTTCTCTCCAGACGTGTTATAGACTTAATGCAGCCTCTGTCTCTAATTCTTTAGCCAATAGTAAATGCGTTTTCTTTAAACATGGGTATTTGTTATCACGTGATCAATTGTGCCTAGGGGTTATTCTTAGTCATTTTACCTAAGAAATCCCTACTAAAAATGTGTATGTACACGATATTTAAAAGTTTCTTACCTGTTGTATCGATTTCATCTATCTCACCAGAAATAAAATGTGTTGTGTTTTTGGATGAATCTCGCCCATATATGTATATATATATACATACGTACTTACATACACACATACACACACACACACACGCACACACACACATATATATATATATAATTTTAAAATATGTAAAGCAACTTATATTTTATTCTCATATTCTACGTTTATTTTGTTGCTAGACTCATAACTAGGAAATTTATGGTTATATTAACACTAGATTGCCCAAGGCAGTCATTTTCACTGTTTTTTAATTTCAATTAGAAAAACAATTATGAAATATAATGACACAATTTCTTAGAATTTGGTGACTTTTTCTATAACATATAAATGGGTTTATGAATAATTGTAGTTACTTCCGCCCTCCTTTATTATATAATATTAAAAATTAATTTTAAACAAATTTCTTTACATATTTGTTATTTTTTCACAATGCAGTCATTTTGACTGTTTTTGGGCAATATAGGTATACAAGAAATCTCGGGCAATTTAGTGTTAATATTGCTAATTTACAAAATATGGGCTGGGAGATGATATTCCACTCTATGCAAACTTTAAAATGTCAATGAATAAACAATTCTCGATAGGTGTAGACAAAGTTGTTACCAAAGAGCTATTGATTTTAGGCTCTTTCTAAAAAAAGTATAGTGTGCTGCCAAAAGATATACTCCACGCAATTAAGCCCACTTGTTTGAACTATGATGTTCAGAACCACTAAAAAAGTTTTTACACTGCAAAACAGACAATCCTAATGAATACTTCAATGGTAATATATGTTAATGGTAGTATATGCTTAAAATTACTAAAAGAGGTAAATGTTGGCTGAAAATAAGACAATTAGGGGTTGAACAATGCTGTAGTACATTTAAATTAAAACTAACAAACGTACACTGAAGTCTCAGAAAAAACTGAATATTTATGTTGGACTTTTTGAATAAAATGAATAAAAATTTTGACTTTAACTATAGTAGGGAATTGAAAATATATTCTATTTATGAAAGGTAGGTAAATTAAGTAAGGCAAGTAGAAAGGAAAAAATTCTGCTTAACATAAATGAAGAGATGAGTAGTTTAAAGGTGGCACATATTAATCCATTATAAGGATATAACTATAATGCAACGGGCATAAAATGTTATTTTTTTCAAAGTTGGAAATTGAATGCTTTTATTATACCAAAGCAGACTAGCTGAAAAGTGAACTTCTAACACTTTGAAATTATAAAAGTATGTTATTAAAGTATAAATGCAGAGAAAATGCTTAAAGGATAACGATTTTCTGGTATACGGCCTTTTTATTCAGAAAATGAGAAATATTGTATAGAACTTTCAACGCTGCTGTACTCGAGTTCCCATAGCTTCACAAGTATCTGTGTGATTGCCATAATAAAAGTCTATTGACTGAAATTAGAAACATTGTACATCTTACCAATTAGGGATATACTATAAAACTTTGATCTATCATTCCCGTATTATTCTTTTTCCCAAATTTATTGTTCCGTTTATTTGGTCTCGGATTTTTTCTTGAAGGTAATGTTCCTTGGGCAAGCATTTCTTCCGCAACTTAGTCTGAAGTATGAATGAGAAACACATACCAAATACTGATAAAAACACAGAATAAATATATATATATATATATATATATATATATATATATATATATATATATATATATATATATATATATATATATATATATATATATATATATATATATATATATATATATATATATATATATATATATATATATATATATATATATATATATATATATATATATATATATATATATATATATATATATATATATATATATATATATATATATATATATGTGTGTGTGTGTAATATTAAAATACCTTATTTACGTATTTTAATATTAATTTAATATTAATTTAACATTAGTTCATAAAGTACGTTGGGGATTTGCGCTGTAATTCTGATTTTTCCCTCCAGACACGCTGTAGACTTAATTCAGCCTCCGTCTGTTCTACTTTAGCCAATAGTTAGAACGTTCTCTTTAAACATGGGTATTTTTTATCCCTTGATCAGTTGTGCTTAGGGATTATTCGTAGTCTTTTTACCTGAGGAATCCCTACTTGAAAAGTATATTTGGGGGATCACATTGTCTATGTGCACGAAGTTGTAAGTGTGTTATACTCTGCCCCGGCCGAAGCCATCCAGAACTGTATGACTGATCGCCACGACAGCAACCACCACACCAGAAGGTGTTGCTGGCCTACTAGAGTTCCATCATGGTTCGAGAACGATGTTGACGACCCCAGTAAGGAACAATACTACAAAGTAAGTTCGTGACTACCAGGGAAGTCTGAAGAGAAGGATCACTCAGGAAACTCCGGGTTCGTGAAACCCGAGTATACCTAAAGAAGGTATACCCCTTGAGGTTGCAGACGGCTATCATTGGCCTAGGAGGGACTCTCCTAGTTACCAGGGGGCGCCATGAGGAAGCTGATAGCCGTCCTAGGTGAGGTACCGTAGTACAACACCCTGAGGCTCATCCCCAGAGCTGCGCCGTAGCACTGCTGAGGAGAATCACTGAACCGCCCCCCTGGACGAAGTTGTAAAGGTGTTTGCCTGTTGTATGGATTTCATGTTTCTTACCAGAAATAAACTGTGTTGTGATTTTGAATGAGTCTCACCCATATTACACACACACACACACACACACACACACACACATATATATATATATATATATATATATATATATATATATATATATATATGTAATTTATTACTAAATGCAGACGCAGATAACTTCATCGACATACTTGAAAAATATGTTGCTTTTCTTTCGATATGGTAGTCTTCTGGTAATTTGGGCTAAAGGCCGACTGCTTTCCATAGAGACAACCAAGCCTTAAGTGGGATTCCAAACCGGTACCTCAAGCGTGGCAAGCAAATGTATTAGCCACTATGCCGAACTGGTTGACTCGAATTTATTCCCATTGGAGCAATATCAAATTTCCGGACGTATCGGTGTTGGGGAATTAGAACTGGAGAAATAAATTTTCGTGTTGATAGCAATACGGTTATTAATATTTCTGGCACAACAGGGATCTTTCTTAGCCCACCAAATGTTTTGTTTTAACCCTCTAAGCGGTTCGCACGTACAATTCCGCCAAACCTCTGATATCTTAAAAGCGGTTGTCAAGTACAATTTTCAACCTCCAAAAACGTTCTGAAAATAGATGTAATGTACATTTCTGCCAGCGCAGTTTTGTGGTAGGAGAATTAGGTCGTTTGTTTAGGAACTGCACCCCTCTTTGACTGACATTTATTGATAGATGCACAATTACCTCCTGAGGTAAACAGACTTTGATAGCTTTTCATGCTTTGTAAATCTCTGTTTCTAAGTATTTCGTTTGCGGTAACACATGTATCTCTAATTCCACCACTTAAATATCTTGGATGACATTCGTAAAAAATATAAATAAGTCTCTCAAAGAATATTTTTATTCGTACATTTAGAATCTATTAATTCTTATGGGATGATCTTCGAGACTTGACTAGCTTTATGTGTATTAAAAATTAACAATGTATAATACCTATTTATATATCTTTTTATAACCGGAAGTAAAGGAACAATAACGAGGGTGGGTATCTCGTATTCCATTCTAGTCAACTAAGGGTGAAGTAAAATATCATAGAACGATTTGACCACTGACACAGTAAACCTTTAGCGTAGGTTTGGAGACTTTTTTTCCTCGATGTGTTCTCCTCGTAGGGTTAAATGTAATATCATCTTGGACAGAAACGGTTATTCTTTTGACTAGTATATGGCCCATCAGGTGACGGGATCAGTAAAATTTCTAATTTTCCAGAATTGTAAAGTACCCTGTGAAGCAGGTAAAAAAATGGTTTGTTTTTTGGCTGAGAATTATCTGGTACACTCTCAATAATTTGTTTATCTTCATACTCCTCTGAAGTCTCCAGATAATGTGAATGCAGTTTATAACAGGGCTTCGAACCGGAACTGAACCGAAAACCGAAAACCGGAAAAAACCGTTATTTTGGTCGGAACGAAAACCGGAACTGAACCGAAAAAAATATCGGTTTATTTCGGTTCGATATATCTTTCAGTCATTTTGTTACTGTTACCAACTTATCAATATTTTCTAATTTAACGTCAACTTTATAATTATCATTACATGTATACTGCTTCTCGATTTCCTATTTTGATATTTGTTGAAAGAGCGTTTTCAGGTTTGAAATTTATTCTCCGAGACAACAGAAGTAATCTCAGTGAAACCACGTTAGAAGATATATTAATAATTAGAGGCAATTTTCATATGTTAAATAAATAATATATTTTTTACATAATTATTGCAAGGCCAAGTGCACGATGTGAGAGTCAAACGACGAATGTGGGTAATCATGAACCTAGTTGTCAAATGCGATTTTGATAATGGATAACAATGCCAATGCTCGCCGCTCTTATCGTACCTGCTGTTTGTATCAATTCACATAGTGTACCAATTAAAAAAAGAATAAAATCTTCTAAATTTTGATAGAATTACATTTTTTGTACAAATAAGAATATACATAAAATGAAATTATTCATTTGGAACTGAAACGAAAACAGTTATTTTTGGCGGAGCGAAAACCGGAACTGAACCGATATTAATTTTTTAGTTGAACCGGAACGAAAACCGGAACAAAAAAATTACGGTTCGAAGCCCTGGTTTATAATCACCTTGAATTCATTTAGTCAAACTGTGCGGTTATGTATAAACACAAACACACAAACGAACAAACTTCTAATTTTTCAAAGATATATAATTTAAACGCCAGATATTGATTAGTCCTCGAAATAGACTAATAGAATTTTATGAAAAGAATTTGTTGTTAATACCGGTGATAAAATTTTCATTGGAACAAAAAATAATCGATGACTAAATTTAAAATTATCACATATGTACCTATTATTAAAGCCAAATATAAAAGAAAATTATTTACGTCATATCTAAGTTCAGTGATAAAACTTATGAAAATAATGCCGACGATATTTAAATAATTTAAAATAAGAAAATATTAAATGAGATTGTTAAAGGAATGATGTCATATTGCTAGAAAAAAATGTTATTTTTACCTATTTATTATGTGATAAATGGATAGATTAAATCGCCTGCTCTTATTTGGGGAAAATAGAGCTTGAAATAATGGTATTAAACGCTCGAAAAGGGGGAAGGGGGGAATTTCGAACGCTTTAAAGAAGACATTATTTTTTGATGTGATATGAAGCATATTTATACCAATTTATTTTAGAATTGAATCGATAGTTTTGGAGAAAATGAATTTGACACGCTTTGAATTTTGCTAACCGTAACTCATCAAGAATCCAATATGGATGCCTCTATCCATTCCAGGTCAAACCGCTTCATAAATTCGAGGACAGACGGACAGATAGCTTAGGCTATTATTACATAATGGATTGAATATAGAACAAAATAACAACATACTAGTTAGACCTTTAGATACAACCAAGTCCAAGTCCTTGAGCAACCAACGGATGCCTCTATCCATTCCAGGTCAAACCGCTTCATAAATTCGAGGACAGACGGACAGATAGCTTAGGCTATTATTACATAATGGATTGAATATAGAACAAAATAACAACATACTAGTTAGACCTTTAGATACAACCAAGTCCAAGTCCTTGTCTAGCCAACCAACGGATGCCTCTATCCATTCCAGGTCAAACCGCTTCATAAATTCGAGGACAGACGGACAGATAGCTTAGGCTATTATTACATAATGGATTGAATATAGAACAAAATAACAACATACTAGTTAGACCTTTAGATACAACCAAGTCCAAGTCCTTGTCTAGCCAACCAACGGATGCCTCTATCCATTCCAGGTCAAACCGCTTCATAAATTCGAGGACAGACGGACAGATAGCTTAGGCTATTATTACATAATGGATTGAATATAGAACAAAATAACAACATACTAGTTAGACCTTTAGATACAACCAGGTAAAATCCTTGTCTAGCCAACCAAGTGAGATCAACCAAACTATGTTTTATGAAGATGATGACTCATTTCATTTATTTTGAGCGTGCAAAGGTAAAATATTTTCAGAGATTATTAGCTTAATTTAGCTAATAATTATTAGCTAACTGTAATTGAATTACAATAATAGCGGTACTGAATCTTGATTAAACATTCGAGAAGCACCATTGCCAGGTTCATGCATCAATAGATTTTGGGAATGGTTAGTTCTTAAAATGAAATCACTTTAATTTTTATTTTATCCACTTCTAATGAATTAAAAGTTTAAAGTAATCTTAATCTGAACATAGCTTATTTCATAGCATGTCGAGGGAAAAATTTGAAGTTAGTTTATTTATAGTTTCTATGCATTTTAAATCTGTTTAAATACTTACTTAATATTTTTAGATAAATTACACGTGTGACAAAAATAATGTTTACTTAAATGTTAAGAAAGCATTTGCTTTAATAAAACGTAATGCCCTTTCATATATCTAGATTTATTCTATTACGGAAAATCTAGAAGTTTGACAGGGTATTTAGAGTTTAAATTAGAAAAAATGCCAGGAGGCAAATGTCAAGGACTTTTTTCTTGAAAGATAAAGTACTCAGTACGTAAATTAAATAAACTTTAGGATTTATCGCTAACTTTAGCAACTAATATAAAATAAAATGAATACACCTGAAGAATAATTATATCAAAATGAGGTCCTTGGTGACTATGTAACGTGTAAAATCTAAAAATAAAGCAGCGACTCTTATCGGCAAAAAGAATTTATCGTATAAATGAATCCCAAAAGAAGCTATCATATAAATTACTATGAATGAATCTCAACACTCGTTTGCTGATTTTATGGAGCTTTGGGAAATAAGTATTTGAAATATTTCAACCTGCTCGCGGAAGTTAACGAGAAGATGAGAAGAAATAATAAATGAAGTATTGAAAGTATCGGGTATTTTAAGCTGGTGGTGATTTCAGGATTCTTTCTTCAGGAACGTTATTTGTCATTCATAGGCTCAATGCATCCATTTTATGACGATAAAAATTAATCGACGAAAAATGAATTGTTAAACGATTAAATCCCTGCGTGTATCTTGGACTCATTTTAAGGTAATCACCAGATGGAGAATGTTTTTACCGTTCTCTTCCTATCTTCATTTATATTAATATTTATGCTTAGGGGAGTACACGCAAAGGTGAAATGGGATAAAATGAAGAAGACGGGTTGATTCTTTGGGAAAAGAAAAATTTGAATTTCCTAGATGCATATCCATGACTATTTGCTCAGTATGAAATTTAACGTATAAATATTTTATTAAAATTAAATACACTTGAACACTGAACACTCCTAGTAAGAACTGCCAACGATATTAACTTATGAATAAATGAAAGAATACAGCATTAAAAATTCTCAATTTTTGAAAGAATTGAATACAGACGGGTTTTTTTTAAAACTAAATTTATGCAGCAATGATCATAATTAGTATATAAAGAACTTAAGGGAAAAGAGAAATTAGTGTCTTTACCATGAATGAAAATTTTTTTCAAAGAATAAAGAAGGGTAAGTCTCACTCACGTAACGATAATATTAAAAACATTTTTGAATAATAAATTGGGCATCATTAAACAGATTTTAATATGATCTCTTCTTAAATAATTCATTCTTTTATCATACGTGATTAAAAGCTATTATGTAAAAAAAAAACTTTTAAGAGTCATTATCTATTTTCTTGGATAGCAGGAAAATTTTCGTGTCGTAATTCTCATGTTCTTTGATCATGTAAGACATTTCATAACGTAACTGGAATTCATAGAATTTATAAAGGTAACCAAGTAAACTGATATTACATTATTCCTTGTAATGACAAACCTTTATCTGTATTATAGGCCAAAGAAAAAAGATTTTCTTTTTTGTTACTACCATCGGATAAAAATTGAAAAAAATTGCTAACGAAGTAGAAAATGAGAAAGAAACAATAAGCTAGATGTTCTTTTAATTAGCTAATTAGAGAAGAAAATAATTGCATTTTCATTGCTCTAATTCTTATTTTAATAAAATATTTAAATAAAAAACAAGTTACGTACTAATTGTGAAAGCGTTACTATCAGATTAGTAATTTTTTGCAGCTTTTGGGAGAGTTTTGTGTTTTAAGTATTTTAATTTAACAAAAAGTGAAAAAAAAAACATTGTTCTGTTGGGAGCAAAAATCCCTTTTCAATTTTATAGAGAATTATCTCCTATCTTAAAAAAAAGTTGCATTTCTAATTGGAAAAAAAATTTATAGCTCATTCTGCGTAGCTCATTATCCTAAAGGGAAAAATGCAGAACTGGGAACCAAACATAGATCTTAGGGATTATAAATCAACGGCTATTTTTCAGAGAAAAATTAAAGAATGCTATAATCCTTACAAATATGCAAACTATGACTGTAGTGTTTGTGTCTAATTGTTATAAGAATACTTTATATCAAGAGAGAGAATAGCATTGTTATTTTTAAGGTCAGAGTAAAGCAATGATTAGTGACGGAATTACAGCACAGGATTTAGCTGTGTGAGATACCGAAAGAAAATTTGACGGCTAGTATGAACTACAAATTTGAGTTTTAGTTTCAATGAGACAGACATTAAGTTAAGATCATTCTCCTATAATACTATGTAGACTACTAATTATGGGTACATGTTATAAGTAAAAGTTTATAAGTAATATGAATTTAGATAACTATCTTTATCAAGCCTACCTTGTTTGTAAGGTGTCTAGGGTATGGCATGATAAATGCTTTTCTAATATGGATCTCAAAAATCCTCTTTAGTATAGAGTTATAGCATCAGTAGTTAAACTTTCTTTGAAGATTGTTATTGTCTACGTTTTAATTAAATATAATAGATTTTAACCCATGATTGACAGCAAAATACTGTAACTGTCGTTGACACTGCTGCAATGATACTTTTCATGGTATTTAAGATGATCATTATTTAACCCCTTGCCTGTTTTGCACGTACACCGTACGGGCGCGATTACCGTGCCTTTAATGATTTGCCTGTATGGCGTACGGGCATTTTGATTTCTTTGTCGTTCTCACTGTTTAGGCCGTATCTTTTGAATTTTTAATCTCAAATTTGTCGTATAGATATTCACAAGATATTAGTTTTCGAAGTGTATTCTATTTAGTTTAAAATAGCGGGCTTCGTAATAAGTTGAACATTACTCCGCGAGTTTTTATCTTTGAGTTTTTGACTTGAGTTTTTAGGAGACTGACTGAAAGACACTTTTTAGAGGTAATTCTACTACACACAAAAAATTAAGACCTGTAAACCAGTGCTATGTGTGTTTACTGAAAAAAATGGCAGCGGCAAAAGAATTAGAAAAGAGACCAGGCGTTTTTGTTCGGACTGTAACGTTGGTCTATGTTTCTTGTCCTCTTTCAAGATTTATCACACTAAATATGATCTTTTAAAAAAACAGGTTAAGTAACTGTAGTATTTGCATTCGTAAATAATTGTTTAGTAATTGTAATCGAAAATATTTCTATCTTTTATATGCACGACTGTAAATGTAGCATCTCTGGCGTACATGAGAGAGAAAAGATAATTTCAAGAGAAAAGATTTTATTTCCAGTAAATAGTTGTTATACATGCACAAAATAATTAGATATATTAGTTTTAATAACATTTTTCAGCTTTCAAATATAAAATGATTAAAACTATGCCATTAAAAAAATGTGGCATTTTTTGGATTGAATTTGGGAAAAAAATGAAACTGTTAAAGGGTTAAAGAGTAATTTAATGAGAATATGTAAAATGCTTATCTGTCCATTTCACATATAGGGTTTTTCATAGTTTAACTAATACCATATTTAAAACACGTATAATGTTTTTGAGTAGCCCATTACAGTTGTTTCAGTGTTTCTTCGTAACATATAACATTGATGTTTCTCTTTCTAGGTGTAGAGTTCTTCAGTGTGACTTTTCTTTTCTGTTTCCGTAAACGGGAGGCATGATTTGGCACGTGTCAATCTCATAAATATTGCACATCTGTATTGAACATGTCAGAGATTTCCTCTGGATTTTGCTTGTCCCTTATTTCTTGAGCTCAAAATGTAAACAAGATAATGAATTTTACTGTCTCCCTGACTTTTTTGCAGTTTTAATCACCTTTAAATTGGATAACCCTTAGATTTGCGCATTACGACCTTTTACTATACGAATAGTTCTGTTATGACGCTTCTTTTTACTAATTAGACACTTTATACAGTCTAGAAACTTTAGCATCGTCTATGAGATACGTGAGTTGCTACTCATTTTTTAAGTTATTAATTACTTTATAAGGAATTTATTTTTCAAACAACCTTGTATATATATATATATATATATATATATATATATATATATATATATATATATATATATATATATATATATATATATATATATATATATATATATATATATATATATATATATATATATATATATATATACATACACACACACACACACACACACACATATATATATATATATATATATATATATATATATATATATATATATATATATATATATATATATATATATATGTGTGTGTGTGTGTGTGTGTGTGTGTGTGTGTGTGTGTGTGTGTGTGTGAGAGAGAGAGAGAGAGAGAGAGAGAGAGAGAGAGAGAGAGAGAGAGAGAGAGAGAGAGAGAGAGAGAGAGAGAGACAGAAAGCATTCTGGATACTTGTTTGAGTATACGTCATAGAATTTAAGGAGAACTTGTCTAATGCATAATGTATGTATTGCACACACACTTTCATACAAATATATGTATATATATCCCAAATAAAATATGTTAATAAGTGTATATATAATACTTATTGGCATGGTTATGAATAATGCACACTAGTAGGAGTATGAGTAAGAGATATAATGAATATTAAGATTGTTATTTCATCAATCTAATTTTCAGTAGAGTTGTAAACAGCAGATCATAGAATGAAGTCCTGACAAATATTTGTTTAATCCGTTATAGATATCAATTTCTGCCTAGCGAATTACATCTACAAATGATTATCATTGCTCATTAAATTAAGATTATTTATCAAATACTACAGTTAAATCAAATGCAATCAGTTAATGTTGCAGACTTCATAAAAATTATCTCCAATTAAGAAGGAAGAATGTATGTGGTTACTCTGAATTATTTACCAGTACATATACAAAGAAATTTTAAAATTCTTAGAAACAGGGATTAAATTTAGACACATCCTTACTATAATTTTGAAATCTACATTTTTTAACAGAGCCTAATATTATCGAGTGATTTAGTATTTAAAGAAGGATTTTCCTTTTGTTAAAATGGGTGGTGTCACTTTTAGAGTAGACTGTATATATTATTTAATGTAAAAGATGATAAATTTTAGAATAGTACGCTATCCTTTAAAATTTTAAAACTATAAACTGATAAAAACGAAATGTCAGCTAAAATCCAGAAGTTGTTTTGATAGTAAATATTGATTTAAGATTTTTAAATTTGAAATAAAGCTCTCATTAGGGGATTTATTCTTAAATTTATATTAGTAAAGGGTATAGAGTGTCTAAATTAAACCGATTAACAAAGTTATTTTTAGATCAATATGTTATTATTCTTATTAAATTTACATTATTCCTGTCTTTTTCCGATCAATGTGGAAATTGAATTACAAAATGAACTTTTCTAAGTTAAGTTTGAAAAGTGTATCATTAAAGATTACGTTATGCGAAAATATTTTTTAATATTAACAGTTATTTTCAAACAAATATTTAATTATATTACATGTCTAAAATCTGTTGGAACTTTTTTCTTTTCTATTATAATTGAAAGGAAATTCAACACAGTTTAGTTAATGATTTAGAAATAACATATTTGCTTTGGGCTATCTTATTTTATAATATAGAATTTATTACTGTCTCACATGTCACGAATGTTCCATAATGCATCATGGCAAAAAGAATGACATTGTATAAAGCATCTTAATATATTGATTAAAATAATTAATAAAACCTTTTCAAAGTAAATTTTTTTTAGTTTTAGTAGAATTACATTACATCTGTATTATCAAACCGCTGTGAAAATTTAATCAAAATTAATTTCGTTATTCAGAGTTTTTAAAATATAACAGATGCAGTATAAATAATATAGATTCAAAAATTCTTTTGATCGAAATAATTATTACAAAATAAAAGTTTAACTATTTTGCGCGTATTAAATTTATAAGTACTCTTTTACTTGTTCCACGTTATCAAGGGGAAATTCAAAATAAAAGATATATTTGATGGTTTAGAAAAGACATTTTTACTTTAAGAAATATCTTATTTCTCAGCGTGGAATTTATTACTGTCTTCCATGACATGACTGTTTCATAATGCATTATGGGAACCAGAATTCGATAATAAGACAAAACATTCTTGTTATAAACAGATTTATTTATCGGACAAAAATATTTTCAAAACTTTCAACTGAAGAAAAGAGCTGAAATAGAATATAGAATCTCTAAATTTGTTTTAATGCGCGGTTGTCAAAATTTTCAGGGAATCAATAAAAATAAATATTTTTTTTCTTCGTTTGTAACAAATGTAAAAGAAATGGAAAAAAACAGACTGCGCAAGTTTAAAAGAATTTATGTATGTGAAATATTCTGTATCTAATTGAATCTTTAAAAAATTAAACCGATTTAAGTTGTGTTTCATACATTTTTCTTGAAATATTATTTGCTATAAAAATATGTTTTCATATAATTTATAAATAACAGTTGGGTTGAAAAGTTCGTAGGCTAACATAGAAAAAAAACTTTTTTGATAAAATTTGATTTTATTATTCAATGTTGTTGCCTTCAAGGCCGATACAACTGTTATAGCGGTCATACAATTTTTCATTACCATTTTTATAGTACGATTTGTCTTTAGCCTCAAAACAGATCTCAATTTCGGTGATTAATTCTTCATCGGTGCTAAATTTATTTCCAGAGAGCATTCTATTGAGATCTGAGCACAGGAAAAAGTCGCTGGGGTCAGATCTGCAGAATACGGTAAATGCGAAAGCAATTCGAAGCCCAATTCCTATAATTTTGCCATCGTTTTCATTGACTTGTGACACGGTGCATTGTCTTGATGAAACAGCACTTTCTTCTTCTTCAAATGGGACCGTTTTTCCTCGATTTCGTCCTTCAAACGCTCCAATAACGCTATGTAATAGTCACTGTTGATGTTTTTTCACTTTTCAAGATAGTCGATGAATATTATAACATGCGCATCCCAAAATATTGATGTCATAACCTTGCCAGACGACTATTTCATCTTTCCACGCTTTGGAGTTGGTTCATCACTTGCAGTCAGTCCACTAAGTTGACTGTCGATTGGACTACAGTGTGAAAGTATAGAGACATGTTTCATCTATTGTGACACATCTACACATAAATTCGGGATTATTAAGATTAAACAGCTTTAAAACCAGCACAGAATCACATTAATTTGTTGTTGTTTTTGGTCGATTGTGAGTTCGCACGGCACCCACTTTGCTCAGAGCTTTCGTATACCCAAATATTTTTTCATGATATGTCCAGTACTTTACTTTGATATCTTTAGAGTTTCAGATATCTGGATCAACTTCCATTTACGGTCATCCAAAATTATTTTGTCTACTTTATTTATGTTTTCGTAGGTAATAGCCTCTTTGGGCATTCGCTGCTTGCATCGTTCCCGGCGTTCATTTCGCCTGGTTTAAATTTAGCAAACCACTTTTCAACGATTGATTTTTCTGGTGCAGAGTCCGAATAATGTTTATCAAGCCAAGCCTTGGCTTCAACAGTATTTTTTTCACTAAAAAACAATGCTTTACTAACACACGAAATTCCTTTTTATCCATTGTTTTCAAACTAACAAAAGTTGCTTCACTCAAAATACTATATCTCACAAATTAATGGTCCGACAGCTGTCAAATTTATACACGTGACTTTCGAAGGTTAGGGCTAACTAAAACTCATATGGATTTAATAGTAGTAGCGCCATCTATGTGTCAGCTAACGAACTTTTCAGCCCAACTGTTAGGTAGAACATACTTAAAAAGTGAAGAATTAATTTTTAAAAGTTTTTATAACTATATTCTGCATTATTCTGCACAGAATGAACAAAATATTGTATGAGAATTATTTACAGACGAATAAGAGTAAAATATGACTGTTTCCTGGGTTTTTGTTTTAATACTTATTTCAATGTTATATATCTCATATTTACACAATGATTTTTGACATATTCTTCTATTATTCCTTTTCGTATATGAAATAGTTTATATTTATCATCAAAATAACATATTTGCTTCGAGAATTATCTAATATTATTTTTAAGCATTTATTTAAGATGCCGATATAGTTTTGCCTTTTCAAAATTAAAATGTGTATTACTAAAACGATTTTTTAACTTTAAATGCTTTGTTCTGGAAAAATTTGTTTTATAACTCTTATTGTTTAATAATATTTTTCACTTGTTTTTATTATTAGCACTAGCCTATAGCCCGTCATGTGACGTTATCATTAAAATTTTTAATTTTCCAGAATTGTAAAGTACCCTATGAGGCAGGTAAAAAAATGGTTTGTTTTTTGGCTGAGAATTATGTGGTACACACTCAATAATTTGTTTATCTTTATTGACCGCACGTTAGTTGCCAACTTTAATTTATCTTGTCATATTACGTGATAGAATGGACGCAGAGATTTTAATATTGAGAGTGATTATTTGGCGGTATGTATGAATGATGTCCAAAATTTAGCGAATCGATTGCAAACCGTTTGGTTATGTATAGAAAACAATCACACAAACTTCTTAATTTTCAAAGATATATAACTTAAAAGCTAGATATTTATTAGTCCATGAAATAGGCTCTTAGACTTTTATGAAAATAATTTGTTGTTAATACCGGTGATAAAAGTTTCATTGAAACAAAAAATAATCGATGATTAATTTTAAAATTATCACATATATACCTAATCTATTATTTAAGCAAATATAAAAGAAAATTATTTGCGTAATATCTAAGTTCCGTGATAAAACGTATAAAAATAATGCATACGGTATTCAAATAATTTAAAACAAGAAAAGATTAATTAAGAGGGTTAAAGGAATGCCGTCATAATGATAGTAAAAATGTTATTTTTACCTATTTATCATGTGATAAATTGATAAATTAAATCACCTACTCTTAACCGGGAAAAATAGGGCTTGAAATAATGGCATTAAAAGCTCGAAAAAAAGAGGGGGAAGTGGTGGATTTCGAACGTTTTAAAGACGACAGTATTTTTCGCTGTGATTTAAATAATTTAAAATAAGAAATGATTAAACGAGTTAACAATTAAAATTCACAGATTTAAATAAATATAAATTTTAATATAACTCTTGAATCGAAAGCTGTTTTCAAATAATAATCTTTTTAATGTTGAGTATAAAAGACGTTTTAGATCAATAAATCGACAGGGTTTCTTAGAACATTGCTTGGAAAATTAAAAATTAAATATTTATAAAATTAAAAATTCTATTTTAAAAGTCTCGTTTTATTGCTAGGAAAAGGCTTAAGTGAATTAATTTATTTTACTATAATTCAAAGTAAATATATCAGAGAATGTGTGGGGAAAATATTAAACATGTTTTTTGCAAAGAATTCAAGACGTATCGCTTTTTAATTGCCAATTTTTTAAATTAATCATTTTGAGATGAATTGATATATTTTCTAGTGGAAGAAATAATATGCATGTTGGTGTAACAAATTTGCTTTATATAATTATAATAGTATTATTTGCATTATATTATCGAATTTCATCACTAGATTAAAAAAAAAATCCTTATATTTTTATTCAAGCTAAAAATTATGTGGGGTTGTTTTGAGAATTTTTGTACCGGACTATTTCAATCGAAGGAGAAATTAATTTTTTAGATTTAATAGTTAGAAATTAAGTAACTTTGAGAAGAATTTTATAATGTTTTTCCTAATGATATGATAATTTTATAAGGTTCAAATTTGCTGTGTGTTTGTGAATGCCTGATATAGACAATCAACAATACACATAAATTTAGAGTTTTCTGTGTAGAAAACCTAGCTGCCACAGAGATATGATATATGTGGTTTCTTAAACAAAATAGATAATTACTTATGATATAGAAACCGAAAGCTTATCTTAATTTCTTGATTTATTTCTTCTGCACATCTGCAGATATAATATTTGTATTTGAAATGAGGAATATCTTTCTTCTCTTTACGTCTGCATGAGCATGTGATAGTATCCTTCAATCTTGTGATATTTATCTGTCTTGCATTCCTCGTTAGCTATATCACAATATACTCTTAACTTAGATAAATTGAGGATGGATCATTAAAGCAAGTTTTGTTACTGGAAGGGGAAATGACCATAGTTTTCTATCATTATGTGCTAGATGTTACTATAAAAGAAATGCATACTTACTTGGAGATATCTTTTATGATGTTTGGAATTTATTAAAGGTATAATATCTTAAATAGGGTATTCAGATAAATTTCATTCTGCTGATATATACTCATGTTTTGCAGATAAAACTGGGAAAAGTTTATTTCATTAAAACTAGTTTCTTGCATACTATAATAAAATTAATCTATCTCAAATATAAATACTGTAAAATTATTTTTAATTATTTCATCATTCCCATACATATTTTTAACACTTTTTCAGTTTATAACTCTTCATTCAGAAGTACTTCCTTTTAGTTTTGGAATTTGTTCCTTTTAGTAAATGGAAGTTTTTTGCAGTGTTTTTGCAGCATTGATTCAGTTTAAATAAAAATTTAACCTTAACCCCTTCCGGTACGATTTAATAATGAAAAACTGTGCCTGAAGTAACCATTTATTTTTTATTTAAAAAACTTGTTTTATTTTACAATTCTTATATATTCTTAATTAAAATCCACTTTTTACATAGTGTTAAGTATCAGAAACGGTAAAATTAAGATAATAGTCTTCAAGCTAGTGGTACTTTTCAAAACAAAGTGCAAAGGAATTCTGAATTGTTTACATCGCCAGGGAGTCTCACTTCTAATTTGATTCTTGTAACACACACGGCATTTCTTAGTAGGTTTTCTTTTATTCTGACTCATCAATTTGGCAGTGACTTATACCAAGAAACTTTAAATAAACAATATGTAATAGTGACCTGGGATTTCCACAAGTAACAAAAGTGTTGCTAAATTCAGTACACTAGAAATTTTAAACTAAATTAATTATCATATTTATCAGTAACTTTAGTCGCATGACGAGTGTAGCTCGTCATTGTGCGGTATGGAATGAAAAACCAATGACGAGCTAGACTCGTCATTTTACCGAAAGGGGTTAATAAGGTAGATTAAAGATTGGCTGTACTCAGTATTCTTAAATGGGATGTATATATTAATAATATTGAAACGGTTGTTTATAACTGAGGACATAATTAGTTTCCAGTGGACGCTGTACACTATATTATTATTGTACTCATCCAGAATTTTTTAACAAATCTAAAGTTGTAAAAGAAGAATTAATAAAAGTGCAAGTATAAAATATACATAAAGTAGTGTTTTCCTACTAATAGAAATCTCATATATGTCTTGGGAATAACTACCCCCAAGCTTTAATTTTCTTTTGGTAAGTGGGTGGAGTAAGAAGGTTACTGGTTAGTGATTATAAAACCCTGTAATTAATATCGGTTATAAGATACTGATAAATGTAGGTGATACGATATTAATAACTTTTTATGCTTAGCAATACGATGTAATAAACGTCCTGCTAACACACGTATCCCTCCCCTCCTTACTTAATAATTACCAATAATCACCTCCTTAATTAATACTTAACCACTTGACATACAATGACGAGTTCGGGTTGTCATTTCACTGTAGACTTTGACGAGTCTACCTTGTCAAGAGTTGTATCTGGTAGACGACGTGCAGTATATTATTAGATTATTAAATTATTTCACTCATGTTTTCTTTATGATCTTCTTATAATGCTCAAGATTCCTTTCATCCCGCTTTTTCAACAATGCCAAAGTTTCAACCACACAATCAGTATATAAGAAAAAACCACACTGAAAGCAGTATTAGATATATAAATGATATTGTACAGCAAATGACGTGATAGGAAATACTTGAGACTTATAGATTGAAATATTATGACATAATAACAGAAATGAGAATTCTTGAGTCAGTTTAATGTTTTATAACAATCTAGATTTCAAAATAAAACTGTCTATCTCAGATTGTTCGTACCCACTGAGGCATGGATGTTCGTAGCCGTTCGGAATCGGCTTTAAACAGTAGGTCCCGGTCTCATTAGCCCTCGTGTAGCAAAAAGTAGACCGTAGTGCTCCCAACCAACCATCAGATTGTTCGTAACTGCTTAGTTGAAAATTTTTATAGAGTTTATAATACACATCAAATTCCGTTTTTCTTATCCCAAGGGATTAACAAGCATTACTTAATGAATTATATATTACTATATTACTATGTTAGTTAAGATCGAAAGTATACATTCTTTTATTTTTTGTTTTTTAAAATCAAATATAGTAAAGGGGAAAGAGGGAGGATTGCAAATGCTTTAAAAAATAAATGTTGTATAAAAAAATTGTGATAAAAATGAGTTTGGAAATCTGAGGTCTAAAGTCTTGACAGAGACTGTGTAACATATGTTGTTATTCAAACTAAGTCATAATAACTGCTTACGAAATGTGAAATAAGACTATTTGAGCACTTTAACAGTATTAATAGAAACGATATTATTACAGACTAAGGTTTAATTAATTCATTAATAAATGATTAAAAAGTAAATGATTAAAAGTAAATAATTTATTTCAAAAACATGGAATCATGAATGTAAATTTATACTTTTACGTAGTAAATTTAATTTGTAATTTTATACTTTTATTTAGATTTTACGTCTGTGAAAGCTTTTAATAATTTCACAAGAACTTTCGAGATCCAAAGTAAATTGTTTGTTAAAAAAAGAAAAATCAGTGTTATCAATTAAAAAATGACTTTTCATAATATTCTAAAATATAAATACGGGATTGATTCTTGAAACATCTGCATTACAGTTATGGGGACTTTATGACATTTATTAATTTATATGTATTTTTATATTTATTGATTTAAACACAGGTAAGCAATTAAAAATGCATTAGTTAATGTATTCAAAATAAACTACATTAACTAATGCATATTTTAAAATCTCTGGAAAAGATATTTCTTGATGAAAAGAATTATGACAAATTCTACGTAAAGTCAAAACTTAGGTGTAAATTCCACAAGTTTTATAACGAATGCAATTGTATTTCAGCTGGGGATAAGAATAGCTGTAAGACTTCGTATATAATAGCTATCTAAATTAAACTGAACAATGCTGAGTTTGCATAAACATGTGATAAATTAGTTACAAAGCGCAAGCACACATTGAAACGGGACTTCATACACATTAAGTTAGAGCGTTCTTGGAAGGAAACCCAATTTTAAATGACGAAAGTTTGCAAGTACTAAAAATAAATATGCGATATGAAAAATGAGTCTGTGTTAAAAAACACACACGAAAAAGAAACAAAATGATTGAAAGAAAATGCGCTCAAATAAAAGAAAATATTTTGAACACATTTAGAGATACTTTTTTTTATCAAACAGATGAACAAAACATAAATGGATTTTTAATTCCGTACTGTTTGATATTCATGTTTATAAATTTTTCATTTCTCAAAATGTATTCTGCAAAGTAAGGTATATAATAATTGCAGAAGTATAAGTTTATTTCTCGGGAGGGATCATTAATATCCTACATATATTTTTAGATATGCTAGTAAAAAAATTTCTCATTGCTGTAACAGGAATTTTACAGTGGAAAACAGAAGATAAAATACCAAATAAAAAAATGAAACTGTCTTTTTCTAATTTCCTTAAAAATAAACATTACAGTGAAATGTTTTTATGTTGAAATTCAACTCCCCTCCTTTTTAATATACTAAGATAAATGAAAGTGAGAACTAAATGTTTGTTTAAGAACGATTGTAAAACATTTGGAATGTGTCAAAGTCGGAAGTTTACAATCTGAGAAAAAAAATTCAAGACTTAATTTTGAAGAATTTATTTTCAATACTTATTTTGGCGCGTTTTATTTGTTCCGAATCGGAGACATTTAAAGAATTGTTTTACTTCCATTCAACAATGCAAAAGTTATCCCTTTGATATTTTTTTATTAAATGTCTTTTGGTATTAACTAATCAATATTTGAATTTAGAACAAATTTGGTATGAATTTATTTGGAAATGCTTCATGAAATTATCCTCCAAGAAATTAATGGGCATATAAACGACAGTTACTTATTATAAAAAATAGAAAGATGAAATTAATAGTAGAAATATTATTAGAATAGCATTCTTAGTAATTGACAGGAGAAGGATTTTTTTCTTTTCGTAATAGAAAATGCTAATAAAAAAAGGAACTTTTATTTTAACCACTGATTATTTCTTTGCTAGATGAATATATTTTTTTTATCGAAGGGAAAGCATGGACTATTTTTTCGTCTTCATTCCTCTTCATTCTTTAATGTGTTTCTTTATTGATAAACAAAATATAAACCTTAGGGAAGCAGATTATGTTTTCTTTTTTCATTGCATTATTATTCTGTCACTATTATTTTCTTTTATTCAATCGGCTGGAAATGAATTGACGTAACATTTACCTGCGTAATAGGTTGGGGTAAATGATCAGGAGCTTGAATTTTTATTTACTATGCCATAAAAAATTCTGAATGGAAGTGGGCCATTTTGTGGACTTATACACGCATGTATACATATTACATTGCTGCAAATCTACTTAACGTTTTGCATTAAAGGCAAAAATGACAGTAAACTTTTGCAAAAATTTAATTATCTTTGGATTATAACTGTGCGCTATTATTATTGTATGAATATTATATCATTTAACAAAACCCTTTTGTAAATGTAATTCTAATGTGATACACTGTTAAAATTTGTTTAGAGAAAATTACGAAAATCCGTGGGAGCTTAACAAAAATATTTCCTGACTTATAATTTTACTAAGATATATTGGCACCATGAAAAAGAGACTGAAAATTATTATTTAATATTTATTTATTATATTGAAAATTATATTTTTTAATAGTACTATTTAGTATTAGCAAGAGCCACGAGAGCTCAGTATGTAAATGCAACGATCTCGTAACTGAGAGGTTACGGGTTCGGAGCCCGAGCTAGCCTAAGATCCGCAGTGTTCATTAAAGATGACTGGGACACGTAAAATATGTTTGTGGTCACAATGTCCTCTAATTTCTCAATCAATACCTATGCCGATGGCAGGTCAAGTCTATGGGTCTTCTGCTTTATTCCTGCTTCAAAATTACGAGGACCCACTTGAGCAAAAGTCGTGGTTTGACTCTTGTGGTGCTCGTTATAAACGAAAGGCTCATCCCTTTGCCTTAATACGAGTAGCGTAAGGCTAAATTGTGCTTGGTTTCACAAAGTTCTATAAGTCAACAACAACAACAACAACAACAACAGTATTAGCAATCTTGCTGAATCAGGGACAATGCTTCCAAAGAAGATTAATCTCACAGGAGTACTTTGGTGGGCAGAAAGTATAAATAATTTTGCAAACTGTCAATATTTTAAACAGAATTGACAGCAATATATTACTGACAATAATTTCCCAGTTTTACCATAGTGATAACAAATAAAGGTTTATTTCTTACGAAATGTCATATTAGCACGCGAAGTTACGATCATGGAATGACGGGTTTAAGCGCTGACAGGTGTTTGAAATATCTCTCTGTATATTCAGAAGACGTTCCAAATAGATTTGAGGGACTGAATATATCATTTCACAGATAAGTTAGTAGGAGAGAAATAGATTTAGAATCAGAAGCGAAAATCTTCTCTCTTGGGGTAATCAAAGTTGAAGAAAAACTCTAGTGTGTTATTAAGAATACCTTACACTCACGAGGAAGTCAGTGAGTAATAAAATTTTTGTTTTATGGCCTATTAGAAATACATGTGATATATATATATATATATATATATATATATATATATATATATATATATATATATATATATATATATATATATATATATATATATATATATATATATATATATATATATATATATATATATATATATATATATATATATATATATATATATATATAATAAACATTGGCAATTATTTTATAATTATCATTAACACGTTGACTGCCTTGGCGGTTACCGGTAACCGGTACTCGACTTGGCTATAGCGACGTGGGGCCTCCGGTGACCGGCGACACAGAAAATAATAAAAGTACATAAATATAGTAAATATGGATACTGATAATTTTTTCAAAAATACCACTGTTATTATAATGGTTTGAAGAAATTAAGGCAATATAGAACATACAAAAATAATTTTATTAGTAGATGAAAGATATACATTTTATCAGTGCATATTACGATGAGTCAGATTGAAACATTCAAGGCAAAGAAAATGGGAATTAGCGGAATCAGAACAATATGTCACCTTTTTTCTAGTCAAAATTTTTGCTCTAGCTCTTTTTAGCTTCTTTGAATGTTAACGAGAGTAATCACTTAGAAATCGAATCGCGATCATAACAATTGCCTACCGCACCTTTGGAGTCATAGGTGACCATCACCATGAAATCTGTTTCAAGCATGATTTTATAACTCATTTTATCAGATGCAAATACAATTTCAGAATATGCATCGCCTAATGAAAAGTTCACGTCGGTGCCTTGAGCAAACCATTGAAAATGCGTCTGGTAGTCAACGTTTTAAATTTGGTAAGTCACTTCTTAAGCTGACCCATAAAAAGACATACAGCAGCATTCAAACTGACAACCAGTATGCCAAGACAGCAACCACAATTGCTATAAAGTTGCAGTTGACTTACGAGAGGCCCGTGATGGTTCGGAGATTAATGTTGTCCAACCCGTTAAGGAGTAAATTCTACAGAGGTAAGCTCAAGACTACCAGGATTAACGCTAGAGAAAGATCACTCAGGTACCCCGAGTGCGTGAAACCAGTACACACCTAATGAAGGTGTGACCCTGGAGGCATTAAATTTGGTAACAGTTATGAATTATAAAATAATTTTCTAAACTAATCATTTCATTTACATATTCGCGGCAATTTAATAGAGAATTTAATATATGTCAGTAACTATACCAAAATTCACCCATTTTGAGCAACCCGCTTAGCTTCTATCATGTTATAGAGTTTCCGAAAGTACTAGTATCGGGATAGCAGACGAGGGTTCTAATGTAGACATTAATAATTCGTCACAAAATGACTCTCCACCTGAAGTTAATTTTATGACTCAGATAGATAGAGGATGACCAGTAAACTGCAGATGACTGAAGCACCAGTGACTTCAGAACAAGTGAGAAAATAAAAAGTGAATGCTAAAGAAGGTTTAGATTCACAAGCAAAGAAAATGTCGAATGTTTAAAATCTTTTCAAACCGAAAAAGTTCTATATGATATATAGAGTGCAGTAGCGAAACTACGAGTAACAAATGCAAGGCTTCCAACCATAACTGAGCCGAAAACCGGAAAAAACCGTTATTTTGGTAGGAATAAAAAACAAAACTAAACCAAAAATTATTGGTTTATTTTGGTTCGATATATCTTCAGTCATTTTGCAACTGTAATTAACTTATCAATATTTTCTAATTGAACATGTACATTGTTTCTCTATTTCCTTATTTGATGTTTTCTTTTTCAGCTTCGCATGAAACTACTTGCAGAGGCAGATTTAATTCAGTTGAACGTTCAGTTGTCAAATGCGAGTTTGATGAGGGATAACAATGACAATGATATACATTCTCTGATCATGGTTCCTATCGTACAAGCTAATAATTGTATCAATTCACATAGTGTACTAATTAAATAAAAGAATAAAATGTTCTAAATATTGACGTAATTAGTATTTTATTTATGATAGAAACATATTTTTAGTACAAATAAGAATATTAATAAAATAAAATTATTCATTTGGAACTGAGCCGAAAACCGAAAACCCTTATTTTTGCCGGAATGGAAATATGAACAGAACGGATTTTTTTTAGTTGAACAGGAACGAAAAAAATTACAGTTCGAAGCCCTCAACAAATGCGAACAGAGTAGGAAGGGATCCACAATCCACTAGTGGTGATATTAGAAGTCGAAATTTGAGAGTTTTATCAGTTAGTAACTGCACAAGACTAGAAAATTTTCATATTTATATTCTAGAAATCAGTTCTTATTTATTTTGTTTGACGATGTTCTAAATCTATTAGTATCAGTTCAGGAATGCTTTAGAAAATCATCCCTTTCTGGAGAAATTACAGGACATCTCTTTCTGACTTCGGACTTCTCTTTCAGATCATCCTCAGGAGACATTACATTCTGGAGACAGCATTAACATTATTTTGAAATTTGGTAGCAGTAAAATGACAATTTCTATTAGTTTTGTAAGACTAATCGGTGTTTAAGTACCACAGTCTTATATACTAGTAAACTGATGATTAAGTTTAACAGCGAGGGCCGATCTCACCAAAGTCTTTTAACGTTAACCTCGATTAATCTCTGTTTAAACGGAGAATTAGTGGGAGCTATTTGTTAATCGCGGTTAACTGTTAAACGTCGTTATGACTGTAATGACGGTGAGACCGGCCCTGAATGAAAGCCATCTTTGCCTAGTCTTAACATTCAGCTTATGCAAATGTACACTTATTAAATCATTGGAATACATTGTACTTAATCGGTAATCAGCTGTATTCAACAATGATATTAAGAGGACAGACGTTTTACAAAGAATGTTATTTATCTTATAAAACTTGTTGTATTTTTGAGTTACCCTTTTATAAGTATATATAGATAATGCTATGATTTGACCCTATAAAATATTCAAACTTAAATTTTACGCTTTATTTAAATTTCTGCCACAGAGCTTTCTAATTCAGATATTTTAAAGTGGAGAAAATAATGACTTGTTATAGTTGAAAATCCTCCCCTGATACGCCAGATCTATTCAAATTTCTGTAAATGATGTACAGAATTCTATAGTATTATATTAAAAATTTACTATCTGGAATATTAAAATATATTTTGAATTAGATGTTATCAATGCAAATTTCAATTAATTCCGCAGAGAGCATTCTTATTTTATATTTTAGATTAACTTTTCGATCCCATTTTTTTACTGTTAAACGGAAACCTGCATTATTTCTTTATTAAATCATCAGATGACAAACGAATTTTTACGCTTGAAGCTTAATCTAACCCATAACATATTTTGAAGGAAATATGGGGACGTCTATTGTTTTCAGAGAGGATATATTTGTTTATTTTAATCAATACTACATGACGTCAGTTACTTGTCATTTAAAATGTATAAAGAAATGAATTAATGAATGATCATTATGAATGTTGCTGAGATCTCCAGTGATTTCTTCATAAATATTGAATATCTAGTTAATTATGTATCTAGAAAATTTTCATATTTATATTCTAGAAATCAGTTCTTATTTATTTTGTTTGACGATGTTCTAAATCTATTAGTATCAGTTCAGGAATGCTTTAGAAAATCATCCCTTTCTGGAGAAATTACAGGACATCTCTTTCTGACTTCGGACTTCTCTTTCAGATCATCCTCAGGAGACATTACATTCTGGAGACAGCATTAACATTATTTTGAAATTTGGTAGCAGTAAAATGACAATTTCTATTAGTTTTGTAAGACTAATCGGTGTTTAAGTACCACAGTCTTATATACTAGTAAACTGATGATTAAGTTTAATAGTGAGGGGTCAAGTCTTTTAACGTTAACCTCGATTAATCTCTGTTTAAACGGAGAATTAGTGGGAGCTATTTGTTAATCGCGGTTAACTGTTAAACGTCGTTATGACTGTAATGACGGTGAGACCGGCCCTGAATGAAAGCCATCTTTGCCTAGTCTTAACATTCAGCTTATGCAAATGTACACTTATTAAATCATTGGAATACATTGTACTTAATCGGTAATCAGCTGTATTCAACAATGATATTAAGAGGACAGACGTTTTACAAAGAATGTTATTTATCTTATAAAACTTGTTGTATTTTTGAGTTACCCTTTTATAAGTATATATAGATAATGCTATGATTTGACCCTATAAAATATTCAAACTTAAATTTTACGCTTTATTTAAATTTCTGCCACAGAGCTTTCTAATTCAGATATTTTAAAGTGGAGAAAATAATGACTTGTTATAGTTGAAAATCCTCCCCTGATACGCCAGATCTATTCAAATTTCTGTAAATGATGTACAGAATTCTATAGTATTATATTAAAAATTTACTATCTGGAATATTAAAATATATTTTGAATTAGATGTTATCAATGCAAATTTCAATTAATTCCGCAGAGAGCATTCTTATTTTATATTTTAGATTAACTTTTCGATCCCATTTTTTTACTGTTAAACGGAAACCTGCATTATTTCTTTATTAAATCATCAGATGACAAACGAATTTTTACGCTTGAAGCTTAATCTAACCCATAACATATTTTGAAGGAAATATGGGGACGTCTATTGTTTTCAGAGAGGATATATTTGTTTATTTTAATCAATACTACATGACGTCAGTTACTTGTCATTTAAAATGTATAAAGAAATGAATTAATGAATGATCATTATGAATGTTGCTGAGATCTCCAGTGATTTCTTCATAAATATTGAATATCTAGTTAATTATGTATGAAATTTAGCTAGCTAGCTAGAAGATGATTATATGAAATGGATCATTTTCTAGTCTAATGTTATTTTACTTTTTTAGCCTTTTTAAATGGGATTCTGCTTAGTGTGAATAAATAGTTTTTTATTTTGGTTCAGTAAATGAAGGTAAATCTGTATATAGAAAAAGATATTCTGATAAGTTTTTGGTTTGAGAGTGCAGATGAAAATTTGCATTTTGAAAAAGTTTTTTTATTTCAATATTATCTTATTTATTATTAATACACTTCACCCAGTTATAATCCAGTGTATCTCTGCAGTCAGACACTAGAATTGTTGCAAAGTAATTGCCTTTTGCCGCAATCACTTCATGATGGAAAAAAAAACCTTTAATTAGCAAAGAAAACTTTGCGTTTTGGAAAATGGTGAAAGTCCTAAGCAGATGACACTGTTCACCATTACGTAGCCGATCTGAATCGGCTTTAAGCTGTAGGTCCCGATTTCATTAGCTCTCGTGTTGCAAAAAAGTAGACCGTAGCACTCCAAACCAAACCAAAGCAGACGAATCTGGAAATTAGGGTGGAAGTTCAGTTCTATATCTCTTTAATGCCCAGCGTCTCATTTTAGATACCACTAAAATAGCTTCTAGAATGTGTATGTTTCTTATAACGAGTTTTCCTTTTCAGAGTAGATAGAGGAAAATTTTATAAACAATCTACAAAATCTTCGAGTAATTTTTATTATTATTTAATATTTTATTTGGATAGACACTTTATGAATTTTTGAATAGTGCAGATAAATTTACTCTTTCGGCAGGTACATAGACTGAATTAATGAAAAATTGCTTTATATATTATAAATCTCCATTTTACTGTACTTATTTTACATATAATACGAAATAGATTTTTTTTCACGAATTGTTTTCTTTTCCATAAAATGGATGGGATGTTCAAAACGATAGATGATCATTATGAATGTTGTTTAGATCTCCAGTGATTTCTTCCTAAATATTGAATATCTAGTTAATTATGTATGAAATTTAGCTAGCTAGCAAGAAGATGATTATATGAAATGGATCATTTTCGAGTCTAATGTTATTTTACTTTTTTAGCCTTTCTAAACGGTGTTCTACTTAGTGTGAATAAATAGTTTTACATTTTGGTTCAGTAAATGAAGGTAAATCTGTATATGGAAAAGGATATTCTGATAAGTTTTTGGTATGAGAGTGCAGATAAAAATTGGCATTTTGAAAAAGATTTTTATTTCAATTTTATCTTATTTATTATCAGTATACTTCACCCAGTAATGATTCAGTGTATCTCTGCAGTCAGACACCAGAAGGGCTGCAAAGTAACTGCTTTTTGCCGCAATCACAATTCATGATTGAACGAAAAACTTTAATTAGCAGAGAAAATTTTGCGTTTTGGAAAATGGTGAGTGTCCAAAGCAGATGACACTGTGGCATGGATGTACGTAGCCGTTCTTCTTTCGTAATCTTCTTTAAGCTGTAGGTCCCGGTCTCATTAGCCCTCGTGTAGCAAAAAAAGTAGACCGTAGCACTCCAAACCAAACCAAAGCAGACGAATCTGGAAAATAGTGTGGAAGTTCAGTTCTATATCTCTTTAATGCCCAGCGTCTCATTTTAGATACCACTAAAAATAGATTCTAGAATGTGTATATTTTCATAGAACGAGTTTTCCTTTCCAGAGTAGGTAGAGGGCAATCTTATAAACAATCTACAAAAATTTCGAGTATTTTTTTGGTTTTATTAATATTTTATTTAGATCGACACTTTATGAATCTTTGAATAGTGCAGATAAATTTACTCTTTAATGCCCAGCGTCTCATTTTAGATACCACTAAAAATAGCATCTAGAATGTGTATATTTTCATAGAACGAGTTTTCCTTTTCAGAGTAGGTAGAGGGCAATCTTATAAACAATCATCAAAAGTTTCGAGTAATTTTTATTATTTATTAATATTTTATTTGGATCGACACTTTGTGAATCTTCGAATAGTGAAGATAAATTTACTCTTTCGGCAGGTACATAGACTGAATTAATGACAAATTGCTTTATCTATTATAAAAATCCACTTTACAGTCCTTATTTTGCATGTAATACGAAATAGATTTTTTTCACGAAGGTTTTCTTTTCCATGAAAGGGATATGATGTTCAAAACGATAGCTGATCACTAACGTGACGAGCTGTAACATTTAAAGTTGCTTAAACTTCATACTTATTTTATTCTGTGCAGTCAATAATAATTTAGATTTGAGATATGCATTGATATGTGGTCGGCAGAAATGACTCGGATATTAAATGGTTAGAGTGCAAATCCTTCAATTTTTTCAATGAAATTTTTGCATGCAGGTGCATTGACCTGCATGAATAAGCCATTTTTTCCTGAAAGCCAGGTGTATTTACTTGAATTGTTGCATTCAATAACAGTACAAAAATATAATAGAAAATTTCCCTTTGATTCTCAATCGTGACCTATTTCCTACCTTATAGATTATTCAACATTGTGTGTATGTTATATCTGTCAATTGTATTATACTGTAATATCTTGAGTAGCGTAGGTTGAAAAATTGATGAAAAAAATTAAAATATGACTGAACTTTTATTCTTTTGCACTAAAAAAGAAAATAAAAATATGTCATTTTAATATATTTCTAATTCAGTTTTATGCATTACGATATTTTACTTTTCATATTTTCCATAAACCAGATTTTTTATGAACTCGATTACTCGATTTTAATGAGCAATTATTGTTTAGCTCCCTTTGTCTTCCGTTACATCAATCATTCATAATCATGCTATGTACTCTTTTAGTTTTCTCCACTGTGGCTATACATTTCAGGCATCTTTCACTTGGATTGTCTGGGACCAATTATCAGCTACGTTTAAACTCAGTGCCCATTTCTTAACAGTAAAACATTACGGAGAAGAGTCATTGCTTCTGCATCTCGCGAGGATTTCACACGAATGGTACCATTTTCTATGATATTTAGAAAAAGACAAATTAGGGAAACATTACGAAATTTCTTCTTTGAATAGGAACCCCATGAAAGAAGTTAGTCACGGTGTCGTTATGATTTTTATCTTTTAAAAAGGGGCCAAAATAAAATTCATACACAATTAGAATCCACGAATGAAATTTAATTAGTGTCAAACTTCTTTTTACGAAGGATTTTATTATTGCACGAAAATACACATATTTTCGTTTCCAGCAATGCATACATCGTAACTGATGCAAACGACTGCCTATAGCCATCTGATGTTTGGAATAGTTTGCAAATTTACATAGAGTCTGCAGAAACGTTTACCAATATGAAGGGAAAATCATTTAGAAATATGTGAGAGTCGAAGTGATTTTCAGTTAGCCTTCATATATGTATACACACACACACACACACATATATATGTGTATGTATATATATATATATATATATATATATATAGATATATATATACATATATATATGTATATATATATATAGATATATATATATATACATATATATATATATATATATATATATATATATATATATATATATATATATATATATATATTATATATATATATATATATATATATATATATATATATATACATATATATATATATATATATATATATATATATATATATATATATATATATATTATATATATATATATATATATATATATATATATATATATATATATATAATATATATATATATATATATATATATATATATATATATATATATATATATATATATATATATATATATTATATATATATATATATATATATATATATATATATATATATATATATATATATATATATATATATATATATATATATATATATATATATATATATATATATATATATATATATATATATATATATATATATATATATATATATATATATATATATGTATGTATGCAAGATTTAGTCGAAAATAAACTTAACACTAATTCATGAAACCCATATCATCATAGTGTTGCGTTTGCATACGCTTTTAAGATACGCTGATTTAAAAAAATCTATGGATTTTAAAAATTATAACACAAATATTTATGTGATCAATTAAGTTTTTTAATGTGTACATTTAAAAAGAGAATAAGACAACTGACAATTCCTATCTTGCCCTATTGAAGTGAACTAATTATAGCCCTAACTGTTTTCTAAAATGAGATTGTTCTTTTTGAGCAATAGACTACTTGATGCCTTTGCGAATAGTTACATCTGTTGCATTTTAGAAAATAGTGAAAATAGCTTTAGAAAGGTATTTTAGCTGCTTTAAATATTTGATTTGCCAACGTTACTGCTTCACAATGCTTGCTGAAATTTTCTTTCTTAAATAAATTTAAGAAAATTAGGAATGCGTTGTTTCTTAAGACCAAAAAATATTTTGATTTTGTGAGTGAATATTTAGGAAATTTAGAAAGTAATCAAAAAATATTTTTCCGTGCTGACGAGGAATTTATAGGATATGTAATAAAAGAAATAATGGGCATGTCAATGAATTTTTATAAATTTTTAATTTAGAGTTTTGAAATTTTGTACTCATTTATATTAAAATATTATAATTAGATTGCAAATTATAACTATAGAAGTTTGAATCTTTGTACGAATTCAAACTTAAATTTAAGTATAACTTAATGTAACCACACATATTAAAAATTTAGAATCAGGTAATTGAATTTTCAACCTTTTAAAAAATTTTTAAATTGTTCCTTGAGATGTAATTTTTAGTTTTTAAAGAAATATATAAAAACCTTAAATTTGGATAAAATAAGACCCTATTTCTCTCTTGTTCTACTTATTGAAGTGAACAATTCATAGACGTGATTTTTTCCTGAAAGGAGATTAGCCTGTTAGAGCAATAACTTGCTAGATTTTCGTGTGAATAGTTACAGCTGTTGCATTTTAGAAAACGGGGAAAAGGAGCTTAAGAAATGTATGTCAAATGGTCTTTAATGCTTTTTAATGCTTTGTCTCTGAATGCTTGCTGAAATTTTATTTCTTAAACATCTAGAAAAATTATAAATGCATTGATTTTTAAGATAAAAATATGTTTTGTTTTTGTTCGGTGTATGTTTGAAAAATTTTGAAAGCAATCAATGAAATATTTTTCATATTTATTCTGAATTTACTGGACGATCAATAAAGAGAATGATGAACATTTTAATGCTTTTTAATACATTATCAGTTTAGAGTTGTGAAACTCAGTCTACATTTAAATTGAAGTAAAACTAAATAAAAAAATTAAAATTCCAAAACCAAATTTCATCATTTTGTTAATTTAAAGTTTTTTACTTCCATATAATTTTCAATTTTTAATAGCAAATTCTTGATGGCATTTAAAATTTTGGATGTATGGATAAATATTCCTACATTTGAAGGGAGCAATTCATAGCCATGATTATTTTCTGATGTGAGAGTAGTCTTTTGGAGCAATAACTTGGTAGAGAGTTTGGTGGTGTAGAGTCTATCAAGAAGACATATGGATCTATGTGATTTTATTATTGCCATTGCCAGCTCTACAATATTTCATTGCACATTTCTTCTTCCATCGAGAATTCTCCCAATCATTTAGACATGTGGGCATGTGAATTTATGTTCTGCTGAAAGCTGCTCCTCAGGACAATTATTGAAAATTCTATATGTCCTAGTTCCACCTTAATTTTGATGCTACAAAAACGACGAGTTCTCAGTCTAGTTATTTTCTATGGGATTCCTCGGTTTGCATTTATCTCACATATATGATGTCTCTTTTCGTTATGATTCGCTATGATTTGCTAGATATTTGTGTGAAGAGTTGTATGCATTGCATTTTAGAAAACGGCTTATGGACTTAACGGCTTAACGGCTTAAATAGCTTAAGGACTGAAATAAGTATGTCAGCTAATCTTAATATTTGTCTTGTGGTGTCTTTCAGTGATTGGTGAAATTTTCTTTCATATATATACTTAACAAAATAATATGCAAATTTTTTCAAAGATACAAATATGTTTTGTTTTTCTTTAGTGAAAGTTTGGAAAATTTAGAAATTAATCAGTGAAATATATTTTCTATTGATGCTGAATTTAAAGGATGAGCAAGAATAGAGATGTGGGAATTGCTAAGAAGTTTTATAAGTTATTATCTTTGTTAAGAAGGCTTAAATTTTTAACTTTTAATGGAAGTGTGTAAAATATTAACCCTGTTAAACTTTATTTTTTTAAAAGTAAAATAAACTGAAGAGAAAAAAAGATGGCATGCGTATTCAAATAAAGAGATGAGGAACCAATCAGAATACAATTCTTCCCACAAACGGCAAAGCCTATATAAGATAACATGTGCACAGGGGTTAGATCAGTTACTGCTGCTACAATGACAGGTTATCAAGATTTAAGGGAGTTTGAACTCGGTGTATAGTCGGCGCACGAGAGATAAGACATAGCATTTCCAAGGAAACGAAGTAATTTGGATTTTCCATTACGACTATTTCATGAGTGCACCGTGAATATTCAGAAAAATTAGGAAAAAGATCGTATAAGAACGGAACCACCGATGAATGTGGAGAATCATTAAGACAGAACTGCAACCCTTCCGTAAGGCTCACACGTGTATCCTTTATAATTACATGACACGAAGCTTTATGCCTCGCCTGGTCTTGTCAACACCAAGATAGGACCGTTGATGACTGGAAACCCGTTGTGTGGTCTGACGAATCTCGTTTCAAATTGTATCTTGCGGATGGACGTATACGGATATGGAGATAACTTCATGAATCCATGTACCCTGCATGTCATCAGGGGACTGTTGGAGCTGGTGAAGGCTCTGTGATGGTATGAGGATCATGCAGCTGGAGTGATATGGGACCCCTGATACACTTAGATACGACTTTAACAGGTAACACGTATATAAGCATTCTGTCTGCACTCTGCACCATGCACCCTCCCCTCATTCATGTCCATTGTGCATTTCAAAGGAGAATTCCAGCAGGACAATGCGATACCAACATGTTATGAATTGCTACAGAGTGGCTCCTTAAACACTCTTTTGACTTTAAACACTTCCGTTGGCCACCAAAATCCTCAGACATGAATAATATTGAGCATATCAGGGATGCCTTGGAACGCGTTTTTCTGAATAGGTCTCCAATACCTCGTACTTCTAGGGATTTATGGACAGAGCTGCAGGATTTATGGTGTCAATTACCTCCAGCAGTACTGTAGAGTTTTGTCGTGCACATGCAGCGTCTTGTTGCGAGCTGTGGGAGCCCTACGCGATATTAGATAGGCGTACCAATTTTTTTTGGTTTTCAGCATATATATATATATATATATATATATATATATATATATATATATATATGTGTGTGTATATATATATATATATCTATATATCTATATATCTATATATCTATATATATCTCTATATATATATATCTTCAGAGTATATATTTAAGTTACAATATTTTATGCAATCTGATTTAATAGAAATATGCACACACACACACACACACACACACACACATATATAATATATATATATATATATATATATATATATATATATATATATATATATATATATATATATATATATATATATATATATATATATATATATATATATATATATATATATATATATATATATATATATATATATATATATATATATATATATATATATATTTAAAAAGTGAATAATCAACACACATTTCTTTTAGCAGATCTTTCCTTATTTTTTCTAGTGAGAAATTCATAGTCTTGAGTTCCATCTATAAGAAGATTAGTCTTGAGAAGCAATAGCTTACATGATGCTCTTGTGAAAAGTTACAGCTGTTGCATTTTAGAAAACAGTAAAAATAGCTTAAGAAAGTTATGTCAACTGTGTTTAATACTTGTTTCGCCATTCTACCTTACTATACTTTTTGGAATTTCCTTTGTTAGATACATTTTAGAAGAAAATTATAAATGTGGTATTTGTTGTTTTTCTTTCTTGGTGGAATTTTTAGAATATTTAGAAAATAATCAGCAAAGTATTTTTCCACATTGATGCTGAATTTTTCAGATGCCTAATAGAGGTAGGTGAAATTGCAAAGAATTTTTTCAAACTATTTTCGTTCTTAAAACACTATAAATGATTAATATTTTTTATAAAGCTTTGTAATCTGTACATTTAGTTAATTTTTTAAAATTAAAAATATGTTGAAATTCGAATGTTTTATGTAATTTGACTCAGCGGGAAAATATACATAAAGTGAATAAAATGAAAGATTATTTCTAAGGTCTAATCAAACTTCAATCTGTACGCGTCGGAAAAACAATGGATTGATTCAGTTTATGATTATTTTTAAACAATAAAGATCATTCGAAATAATACTTGCATTCTAAATCGAATAAATGAATAACAAACTGTGTCCATTAATTTTTAACGCGTTCACATTGACGTGTGATAACGTTTCTATCTGTTCTGTTCTTTTAATTTAGAAACACATAGCTGTGATTTTTATCTAAAAGGAAATTAGCCTTTTAAAGCAATAGCTTAGAAGATGCTCGAGTGAACAGTTACAGCTGTTGCATTTTAGAACACAGTGAAAATAGCTTAAGAAAGGTATGTCAACTGTTTTTAATACTTATCTCACTCCGCCTCTCAATCCTGGCTGGAATTTTCTTCTTTAGATAAATTTAAGAAAATTACAAATGCTCTGTAAGACTAGAAAATGCTTTGTTTTACTTTGGGAAAACTCCAGAAAATTTACAATGTAAGCAAAGTATTTTTTAATAACTGTATATAAATTATTTTGTATGTAATCTAAGAAAAATTGAGGACTCTAAAAATTGAAATAGAAGGAACATTTAAAAAAATTCACTAAAATTTTTCAAAATCCTTAACTAATAATGTAAACTGTTAAAGAAATCAATGGGATTAATTAAAAAAATTTTCAAGGTGTATGTGTAAATAATTTTAAGCAATTCAGAGGTATTCATTTTCCTATACGCTTTGAGATGTGCACTTTTTTCATCAAAACAATAAGAAAAATATCAATTTCCTTAGAAAATTTGATAATTTTGCTCGTCTATGATTATATTTTTTTATCATTTTGTTTCAGACCTTAACTTAACAAAATATTGATATCATTTTCCTAGTGAGATTTGTTGTTGCTTCTTAGCCCACTCTCTCTATCGTAACATCTAGATAAAGTCTATAAACTATATTTTTTAAACAATGGAAAACCATACTAGCAATGGATTCTCTTCTGGCATCCAGTGTTTGATAAGTTATGGGCAGGAGAGAATTGAATCAGATCTTAAAGGGGTATAAACTGTAAGACCCAACAAATGCCGTTAGAACACGATGATCAATACCTAACCTACGAAGAATCATCTAATCGAGTGTACTGGTTGATCCAATTGGAGCATCATCAGGATGGTCACAATCACACCAATCATGAATGGGATAAAGTTGATTCCTAGTTTAAAGGTGGCAACTTTCGAGGAAGAAAAACACACAACACCAGTAGATCCACAAGGCTTCCAACCCTGGCCAGACCTTCTGCAATCTCATTGCATATATATTCATGGTATGGCACTCATTGAAACTTATTAAAAAATACCTCAAATACTGAACAATATTCACTGTTGGTTAGTTAGCATGTTTTCTCCATTCAACCAGGTGCTGAACTACAGCTATCACTTAGAATTCAGGTGTCAGTATTGACAATCTCATTGACACAATGATTCAATGACTCTTCAATAGCTATGGGTACTGCACCAAAAACTGAGCGATAGTTAGGGTTTCTGCTACTAATCTTGATGCCACTTCGTAGTGAGATTTAACATATATTTTTGTTAATAGTTACTATCCTGCAGTAGTGAAATTAATCCAAATTCGTCGTAGAATTCGCATCTAAAGGCGATACAATGTTAAGATTTCATAGAAATATTCCTTTTACCATTCCGGAAATACTTGACGTTCTTCGAAAATAAATTAAGCATCAATTTAATTATTCATTTGTTGTTAGTTATGCCCCTTGGATAAGACAAGTACTTGAGCCATTGGCTATTCGAATTAAGGTAAGGGGTGCGTCTTTCGTTTTTTATGAAGATCACTGCTAGAGTAAAAGAACGACTTTGCTCAAAGTGGATCTCGAAATTTAGAAGCAGGGACCAAGCAGAAGACCCCACAGGCTTGGCCTACCATCCTCCAGAGATATTGTTTGAGAACTTAATGAACAATGTGACCAAGAACATATTTTACCTGCTCTAGCCACGCTTAAAGACTAGGATGATCTTAGGCAGAAGCAGATCTCGAAACCGCAACATTTCAGTTACAAGATCGATGCTTTTGCCTACTGAGCTATTGGGTGTATTAGTACCTAAGAAGTTGACCATTCGTTTCAGACGAAGAGATGAAATCGTAAGAGATAAAATAACAATGTGGCTGTACACACAAGGGCAGGATTTCAACATGAAGAAAGTTTTCAAACTCATCCCTCCAAGCAACAAGTTCCTAAATCAATATAGAGACTATGTCGAAAAATAATCTCATGTATTTAGTATGAGTTGTATTTATTGTTTGTATGAAATAAAATATACACATTTAACTGCAAGCTTTGTTACCTTACATATTGATAAACCATTTTAGTATTTACTATCCTTAATTAGTATCCTGGTGAATGCTACTATTTATACATAATCTACAGATAACATATAGATATAGGAACCTATCGGTATTTAAATATCCAAAATGTTTAGGGATTTTGTAACTCATTCTACTTCTATTTGCTTGTGTTGAGAGAAAAAGAGCATTCTTTTTACAGACTACTTTATGAGTGAATACTATTAAACAAATATTTGCTGTTTTCAGAGGGAAAAAACATTGAGTTTGTATTAAGAAAATTTTTTCAAAGTTCAAAGATCTTTGAATATTCTTTATAATCGTATTAAACTGATTTATAGATAACTAAGAAAAACCTTACGTGTATTTATATTTATTAACCGTGGTACACTGATTTTATAACAGTTGTAAATTTTTTAATAACTAGGAGAATTAATGTAGAATAGATCTAATTGGAGAAATCCCGATACAGCTAACAAACTTCAAATCTCATAAAACTGTGATTTATTTAGTTCTAAGGAATAAAAAATAGCAATATAACTTGAATAGTTTCAAACAAAAGGAAAAATCTACATTATGACATTAAAATATAGATAATTTTATATGACTCATAATTTTTAGTTTATTTTTCAGATTGATTTTCAAAAGACAGGATAATATAACTGAACAAAATAACTGGTGACAAGTCCTAATTTATTTTTTGGTACCTCATTAAAAATGTGTTTGAACAATATTTCGTTATTATATATGCTTTTTGATGACATTAAATATTTCCTCAAAGGTTGAAACATTTTGTCAAAGGTGTACTAATTCTTTTTCCAAATTAGATATTTACTTCAATTTTTTACGTGATTACGTTTTTTAATTGGATATTATTTCCCTACGCTAACGGTGTAGGTACATTTATTTTTGAATGAAAGCAAAATAAAGAGGGAATTTAGAAACCTTCAAAGACAAGCAAGTAAACTATCTCATAGCCTACACATAAATACAAATATTACATTCTTATTTTCTTTTATGAATGTCTCCATTGAAATGCATTTATAGAAAAATGAAATCTGTTTATGTAGACTTATAATTAAGAAAACGTCTGATGGCATTTCCGACTAAAGGACCTTTTTTTTCTATGAAACTAAATACCACAGAATAAAATTACATTGTGAATACGAAAAGGGTTTAAAACATTTCACATGAAGAAAAGTTATTTTCTTAAAATATAACATGCAATTTTCATTTTGAGGTTTTCTAGAAAAATACCTTTTATCGTAAATATTTTGTTATTCCGTGAAAGAAATGTCTAGCATTTCTTTAAATTAAAGTTTTCATGTTGACTATAAGGACACAATTGCTTAACTTGATGTAAACTGAAGAAAACAGGAATTAAGTGCTAAAACTTTACTCATTTACAAAAATAAATATATTTATCTCATTTCAGAAGCATTTTAAGCTTTCTTGCTCTGCATGGAGATTATTTGTCCTGTTTTATCAAAAGAGAACAAACATTTTCTTAAACAATTGCTTGCATTTTATTTATTTTTATTATTTTGTCAGTGTAGTAGAATTTGCATTGTTTTCAACGAACACAATTTCAAATGGTTTAAAAAATACTCAAAAAGTATGATGCATTTGAAATATATGCAATACATATTTACTATAAGGAATTTACTTTTACATTCTGTTGAAACGTGAAGAAATTTGAGATTCACAATAGAATCTAAAGAGGCAAAATTATTTTTGCTTCTATAACGAAACTAGGATCTTCTCTTCATTATTAGATTCCAAATCTAGTATTTTTTTGGCCATGATTTCTAGTCATTCATAGTATAAGCTGCATAAGATATTTCGAATACATGTTTACCACAGAAATAATAGGGTTTATTAACACCTACTTTTAATAATATTTTATTTTAATAAAATTAATTTTAATATCAATCTTTATTGTGTTACACTGTTATTCAGTCAATGTAGTAGAATTCTCGTTGTTTACAGTAGCTACAATTTCTAATGCTTTAAAAAAGATTAAAACAGTATGTTTATTCGAAAAATAAAGCATGTTTAATACAAGGAATTTGCATGTACACCCTGTTCAAACAAGAAAAAATTTGAGATTCACTATAGAATCTAATATTTTTGCTTATAAAATCTTATTAGGTTTTTTGTTTTTGTTATTAGGCTATAATTCTAGTTTTGATTAACAATCTTGATTTTTAGCTAATCAGAGTATAAGCTGTAAAGGCTATTTAGCAACATTTGTATACTATTTATATGATATTTAATATTATTGTTTAATTTTAATGTTTAAATAAATCTTAATTAATTATAATATAAATTTTTATTATGTGTTATCTGTTGCTCATATTCATGAAAGTATTACGTGTGTAAAAAACTTTAGTAATGCCATTTGTGTATTAAACATTTCATACGAAAGAAATACACAAGAGAAATTAAAGAAAGGGATGCAAAGGTAACATTTTACAGTGAAATCAACATTCCGATGTTGCTTTTTACATAAATTAACTCTGACTTTGAGACTTGAAGAAAAAGACAGACCAAGGGCGAAATGAAATTTGTATTTTTTTGCCTTCAAATTAAACGTGGGCTGCTCAATTATTTTATTGTCAAGAAACTACTGATTACGGCATTAATTTCTGCGAAATAAAAGAAATGTTGGTGTCTATATTAACAAAATTAGCCAGTGGATGGTATTTACCGGCTGAAATGCCATCATGATATGTCACTAAACGCAAGCTTTGTGTAGTTTAACACCTTGTGACAGTCATCATGATAATGTAAGGCAGCATATTACTGGTTACATATTGGTCGTTTTATATAAGAGCAATTTAGATTAATATCACACCGTCCTTATAATCCTGATCCTAACTAAGCTACAGACAACAGCTGAAGACAACCATTTCGATTGCATCAAAGCTTGCATGAAGCTGAGGAGCCATTTTTGAAACAACCATCTAAAATGAACTGTCACATGTGTTTAAGGAGTGTATTGACCATTGGGCTAATTTAAAAAATACCAGGTGAATAATGTCTATAAATGGTAATACTTTTTTTTATAAATAGTCATATTACTCACTGAACAGCTCTCTTACAGTTTGTAAATAGTGCCACAAAAATTTTGATAAAACATTGCAGAGACAGATAGTCATGCTCAGTTTTTATGCCGGATTGAGTCATTCCTATACTTTACTGTAAACAAACATGCAAGATTTTGGTGTTCTAGAAGTTAACATTGCTGTGCAGAAACGGTCTTAAATGACTATTTTCCCTGACATTATAACTAATGATTCATAAAATAAGTTCGGAAATACCCTCAGAAAAAATTAAATTTGAGGAATGTAGAGTCAGATGAATATTGCCAGTGTTTAGAAGAAATAGAGTTACTTTCTTGTTTTTAGGGTAGACAGGCATTTCTGATTTTTGATACTCAACTCCTTTGTATTGACGTATAGAAAAATTTCTCAACAATGTCTGACGTATATATGTGATCAATTAGAACAAGTTAAAAAAATAGTAAAAAATAATATAAAGATTCATATTTCGACTAACTAAAACATGTTGTTTAACAGCACTAATCCAGAAGACAAGTATGTTGATAAGTTGGTAGAGAGTCGTAATTCTTCTTGACTATAACTAAGCAGTGTTCTGATACCAGTTGAAAGACAATAAATTTTCCCATTTTGGATAAATTAAGTACGAATGACATTTAAACTTGGCTATATAGTTCGATGTGGTCATACAGACTATTAAGATATATATTATTACCATACTCAGTCAAATATATATATATATATATTGAAATTATTAGAACGATCAATAGTCTGAGAACAATGTGAACTACACGGTCATTCACTCAGATATTATTGATATAGACACTGGGTTAGTATGGTTTACAGTAAAAAGAATCAACTCTCTTTAACATGATTGTCTACATTCATGGAATAGTTATCATTTTACAACTAATTCAGAACAAGAAAAGACTTCTTTTTTTAATTATGTTTAAAGAACTCTCCAATTACCTAGAACCATTGTATTTATGTGATATGCAAATTTTGTTAGTTAAAATATATAAGGATAAATATTAATGCATAGTGTTTAAAATATTTGCTATTTTTTCAGAAATAATACTGCTACATATTTATTTTCTTTAAAATGGCATTCAGTAACTAAAACTACTATAAATATGAGGATTTAATATTTTTTTTACCTTATTATTAATCAATATTTAATTTACCTAAAATCATTCATGTAGTAGTATAAAAATTTTAACATATCTGGCAAAAATTATGTAGGTTTTCAAATCTCAATATTTCGTTTAAAATTCGTCCACACAAATAAACTTTCATACAATGTTTTTGTAAAAAATGTAAGGAAGAGAGGTCATTTGCTGAGATTAAGTATTCAAATTTTACTATTCTCTACTCATTAATCTTAAACTTGCACTTTCTTGGAGTAACATTACAGTAGTAATTTGCGTCGGTGAAATTAAAGCACTATAAGCATGGCATGGAATACCTTAATATCAGCCTTTTAAAACATCCGGAAAAAGTATTAACTTAAGCATTACGCCGAAAAATTCTTGACAGAAGCACTTAAAGCGTTTTGCAAAATGTCATTTAGTTTTACAACGTTTGTAAATCTTCATGGTGCAATTTGTTAAAGCAAAAATGCATACCAGTATTTTAATATAGTTAAAAGGGCAAAATTAATGCAGTAACGCTTGTCCTATGATTCATATTTATCCAGAGCAGCTAGAAAAACGAAATACAAGATTATTTCAATCAGATGAAACATTTGATTGTAAGTATTGTAACCAATTACATGCAAAATAGTATTCATTATAAGAATTGTTTATTTAGAAAACTCATTGGCTTTTTAGAATCTTGAATTCTGTTTACAAAGCATTAAATGAATCTAGAAAATTCATAGGCCATTCATATTTCATAACAGAAATGAATAATGCATACTTCTACAAGTAACGGTGCATTTTTTTATGAATTTCTTGAATCTTCGTAATAGTATATATATATATATATATATATATATATATATATATATTTATTTTTTTATAAGCTTTCTTAATTTGATATAAATGACACCTTTCTTTTAAAATTATCTAAAAGACAGAATATTTTGAAAAATAGGAAAAAATCAGATGTCCTTAAAAATTTTAGAATTAGATGGTACAAAAATTTTATTCAAACATAATAATCTTTTTTAAAAAATTCTCAAAGAAGTTTATTGATAGATATATTATAAAATATTAATATCATGAAAAAATTTAATTTTATAAACTTACATTTTTATAAAATATATTTTTTAAATATATATTTTTAAATATATATTTTTTATAAAATAATTCTGTATCATAATCAAGGCAGGATAGAAGATTTTATAAGCTTAAGATTCAAAAATTAAACTGTACAATAACTTATGCTATAAAGGTCATTGCATAGCCTATTCAATAAATACTTTATTTTATAAACAGCGTTACACTATAGTGTAACATTGAAAATAGGTAATAGTTCAAACATTAAAGTTTAATTGTAACCATTAATTACAGCGGTAACAAAAAAATTCTACCGATTGTAACATAAATTTAAATTGAAGTAAGTCACATAAAAAATTCATTTACCCTACAAAGGTTAATTGGATGGTAATAAAATGTATCTGTAAATAATTTAGGAAATAAGATAAACTGATTGTTGGCAGAATAAGTAAATACACTTTTAGATCGAATTAAATCTCTTTGTTTCAGATACTTTTCCATACAGTGCTACTTAGATATCTTGCTTTCCAAAGCTACACAGGGTTTTTAGCTTTTGGAAACATTGATTTGAAAATGAGTATAAAAAGTATTCACCACTATTTTTCACCATAAAAAACTGTATCATATAAATTAAAAAATGTTAATCTATTTTTCGATAGAAATTATATAAATTCTAAAGTTTTGTAAAAGAATATATAATAATTGTAACAAAGTCTGAAAGTTTAAAATACATCTGTCACCGGTATTTACAATGCTAATATAATACTATTAACGACTAAGTTTCTATCCTTTTAAGGGATTTCATGCCTTCTGAAGTGCATGACAAAAATTATCTTTTTCGATTAACCTTACATCTTAAAATACTTAGTAAAATTATGCAAAAATTTATGAAAAATTTAAAACATGTTTCAGCTCTTATAAAATTATGAAATAATTCTTCCGAATTGATTATATTGAAAAATGTATAACAACTAGTTTTGAGAAAATGTTATAATTTATATTATGGTCCACATTAACCTTACATCTTAAAATACTTAGTAAAATTATGCAAAAATTTATGAAAAATTTAAAACATGTTTCAGCTCTTATAAAATTATGAAATAATTCTTCCGAATTGATTATATTGAAAAATGTATAACAACTAATACATGATTGTTTTGGCCAAACGATGGCCGCAGGGTTAGGGTGTTAACCTACGGAGTTCGTGGGTTCGAATCCTACTATGGCATGGATGTTCGCAGACGTTTGGAATCAGCTTTAAGCAGTAGGTCCCGGTCTTATTAGGTCTCGTGTTGCAAAAAGTAGACCGTAGCTCTCCAAAAACCAAACCAAACATCAGAGTTTTGAGAAAAAGCTATAATTTATATTATTGTCCACAAAATAATTTATTTCAAGTTATAAATATTAAACAACAACTTAAATTACAGAAGGAAATTTTGGCTTATCAATTGAGTAGAATGTTTTAAACCTTACATGCAGAGATATCACAAAGATTTAATTTATTCTACATTAATTGTTCTTTATTTCTTATTGTAACCGATGAGGATGAATAGCTTCTTAATATTAAAACAAATGAAACAAGTCTTTAATATATCATGATTTTTTGCATAATTTTATTCAGTATTTAGAAAATTACCATTGTTCAAAACAGAAGATTTTACAGCATGGGCCAACTTCCTATAGGAGGCATGAGACTTCTCTACATATGTAGTACATAATTCGAGAAATAATTTTTTTTTCACATATGTATCATATACAGAAAATAATCTACATTCTTCGAAATAAATATTCTCACTTTTATTACACATTCCAAGGAAATGCTATGTTTACAAACATGAAATCTAATTATTAATATGGACGAAACAATTATCAAAAATAGGGGGTATATTGAGCTCTATTATGTGTTATTCTGTAAAAGTAAATACATTTTACACTTATATTTATTATGTATAAGCGAAAAAAGAATTTTGTTTTTGCTTTAATTCGTGTAAAAGAAAGGTATGAAAACTCTATTTCTCTTAATGTTATTTTAAACATTTGATTTACAACAATCAAACATAGTATTTTTACAAAAAATGATTCAATAAAAATTATCTGTTTTATGGAACTTACACTGCGCAAGGAAATTTTCTGATTAAATTAAATATACACGGCGGAAAATAAGTCTTAATAGGTTTAAGATTCTGAAATTAAACTTTGTAATTACCTTATGCAAATATGTTAAAGTTCATGAGATAAACTAGCTATTGTTTATTTTATTTTGTAATCAGTGTTACACTATGGTGTTAGATCTCGTGTACAGAATGGTATGTAACATTTTGTGATTAATTCTAATCGTAAACTACAAAGGTTACACAAAAATGTTAACACCGAATTCTATCGCTCGTAACGTAAGTTTAAGTCAGTCCCATAAAATAATTATTCAGCCTACAAAGGTTAATTGGCTGGCAATAGAATCTAACTGCAAATAATTTGTCCGTAATAAGGTTTAGTTGTTTGCTGGTAGAATAAGTTAACGTACTTTTAGATCGATTTAATTCTCTCTTTTCTAGGTGCTTTTCCAAGAGATTCTGTTGGAGTGAGACATATTTCGTTTCCACAGTATTTTAGCTGCTTTAAAAGGTTGACGGGAAAATGAGTAAGAAAAAAGTAATCCATAAAATGTGTAGAAAAGTCTATTAAAAGTGTAGAGACATTCTTGCTATTTATTACCTTGTTTATGTAGTATTATAAAGATAAAAAATAGGTGTGTAACGAACACACATTTGATACACATATTTGAAATCTTAAGCATAAAACTCTTATTGTGGATACATGTAAATGCTACTATAAAGAAACTGTGCTCTCTATATACATGTGTAGTATAGTGATTCATCGTGGCACTGTGCGAAATTTCTCAAAGACCTTTTTTGTGTTTCAAATTAGTGTTTTGTTTATTTAAAGGGAGACAACCCCTTTCGAGATTTAAAATCTTCCTTTCACCTACTTTTCCCCCACTTTTCATAAAATAAATATTCTAATCCTTCTAGAATTCTTTGTAAAGTTTTTTAATAATATTGAAGCTTAGTTTAAAAATATATTTAAAGATATATTTAAAAAATACAAAAATGTACAAAATGAAAAAAAATAAATTTACTTACTCACAAGATAAGTTTCAAAATATGCATATTAAGATCTAAACTTTTACATTAACTAGAGGTAAACTAGCCAGCGCAATATTGAAATTAGAGGACCATGGTCTACGGTGCCAGTCTACATTTTCAAAACCAAAGGTATTTGGGTACGAAGTCTAAGCTCCTGTTAGGTTGACAACACGCGGAAATCGCAGTATTAAATTTCAGGACATGGTTAGTCATTAGTTTACTTACTTACTGTGGGATGGAAGGCTGAGTCAATCTTACGTAGTTCAAATATCGTACCTAGACCCTATGCCTTGGAAGCACGAAGACTACCGAGTTTCCAACTAAAAGTGAAATATTTGATTTATTCTTTAAACCAAAACTCTGGAGGTATCTGACTCTTTAAAATTAAGAAAAATTATTAAAAACTGTTAAGAAATTAAAAATTAAAAAAAATTAGATTTTATTATTCTATAATATATATAAAATATATTGCAAGTATTATTATAACAGAGGTTTACAGAATAAAAAGATTGCTGGTTTTTATTTGATATGATATAAAATATTACTTCATAATTCAAATATTTCAAAAATGCGGTTAGGGGATTTTTCTCTTTCTTTTTTTTACTTGGTGCTTGTTGAGGTGAAGACCGACTGAACGTCTAGTCCAGCCGCACGTATAAGTGGAGTCCCCTTGAGAAATTACAAATTTGAATGAAAACTAATCCCTCATGCTGAATTTTTTATTTTAAAATATAAATAAAGGTCAGAATAAGCAATAACAATACTAATTATGCCAACATGCCAAATGGACCATACTCGCTCGAAGATCTGCCCAAGACGGCGTCTTCTTCTTAAAAAAGAAAATGGTGTTAGAACTGCCGCAGAAGATTTTAAACTGCACACTCCTTCTTCCTTGCACTGTCTCTGAGGGGGCCCGCAGATCTCCCTAAAAAAAGTCCGTTGGACAGCTTTGCCCGAGCCAAAGATGGCTACTCCTTCGTTAGCAACCCCTCTTGACCGATGGGGTAGAAGGAGGGTCACTCACATCACTTTCGCCTCTAGGTCAGTCTAGCGCTGGCGTTGTAGAAGTGTAACTCTTTGTTACAGTGCATATATGTGTTATTAGAAATATATTTCCTCATGTAATTTAACTAGATCATTTTCATAAAGTTACACTCTTAATGATATAGGAAAGGTTTTATTACGAACAAAACAGGACATTTTATTTATGTTCATTGTTATAAAGAAGTCTTTTCAGCTCGAAAGGTGCGATGTATCCTTAATGTTTTAGCACTATGCAATATATTATCCAGGTTTGTTCCTTAGCAAGCATCTGCCAAACGATGGCTGAATTGGTAGGGAATTGTTTTTCGGTATCGTAGTTCGTGGGTTCGAAATCTATAACTGGCATGGGTGAAGTCTTTTGGAATTGGATTTAAGTAGTAAGTCAAGGTCACATTAGCCTATGCGTAGTAAAGTACCATAGTATTCCAAACCAAATAAGTATTAATATAAAGTGTAATAATGTAGTGATCAAAAATATGAATTATAATTTAAATTAAATATATATTTTTAATAGTCTAGATACTGTTTTATTAAAAGTTGCAAAGATCTTTTGGTGATAAAAGTTATGGACTGTATTTTTTAAGTACCTGTACACCCTTTGAACATCGATTTAGACAAAAATTTCGATTTTCAAATTTCGTTATATTACTAAAATTTGATAGTTTATCTATACACTATCTTTTAAATTTGTTTTTATGCCATTTAAAATTCGAGTTGTAGCATTGTGAAAATAAGTTCAATTTTAATACCGGATGTACTCCTCTGCAAACCAGAAGTCGTTTGAAAATTACGTTTACTTGTTAATTTCTACTCCAGAACGTTAAGTTGTTCATTCATTTTTCTCAAAAATAATTTCTGCAACATTTTGTTTCCGTAAAACATGATAAATCGAAAACTTAAAGATCAAAATCTTAGAAATTTTAACTGTATACAATATAAATATACATGCAGGGAACAAACTACAATCATGACTACAAATTAACTATTTGCAATTTACAGTTCACGAATTGTATGCTTATGTAATTATTGTAATTATAACGAATTGTATGCGAATTGTATACAATTCACGAATTGCATAAAATTTTGAGGAAATTTTAGATGTTGTACCCGAATTCCTATAACTTCACAGGAATATTTGTGATTGCAATGATAACAATCTATTCCCTGAAATATATAATCCTTTACTATATTAAAGTTATAAAACAGGGATATAAGGATTTATTTTGCAACTATCGGGTTTAGGAAATTGCTTAATTTTATAATTTCTTTATTTAGGGTAATTTTTATTATATTTTTCTAGATAAAATTTTAAAAATATATTTAAATTTTATGTTATATAATTTATTCACAGCTTTAAGTTGTATTTATTCCTAAAATTTACATTAGAAATAAACATTTCAAAAATTACAAAACAATTACCTCTAAACTTGTACAGGTATCTTAAACTATGCTTTGTGTAATTGCAAATTTTTTAAAAATGTTTTGTAAATGTGTTGTAATATTTAGTTTATTAAATTTTATTTCTGGCATTGCTTTTGTTGCTTTTAGGTTTGACTTTGTTTTAATTATTTTGTTTTTCCTTCTCTTGTCATGTTCATATTCTGAGAATATTAATTTGTAGTGGTCTTTGACCAATGTAAGCTTTTCTACCCTGATCTGATTTGGTTGGATGATGTTTTTTGGAATTTTTCGTTATCCTCTAAAGCATTTTGAACAATTACAAACATATTGACTGATGTTGACTGACGGTGTAGATGCTTGTTCTCCAAACGAAACCAAACCAAACTTCTGACCTGACCGTTAGCCCTGACCGTCAGTCTGAGTGATGTTGACTGACGATGTAGATGCTTGCTCTCCAAACGAAACCAAACCCAACTTCTATAAGTATCAACATGTATTCGTACGATCTACATCTACGTGTTACTTTGAAGATCAGAAAACTTCTTATCACATAAACGATTACGACAAACTGTAAAACACATCAGCGATTGTTTAAAAATTTTAAACGGGAGTCACTTTTTGGTTTGGGAAAGGAAAAACTATTTTAAATTTGTGACATTTAAAAAACTGTTTGCAACAATGCTTTGAAGTTAATATGAGTTAAATATTGAAGTATACCCCTCTTTAACAAATGAATCCGTAAAGAAATAATAATTACAGGATTTATAACGAATTTAAAATTTTAAAATGATTTGGAGGTATTATTTCATACTTGGTTTCTCAGCTGGTGGAATTAATCAATAGCATACAAGTGAGTCCAGTAACGTCATATATCTTTTTAGCTCGCTTTTGAAATTATTTTATTATTTAAACTACGAAATACTATAGAAAAAAATGGGTAATCTCAAATGTAAATTTAAATTACGACATTAAAATACTTTCAGTAATATTTTTTTGAAATTTATATGAAGTGAAGTTTCAAAGTTTCATGAATTTCAAATTATTCACTTTATTTATTACTTTTTGGATATTGTGCAAATATTTTATTGTTTTGACATGCTTTTCAAGCAGTAGTAACATAATAGTACTGTCATTGATGCTTAGTCCTTTTATTTCTTTTTAACTATTTTATTTCCTTGGAATTTAAAGAATGTTCCCTTTATAGCACATGAAATAAAAGTTAGTTATATTTTATATGTTTTAAAATGAATAAATTAACAATTCTGAACTTAAAAGATCTGTTAATTACATTTTGTACGAAATAAAACTAGATTATTTTCGCTATTAATATTTTTACTCTTAATATTTTTGATATATAAGATTATAGTTTATATAGTAATATATAAGAGTATAATATAAATTCTAAGGTCTAAAATGTACCTTATAAATATAATTGATCGTATTATGTGTAAATAAGTAAGCATGAAGCATTTTTGATTGAATTACTATTGAAATAATAATAATTGAGTTAAAAATAATTAATATTTTATATTGAAATTTAAACATTTCCTACATAAATATATTATTAATAATATATTAATTTTAAAGTGATTTAAGCAGATTGATTAAAAACAAAACAAATGCGTTTAAAGAACAAATATCTTTGTTCTTTACTGAGTATAAACAAAGACTGAATTAAAAATTTTTCACTTTAAGCTAAGCAGCAAATGACGGTAGTTTTATATCCATTGCTATAGGAAATATTCTCTAGTAATACTAATAACATATATCTAATATTATTTTTACGTAATCACTTTTTATGAGAATTTTATTTCAAGAGTGTACAATTTTGCAAAAGTTACGAATTAATTTTACTAATTATTGTATCCTGCATTTGCCGTTGAAATTATTTTTTTAATGTGAAATACTCGGTAAACACTTTAAGCAATGATCATATATTGAATCTGCTATTGGATTCCATTTATGGATATAGAAATTTAGTTAAACATTTTAAGATATTGTTATATTTTGTATATGGGAAGCATGAATATAAAAAAAAATCGTTGGGCATCCTTAGTAAATATTTTATTCTGCATATATTTATATATGATTATATTTGCATATATTTATATATATTATATATTAAATAATTTTATTTTATAAAAGCCAAAGCTTTTCCCAAATTGTTACATAAGTAGTTTGCAAACTATTGGTGAATATTTATAGAAAACAATAAATGTATTTGATATTTAAACAGAAAAAATCAAATGTATAAGTATAAGGTTTTAAGAAACTATTATGAAGAAAGGCAGTTTTTGAATGCTGAATCAAACAAAAAGAAAATTAAAAGCAGCAAATAAAGTGTGAAACCTTTATTACTCTGAGTTATTTTTTATGCTTTAACTTCAAATCATGAAATTGTTACATATAATTAAGTGCATCTGAAGTACGTAAATAAGCAAATAGAGAGTGATATCGTTAATGCAGATCTGATATAGCAAGTAATAATAGGTGTTTAACAAAATAACTATCAAGATCTTCAATTTGAACTTGAGGCTCATCCTTGACCAAGTGGGCATGCTAATCACTGCATTTCCGAAAACACTCTAGCTGAGCATATACTCTTCCTCAACTCAATGATGACCAAAATCCTTTAAATTCACATTTGAATCCCTTTTATCAGAATAAACTGCAAATGAAGTCGGATATATATTTTACGATCTCACTAAATTTCTAAAAAAAGTTCTTTATATATTAAATTTGTGAAACAGAGATTCTTTTTTTTAAATTATATAAAACAGATTTTAATTCATAAACACTAAATATAATTAAATAGCTAATTAATCCCAATTTTTTATATAAATTAAAATCTGTTTGTTGTATTTATTTTATCCATCGAAGGTAAATCTGCTAGGAAGACAAATATAAAGCAAAATATTGTCTGGAATTTTACTTTATTCTCAGCTAAAAAAATTATATTAAAGTTAATTAATGACAAACCTGTTTAAGGTAGTTGGTCATCATAAAATGTGTTAAAATGAACAATAAGTTTAAAATGCTCAGAAATATTTTTACAAATAGGGAACAAATTAGATTATAAGGACGAGTTCGTTAAATAGAGAATGTACTTTGCTATTTAGAGGTTTTTTTAAGAAGAAATTCACAAAATTTTTTACAAGGTACGAGAAAAGTTCACAAAATAGAGATTCAATAAACAGTGATACGACTTTAGTTAAAAACTAATGTAGCGCATTTAGGTTTTAAATCAATACAATTGAATTTAAATAATAAACGTATAATGATTTAATTATAATGAATTAAAATATAAGGACTGAAACTTGGAAGATTAAAAATATTTTGATAAGCATTATAAATAAGTTATGGGTGATAATAGTCTTTGTTGAATGTGAAAAAATAAAAGTAGTGCCTTTAAGTGTTATATATTTATTACTGGAACTGATTTGATATATCAACACATATTTATAAAACTCTTTTGTGTTATTAAGTGCTTTATAAATATTCTTTAAGAGTTGATTCACTTTAATTACAATAAAAAATATTAGTACAAAAATGCAACACGTTTAAATTTCTATTCAACACAATAAAAATGTATAAGCAGTGCAAATATTCACTAGTATTTATGAAAACATGACTTAAAACATTTACCTCTCTCTTTCTATTGATTTCCTTAGATTTCACAATAGCGATATTGGGGAGAGATAATAGTAGATTCGCTTCTGAATAATACATTTAAGTAATTTTAGTTTTTTCATTTCAATCATACAAATCCCTTATCTCAAAAGAGCTAAAAATATAATTGAATAATATACACAATTGATTAAAATATATCTTAAATTAAGTAAATATTTATGAACAATCTTTTACGGATGAAAAAAGATAATATGAAAAGTTTAGAACTTCGATTCAAACACTGCATTTTTGTATTCAAATGAATCATATATGATTTAAAAGGAAATGAAATACATTTCCCTTCCAAAATCGTGGAGGCTGGATGGTTATCTGTGTTTCATTAAAGGAAAATTTATGGTGTCTATCATGAGAATTGAAAAGTCCTACTTCTTTATGCTCGATAGAGCTGAAGAAAAATTAATTTTACATTATTTATCCTAATCTCTCTTTTATTACGTTGTTAAAAACTTATGTTGCGTTTATGTCGAAATAACTTATAGAAAATACTGTTAACATTTTTAAAGATAAACATTGGCGAAACACATTTTAAGAGATTGTTATTTTAAGCATTAAGCGTTTTAAGCTGAAAAGAAGCGTATATTGAAGTAACGTTAGAAAGATTTTAAACTGCCCTCCTCATTAAAATTCTCCTTAGAGTAATGTACCATCCCAGTATCACGAAGAAAATAGTACTGGTAATTAAATATATATTTTGACAAGAAATACCCTTAAGCAGTGAGTTATGCAGTTCATGTATTATGAAATATTTTTTCTCCAAATCAAAAATTATTAACATTTATTCACGGGTTATAAAATTGAAGATTTAGTTTAATAAAACAAAATCAAAGCAAAACTTGTAATAAAACAAAACAAAAATATATATTACTGGTATTTTTTGCTCTTTATTATTCATAAGATAACTTCGAAGACATTTCATTATTTTTGTTTGGAGTGGTATGTCCCTTATCTTTCCAGTACGAATGTTAATTAAACTAAGACCTTCTGCTTAAAGTAGATTCTAAACTACTTCCATGTTAAAATTGGGGTTTGAACTTACAAAGTCCAGGAACATATGGCAATGTGCCTTGTATTTTAAAATTTGGTGCACAGTTTTTAAAGCCATCTGCAAAATTTCTGTGAGATAATAGTAGGTCAGCTATGAACAATGTATTGATATTTCCATATCCATTGTGGAGTAAAAAAATATCTAATAAATTATATCAAAAACCAAAATTTGACGGTAATTATCTGTCTTATATGGGTATATTTTGATTACCATAAATTGTTTCGAAATCTGAAGTAGATGTGTGCTACACTTGCAATATCTATTTTATATCTAATAACTTGATTTACCCAGCTAATTTTTTTAAAAAGTTGTATTTCAGAATACAATAAGTTGTATTTCAGAAAGTTATTATCCATCTACAATCCCGTAAACGAATGGATTTTAAAAATAGCATGAGAGCCTCTCTGAATTCGACGAAGAGATATATAAATAACTTTACCGTTAAAGACGTCGGTCAAAATGACATTAAAGAAATTAACAGCGCAACTTACTTAAAAGCTTTAAGAAATCAAATGAAAAAAATCGATTCAATATTTTGTATTTGAACTATGATGAAAATATAAAATGCATACAGAATTTCGAAAATGTAATTTATATAGTGTTTTAGTGTTGATAAATACTAAACTACGTCCATTATTTTTATTAATTTTCAATCCAATTTCAAATACTATTTGATGGATATATTCAAGTTATAACAAAATATCGATTTCCTGTAATAATAACTTGATTAGTCTAGTTTCAGTGATATTGAAAATAACAGAATATATATATATATATATATATATATATATATATATATATATATATATATTATATATATATATATATATATATATATATGTCATATATACAAATATATACACATATATATATAATATATATATATATATATATATATATATATATATATATATATATATATATATGTCTTAAAAATCGTTCTCAGTTTTTAAATTTTTTAAAAAATGGTATTTCCTTAAATTTTTATCTGACAGGGTTGGTTTGGTTTGGTTTGGAGTGCTACGGTCTACTTTTTGCAACACGAGGGCTAATGAGACCGGGACCTACTGCTTAAAGCCGATTCCGAACGGCTACGAACATCCATGCCATAGTGGGATTCGAACCCACGAACTCTGGTTCCGAAGGCTAGCACCCTAACCATTCGTCCATCGTTCGGCTTTATCTGACAGGGAAGGAAAATATTTTCAATTACTGTTCCATGACTGACCCAATGGAAAATTTGCAATATATAAACTTCATAGATTTTTTATTTAAATGTACTCAACTGACCTTTAGTATCCCACATTTTAAGAATAATTTAAAGGCTATAGTTATTTAAGTAATTGCCTAAATTTTTCAATTTTTATTTAAATGAAAAATTTATTGTATGTAATCACAATTTGAAAATTATTTTATTTCTATCTTTAAAATGAAATGAAATACATCCTAATAAACATCTTATCAAGGTGAGTATGTACATCTTGGACTGAGGGAGCAAAGTAATAACGTGTCTATGTCTATAAATATTTTTGAAGATGAGTCTAAAGTTTTGCCTAGTCCATTCTAAAATAAAATAATATCAATATTATCAAAGAATACAACAGAAATCACACAAAATGAGGCAAATATACTTCAAAGTTTAAACACTCTTTCGGTTTTGTTTGTTTTAGACAGAAAAAAAACTTACAAACAATGTGTCCAAGTAATTATATATGAACACAATAATACAAACGACTACCAAGATAGAAGTAACCTCACTTATTTGAAATTTCATGTCAAAACGTTTTTGAAAACGTTTCTTAAAAAATAATTTAAACTTAGAATTACAAAAAACCGTGTATTGTTAAGCAATATATAAAGTCAAAATGTATTCAAAGTTGTTGCCGTATATTTAATACCAGACAGCTAAATTTTTGTTATACAACTAAATTTTGAAAGAAAAAAATCTTTCTTAAAATGAAAATAATTAGTAACTATCCTATTGTTAATAGAGTTGGACTTTTAGCTACTAATTTTTAGTATGTACTAAATTTCACACGACTTGAATCGGAGGTTTTTCTTTCTAAGAGAAAATAATGAAATTTAGCACAATATTTCATATTGTTATAGTACTTTTGAGCAAAAAATGTTTTAAATAAGTTCACAAAATATAGTTTGTATATTTGTCAGTTATTAAACTTATACCTTCATACTTTCTAACTTAATTAAAATCTGGTATTCCAAATTCTATATCTACATCGCATTTGTATGCCTACGCATTATAAATACTTAAGCAAGTTTTGCACACAGTTCAAGATTTTTTTATATTTGTAATTTTAATGTGTTATACAAAGTTTTGGGAAGCACCGAATATTTAGTATATTAATTAACGACTTGTTGGAAAGAAAGTTTTATACATTAAGTACATAAAAAAAGTTGCGTTAGAGAATCTATGATTCCAAGAATATCTGAAAACTTTTAACAAAGTATAACTAACGTCTAGGTAAAAAGAAACTTCGAACTGAATGGTGTAGAGTGAACAGGCACGAACAATCTTAAAATTGGATTAAAATATGTCCGTTTTGCTAAGTATCTCAGAAACTTAAAACACTTTCCCTGAAACTTTACCCATTTACAATTCTGTAAATCTGATTCTATATTAACGATTGAATTTTGAGACATTAACGTAAAAACTCTACGTAAAAATGCCTAGACGTATTATTTTTAAGATTTCAAATCAGAGTTAGTGTTCTCCTTTTTGTAAAAATGGTACAAATACGAGAAAAACAAAAGTAAATGTGAATGCATTTTTATGCTAGGATAATTAAACATTAAACAAAATTATAATATGTGTCAATTTTAAACAGAATTATACTTTTATTTAGTGAAGAAATATATAGATTTGGTGAATTAATAAACTAATGATTACATTTTTTAATAATATGCGAGAATATAGCAACTCGTAAATGAAGACCCTTTTCAAATTACAATTTAGTTCACCAAAATTAATTCCGAACATATTTTGGTAACTCTTTAATATAATCTGATTATATTCATAACATAAAAGGCTACGACAGTAGTTATATTTAAAGATGGTTTGATTAGCATTTGTAGGATAAGCGTTTTACAAAATTATGGTTATATGTAATTAGTGCTTAGTTACTGCTTAAAACAAATTTCAAAGAGTTAAAATATCATAAGTCAGGAACAAGATTCGAACCGTAGATTTTGGCACCTATAATAAATGCCATACTAATTCAATCATTCAGTCAATCATCCAGACAAAGATTACTAACTAAAGATAATTACATCCATCAGTGACTCAGAAATACAGAAGAAGAAAGCTTAAAATTTTAATTTCATATAAATGAACTTTAATTATTTGATTAGAAAATAAATTAAATTAAGATTTTCACATCTTTAAATAATATAACTTATCTTCATAAATAATTAGTATATAACATATAGTAAAACAGAGAATAACATTTAAAATTTTCAGTAATTTTTCATATATCATATCTTAAACGGTTGTTTCCTCGCCTAATGACCCCCATATAACAGACCATATATAATTCAACTCTTTACTGTTAATGAAGAGCCAATCCTTGAATAATTCCCGAAATCTGCTAATTGGGACACAAAATGGCTTTCCTATGCATATATACATGTATCCATGCATAGGAATACTACGATACCTAGTAATATTCCTATAGAATATAATAGAAAGTATTGTAATATTCCTATACACATACTAATGTTCTTATACTATATATCTATGTAATATATCAAAATTATTTAACTTTAATATTTCCTTAAAAACCTCCTTTCTCCCATTCTAATTCCTTAAAATCTTTTTCCCAGCCTGTAAATGTCTTAATCAAAGGTGCGTCCTCGACTTAAAATTTTTTCGATACATTTCTTAAAGCTTTCTGTCCTATAGATGTAAATTTTCTGTCTATTCAACACGTTTTCCAGCTGTCGCCGGCAAATAGCTCCGCGTTTTTCCTGATCTTATAACTTAAACTCGCTGAGTAAGTTTCTTGTAACTTTGGAAAATTCTTTCTGTCTTCGCTCTTGGGTGCACCTGTGTTCGGGCAGAGTGATTTTTGTGTCTTTCCTTTGTCTGTCGTTGACTAGTAAAGATGTCCGTTTTAGCAGCTCTAAAATAAAGTTTTAATTAGACAACTGATTAGGCCTCTCTTTGCCCAGTAGCCCGGGCAAAGGGATATATATATATATATATATATATAATTATAATGGGGGCTATAAAGTCCAACAGTTTTATAAGTCATAGATTACACACACATATATATATATTTATATACATATATACATATATATATACATATATACATATATATATACATATATATATATATATATATATATATATATATATATATATATATACATATATATATGTCAGGTCTAAAAAAGGGGTAGTTGGAAATTACGTAAGTAAAAACGATTTTAAAAAGGGAACTCTTTTATAATAATAAAATAAATGAAAAAGACCCACGTTCGCATAAGCTTTCAGGATAATCCCGTCTGGCGGAAGCATTTTGGAAGAATTTGATGAGATTGCAAACAAATAAGATTCGTCAACGCGTGGACATGGAGCAGTCAACACCTTTTCCACGAATAGCTCCGCCACGAACAATGAAAATGGCGCAGGTTTTGCTTTTAGAAGAAACGATGATTTAATAAAATTATTATTATCAAGAAGACAGTTTTCCATTCGCCTGAACTCTGGATCACGACATCACACACACATATACACACACACATATATATATATATATATATATATGTATATATATATATATATATATATATATATATATATATATATATATATATATATATATATATATATATATATATATATATATATATATATATATATATATATATGAATATTACCATACTTCCCTATACATGGATTCACAGTTATCATTTCGATCCTTACGCACTTGTACCAAAAGATGAATAAGCATAAAAATCTCCTGTACTATATGGAAACACCAGTCCACTTGAGAAGGTTTTTGAGTGTTGGGAATTTATCAACATTTTGGTAATATCTATTTGAGTCGCGTACAAATAATGTACAAAAAAAACATCAGCAGTAAATAAAACTACGTTATCCACAACGCTATCTCGAATATTTTGTGTATTTATATCTGAGAGATGTAAAAATTTTTCCAAGACTGTATTATTTATTGACAACCACCCTTCTGAATCCCTGCTTGACTCAGAACTGCTTTAAATTATTGGTCTGAAACAAATCCTAGACGTCTTAGTCACCAAAGCTGCACCAATTTTGTCGTCTTCCGTAGTATGATAACAATGTACACAAAACAAGTTTTGTCACTTTCACATTAGGTGCGATAAAAGTGAATATGTGTATATTATTTAAATTAAACCATTTGAACTGCGTGGAAAAACAAATTTTTTTTTAAAATTTAACAAAATATTTCATAATTATTTTTTAAATGTATATGGAAAGAATAACTAATTAGTAAAATTTTTATCCCTTATTACTTTTGAGAGATTTTAGTAACTTTGTTACAAAATATTCATCTATTTATCATTCATATACATATTCACTAAGGAAATAAATATTTTCGTTTGTTTCACTAAATTATGAATTTTTTTTATATAAATTCACCAAGTTTATTTGTTATCCTTCTATAATTCACTAAGTTTCAAACTGAAAGAATCAATGAATTTTTCTTGAGTAGAATTACCTAGCTATAAAATATACAAGTTAAAAAAATTCATAAATACTATTTTTTTTCTAAAAACTCTTTCTAAGATACTGCAATTTACTCGTAAGGCAGTTAATAATCTGCAATTATTTTTTGTAGATTAGTAACTTTTTTAAATGCATACGAAATGAATAACTAGTTGGTAAAATTTTTATTCCTTATTACTTTTGAGAGATTTTAGTACTTATGTTACAAAACATTCATCTATTTATCATACACATACATATACACTAAGTTAATAAATAATTTCTTTTATTTTCACTAACTTATAAATTTTCTTATATAAATTCACCAAGTTTATTTATTATCCTTCTATAATTCACTAAGTTTCAAATGGAAAGAATCAATGAATTATTCTTGAGTAAAATTACCTTTTCATAAGAAATGCAATTTAAAAAAATTCATAAATACCATTTTTTTTATAAAAACTCTTTCCAAGACACTGCAGTTTTCTCTTAAGGCAGTTACTAATCTGCAATTATTTTGTATTTTAACTTTTTTAAATGCATATGAAATGAATAACTAGTTGTAAAATTTTTATTCCTTATTACTTTTGAGAGATTTTAGTACTTATGTTACAAAACATTCATCTATTTATCATACACATACATATACACTAAGTTAATAAATAATTTCTTTTATTTTCACTAACTTATAAATTTTCTTATATAAATTCACCAAGTTTATTTATTATCCTTCTATAATTCACTAAGTTTCAAATGGAAAGAATCAATGAATTATTCTTGAGTAAAATTACCTTTTCATAAGAAATGCAATTTAAAAAAATTCATAAATACCATTTTTTTTATAAAAACTCTTTCCAAGACACTGCAGTTTTCTCTTAAGGCAGTTACTAATCTGCAATGCTTTTTGTATTTTCAATGGTGCGCAAAACAAATGAATGCAAAACTGGTGCACGTCAGGCCGGAAGTTCCATTAGCTGGTGTAATGGAAACAATTTGTACTTTTTATCTTTTAGTCCATTTCCCAACGTCTTTTTCACTTCCTAGACTGCTAACATTTTTGTCATTAGTCAGTTCAATGTCTTCATTCAGAACATGTTTCTTTTCCGTTTTTCGTTTCTTAGTGATAATTTGTATTTTATTTGTTGGCTTGTACACTGTTTTAAAAGTTTCTAACTTTTTCTTTTAAAAAAGCATTCATTTTGAGTTCACACATTTTATTTAGCTGACTGTCATTTTCTAGAGTAAAATAGCGAAACTTTTCTCAAAAAAATTTGAAGAAAAAAAATTGAACATTATTTTACATTTTTCCTGGAGGTTATACTTTAGTGCCATTTCATGAAAGGATGTTTTATTTTCTATTTTATATAATCTTAAGATATTGAATATACTATGTTTCCAAAATATGAAGAAGTAGAATTTTAAATTACTGTCAGTGATTATTTTCAGCAAGTCGAAGCCATTGACTGATGATATTTTATTTCAGTAAAATCAAAATAATACTGCTAAAATTAAAAAACAGTTGGTATTCCTTTTGATTGGAAATTTAAAGAATTTTTATGTAGGATACAAAAGTTTCAAATTGTTTTCAAACAAATGAAAATAAAACTATAATTTAAATTATATTATTATTAAATGTAAAATTGTGCTGTAATTGGGTAAACTTGAAGAAACGTGCAGGAAAAGTAATTTTATAAATTGTTTATGTCATATTATATCTTAAAGTAATAATAGCAGTCAAAAATATTATAATATCGAAAAGTTAATTATTGCTATTCCTCTGATAATATTTTTTGAATTAACCAAAGGGACCAAAGTTGGACTTCATATTCGTAGAAAAGAAAGTAATATTATGAACTTAATATCATTAATAATTATAAAATTGCATTAGATACATAAATCCGGGTGATATACGAAATTTAATTTAAAAAGCCGTTTCTGTTAAGCCGTATTATTTATTTGTTAGGTAATGGCTATATAGCTTGGTTGATGACCTCCGTTGTTCTAATTTAAGCACCGAAATCTTTGGGTTCGAATTCCGTAACTGGTATGAATATTAAATATGCTCGGAACAGTACGTTCCAATCTTATTAGACCTAATATTGCAAAACAGTTGAGAGTATTGCTCCAAACCAAATGAAACTAAATTATTCAGTAGAACAAATGCACAATGGTACATGAATAAAATATCAGAGGACTTTGCAGGAATTAATCGAAGAGGTAAATATTAAATACGTGTGCGACGTTTATTTTTTAAACGAATCTAGTGATATTTTTCAGTTATGGCAGGATGCACACCTTTGGTACGGTTTTATGCTCTGAAAGTCATGGGGATAAAGAAATAGAATTTCTCTAGTAAACTTAAAACATATTGAACATTCAGCTGTTAGTAAAATGGGTTGTTTTGAAGATTTTACCACTCTTCTTATTTTTCAATTCCCGTTGTATGATGAAACCTCTTTTATTAAAAAATATAGAAACCTTCTTTGGATTTTTGGAATCAGGTGTAGATATTTTGGTCTAAGATTTTAATACTTAAAATACCTATCTTGCTTCAAGTCATAAACTAATACTTTAAATAAGTTCAAGGATTAAAATTCCCCTTAAGTAATCTAATAAATAGATGGTATAGAATTCCACACCTTCCCCCAGAGTATATTCACTTGCTGTGAATTGAAGAAGTTTTTCTTTTGTAGCTCCTGTTTTCTTCGGATTATTGATATGCAATTTGTCTTGCGAACGAAAATGCCATTTTTCAGAATCATTTCAGAACCATTTTTATTGAATTTAAAACGAAACAACTGAATACCATATACATACTTTTATACTTTTCTTATAATTTGTAAACTACTATTAATAATTTAAATTTTTATGAATTCCGGACAGTTTGAGATTGAGGGAGAATAAGCAAAATGACGTGTGTATTTCTTTAAGTAATTTTAAATCTGTTCTGTCCAAATATTGGGAAAGCCAAATGGGATAATAGCTTATTTACAAAATTTTTGATATTTGTTTTCAGTGATTAACATAAATAAGTGCTTTTGAAAAAGTAATAATTTTATTTCATTTGTAAGATTATAAACTGTTTCCGAACAGGATAACTGGAATCGTCTAGTGTTGATTCGAAAAATACTTTTAAAAAATATTTGTTTTTTAATTTGTAAGTCTTAATTTATTATGTTGTTTATTATAGTAATAGATATATCTAAGTTTTCACAATCGATTTCTGTTTCAGATCTCTTGCTTATTCTCTTGTTACTAGAGATTTCCCTATAGAATTATTAATGGAATATTATATAAGATATATAGAATATTGACAGATATACTTCTAGAATTACATATATACCCTATAAAATTATTTACAGAGTAATAAATAATTTTGAGTATTCAGTTGGAGTTTTTTTGATTCACGTCATTTCCCTTTTTGATAAATAATATTGTTTTTCTTTTTGAAATTTTTATATCATGCGTTTCTCAACATTTTTTAACATTGAAACAATATTTCTCCTCTGAAAGCGTTGAAACTTATCCTTCGATCCATAGCATGTTTACTTGCGTCATTCAGAAAGGATAATAAATTTAAATGCAGCAGAAAATATTTTTAATTTGAAATAGTAAGCAGTTTCCATATCCTTCTCCCATCCATAATTAACTGCATTTTTTAATCCTCTACTGACAATGTTTTAAAAATATGTAAATACCCACTGTACTCTTCCCTTTTAAAAACTGCAGATTATTTTTCGTGATTATACCGTAATAGTACATTTTTATTTCCTCCCAAAACTCAGTAAATATCAGTCTAAAAGAATATTTTATGGATTCATTCAGTACATTTTGTATTTAAAATTATATCGATAAAATAGTTAGTCAATTTCAAGAAGCCGTAAATTTTTTTTGTCTTTTTAGGGATTTTTCTATGAAAACTGGGAAGAAAAGAAATTTGAATGGTAATGTCGTATTAATAAAATAATTATATTTTTGAAAACTGTTGGCAATGGAATGTGAGTATAGAACTAAACAGTTCTACTATAAATAAACATCTGTAAAAGTTTTGTATATATTCCGATAAGATGGTCAGATACATAATATATAAATCAAATGGAAAAAATTGAATGTTTGGTTTGATTTGGAGAAACCACGATCTACTACTTTGCAGCTTAAGAGCTAATGAGACTGTGACCTGGTGTTTAAAGCTGATTCTAAATGGCTACGAACACCCATGCTTACAGTCGGGTTCGAATCCACGAAATCCGGTACCGAAGAGTAATGATTTACCATTTACCATCGTTCGGGTTAAAATGTTTGATCAACAATCTTAATAAAGTATTTTACATTTTTCAATTACATTTTAAGCATATTATAATAATATTAATAAAGTTTCGAAACAATTATTTGTAAGATATTTAGTTCTAATTATTATATAAGTTTTGTGCATTTTAAATAGCATTTCATACTTGTACGATTTTAATTAAATACCTTTCGACCAGTGAACTAATTTTCATCCCAATACCTGGAGCCCATTTTAAATTGTACAAGACATAAAAAGCCATTCAATTATAGCTTCTTCTTTTGATATCGCTATAGTTTTCCATAAAATATCACTCATAAATCCTATTTTACTGTCTCTTGTAACAATTTGTTAGAAATATTACGCAATAAAGTTACATTTATTTTGCTTTGCTCACTTAATGTGTTTTGCTAGCGCTTACTTACGAAGCGAACCTTGACATAAACAAAACGCATGATATACAGATTAAAAACAACTTAACGAAGTATGGAAGGATGTATGCTAAAAATAACAGAAAAATAACAATCTTCGAGTAGACATCAGATGAAAGTTTTTGCCGGCATCATGTATTGTATTAACTGATTAAAATTACACGTGCAATATGAAAAGAAAATAATATTCAGGAAGTGAGGGGCAGATTCAATAAAGGAATACTAAGGGTGATTAAAGACCGCTATTTGCGAAATTTCGTTTTAGAAAAAAAGGCTAGTGTTGTACTTTTCCCAAGACATATCCAGAAAAAATTTAAAGATGAATTCAGCCATTTTCATTGAAATTGTGTTCTTCCATTTTATGTTACGCGGAGATTCTTTAGCGTTTGTATGTATATGGTTTTAAAAAATGGTATATGTTAATGAGTTCCTTGTAAATTGTAAATTTTTAAATGTTACATTGATTTAAGTTTATGGTGGGATTGTTTTTAAGGTACTAAAGAATGTCGTATAAATTTTAAACTAAGTATTATATCTTTGCGAAAAATAGACTTACACTACTTTCAAATTAATTATATTTGTAATTTGCTTAACTGCATAAGTGTTATTGACAAAATGATGGAAATTTTGAAGATTTTTATTGAAGGAGAAAACCGTTTACAGATTTAAAAGTTTATAGTATATTGCATTCATGGATATCAATAATTAATTTTGTCAAAAATGTCACTGAACATGTTAGGGACTTCCCAATTGTTAACGTCTTCTGCGTAGTATCTTCATCAAAGGTTTATGACTTCATCAAAGGTTAAGATCCCCTCCCCTTTTCTTCCTAAGAATCAGTTCAGTGGTACTACCTCCCTTGATATGTTAAAAGTTTGGTTTTTCCCGACATTGAAAGAAGACATACAAAATTCGATTCTTCAACAAGATGGTGGACTACCCCATTGTAAGTTGGAGGTTCATAAATTTCTAAATAGAGAACAACCCTACCGTTGGATTGGTTGAAGTCCTGTTAATTGGTCTTACATAGTTATCCTTTCAGTTCACCTCATCCATTGTGGCTTTTTTATTTAGGGATATGTCAAAGATCATGCGTTCATACCAGCTAAGCCTACAAGTGTGAGAAAACTTAAACAACGTATTTGTGATACTTTACAAAGAGTAGTGAAACATTAGAACCTAGTTAAAAGACAGGGCATACCACAACGATATTCTATGTTTCACCAAAGGAAATGTTATTGAACATTTGTGAAACAAAAGTTTAACAGTTTTTCTTTACAATGTAATATTTATAATATTTCTTGATTTTTCAACAAGATGGTAGACTATCCTATTGTAAGTTAGAGTTTCATAAATTTCTAAATAGAGAACTACCCTATTACATTGGTTGCAGTGCTGCCAGTCCTACATAGTTCCTCTTATTCACTGATCCCATGTGGCTTTTTTCGTTTAGGATATTAAAAGATCATAAGTTCATACCAGCTTAGCCTACAAGTGTGCAAACTTAACGTATTTGATACTTTCAAAGAGTAGTGAAACATTAGAACCTAGTTAAAAGACAGGGCATACCACAACGATATTCTATGTTTCACCAAAGGAAATGTTATTGAACATTTGTGAAACAAAAGTTTAACAGTTTTTCTTTACAATGTAATATTTATAATATTCTCCTTGTATGTATGAAAAATATTTAAGTTTTAGTTTGGGAGATTAGTTCCAGAGAAACTTGTGTAACCCAAAACGTCACATGACAAATAAACATTGTTGAACCTTTGACTAATCCTTTTATTTTAAATTTCTTTCCAGAATTATCTTATTCCAAAAATCACAACCGTAAGGCTGCTTCATTAATGCGAATCTTGTTTGTTATGGCACTATCGTTGAATACACGAAGTTCCAAACAGGAAAAGTTAAGTTGCAAAGAGGAGAAAGGAAAATGCAAATTTTTAAGAGAATTCTGTTTTAAAAAGAGTAATAAAAGGAAGCGACGAGACTTTGTTACTGCTGTCACTGGCATGGTCGACTGATACGGGACTGTTCCCGGAGAAGAGCAGTTTCATTACCATTCCAAGAAATTTTAAGATATCGAATTCTTCATGGTTGTGTTTATCTTAAAGGTGAAATACATAGTTTGTATTTGAGGAGTGTGTTTTGAAAATTAATTTATGATGCCTAGTGTTGATAAATTAAATAATTTTATTACTATTGATTTTTTCTTGTATTATTTGAGTTTAAAACTAAAAGAAAGATATTTCTTTTCATCTGTTATTTATCAATGGCTCCAATTTATTTACTGTAGGCATAAAAATCATTTCCAAGAAATTTTAATATATCGAAATCTTTATAGCTGTGTTAAACTTAAATGCATATAGTACTTTTTGAAGCTTTATATCTTCATTACTATAACTTATTTTCAATTCATCATAAAGCAAAATGTTCCGATCCTCTTAGAATACTTTATCAGAAGTTCTTTAATAACGCCCTAGCTAGAAAATTATAAGTCAAATAATAGCTTTCTCATCTCAAACGAAGTATTTAAAAAAGTAACAGAAAATATACGTGAAAAAAAAAATAAATTTACTTACGCACATGATAACTTTTGAAATTTTATAACGTAATCAAACTAATTATCTTTTTAGTCTATAATTCTAATACTTTAAATAATTCTGTTCTGAAAAATTAAAACATGGTAGAATATTGAAATTAGAAATAATATTATGCTTTAAAATGAATTAGTTTCATTAACATGACTGAGGTTCTCAGAATAAAAAAATATGATTAATTTGAAATAAAACATTAGTTTCTAATTTACTTATTTCAATAGTTATTTTGCGGTTAGGTATATTTCTATTTTTTTCAACTGCTATGCATATTTTATGTTCTTTTTTTAAATGTATAACAAAAAATGTATAAAAATTATTTAGTTTAAATGTAAAATAAATAATTTTTTAAAAGTAAAAGCTGTATTAAAGATATAGAAATAATACACTAAACAGAACAGGACTTTTAATTTTAGAACTTTTAATTTTATATTGAATCAAAAATAAGCTGATTTAATGAAAACTTTTCAATTCAAAAGGTACTTCGTCATTTATAAGGTAATATATATATATATATATATATATATATATATATATATATATATATATATAATATATATATATATATATATATATATATATATATATATATATATATATATATATATATATATATATATACATATATATATATATATATATATATATATATATATATATATATATACATATATATATATATATATACATATACATATATACATATACATATATATACATATACATATATGTATATATATATATATATATATATATATATATATATATATATATATATATATATATAATATATATATATATATATATATATATATATATATATATATATATATATATATATATATATATATATATATATATATATATATATATATATATATATATATATATATATATATATATATATATATATATATATATATATATATATATATATATATATATATATATATATATATATATATATATCGTATCCATTGGTGAGGCGAATGTAATGATCAGTCTTTCTTGGTAAATCATTTATTTCAATGTATTGGTTCCTTTTCAAGGCGTCACTTGCTCCATTTTCATTTATTTGTGGCGAAGCTAAGCGTGGAATATGTTGACAGCTCGATGTCTACGCGCCAACTGTCAACTATATTTTTACATACTCATCAAATACTTCCAAAATGCTTCCGCTTGACCGGATAATCCTAAAAGCTTACACGAGCGTGGTTTTTTTTTGTTTATTTTGTTGTTACGAAAGAGTTCCCTATTAAATTGTTCACAACTTGCTTAATGTTTCCCCCCCTTCTTTTTAGACCTGACATATATATATATATATATATATATATATATATATATATATATATATATATATATATATATAATATATATATATATATATTATATTTGAGGTATGAATTTTGAAAATTACTTTCGAGAGCATAATATGAGAGATTAATTTTGCTACTATTAAATTTTTCTTATGTTTTAATCTTGAGTGTAATAAGCATGTTTTTTTCATCTGATACCTATTATGACTTAAGTACCAGTCTACGTACAAAATGTCATTTTTCATTATTTTCGTCATTTTTACCTTTTGATAATTTTGCATTCTTTTTCGGTTTTTTCCTGTTCTATATATATTTTTTATTTTGTAGAAATTAAAAGCAGTGTTAAACCTTATTAAATAACTGCAGGTAAAAAATACGAGTGGAAATTGAACCGGAGGTTAAGTATTTTAAACTGGAATTTGCTATACATTTTAGATTCTTGTTAATAATTATTTTATGTTATGTAAATGGAGTTACCCTAAAAGAAAATTTCAGCTAAAACTTTACCCTAACATAAAATTCAGTATTTCGTAACTAACATTCATAGTACTATCTATAATCTGTTACATAAGCAAATTACAAACATTCAATGCTATTTATATCCTATTAAAGCAGAAAGAGATCTATGAGCTACAATATCTCCCAGTGTCTGAGACCTAGTGCATATAACTTAGAACATTATCTGATAAAGACACTGGATCTTTTCAGAATATGATAAGCTTTGTTAAACAAGAGTATATCAATCTATGTAACAAAAAATTATCAAAAGGTAATTAGATAAGGGGATGAAAACTGATATTTCAAATATGTATTGTGGGATGTTTCGGAAATTAAAACTTAACTTCAGACAATGCAAATAGGTACCTACATAGTAGCTTTTTTCAGTGTAAGTCTGATTACAATAATTTTTGGTAATGTGTTTAGTAATACTAATTACTAATACTGAAAAAAGAAGAGGCAAAACCTTTTAGATATTAGGGCTTTGATGAGTCATAAATATACTCTTTATCATGTACAAAAAGTCAAAGAAAACTGTTACATGCAATATATAAGAATCCCCTATATAATAATAGTCTAAGTTATCTGTCCGTCTGTCCTCGAATTTATGAAGCGGTTGTACCTGGAATGGATAGAGGCATGCATAATTCATTCTTGAGGAGTTAGGGTTAGCAACGTTCGAAATCCTCCTCATTCCCCCTTTTATAGCTTTTACTGAGTTTAATTCAAGCACTATTTTCCCCAGTTAAAAGTAGGCGATTAAATTTATCCATTTGTCTCATACAAAATAGGTAAAAATAACATTTTTTTCAAGCATTATGATGTCATTCCTTTATTTTAAATTACTTAAATGTCGTTTGCATTATTTTTATACGTTTTATCACTGAATTTAGATATTACGTAAATAATTTTCTTTTACATTTGGATTAAATAATAGATTAGGTACATATGTGATAATTTTAAAATTAATCATTATATTTTTTTGCAATGAAAATTTTACTACAGGTATTATCAACAAATTCTCTCTACCTCCAGGGTGTAGTAGAAATGATAGTTTCATTCCTTTAATTCCATTAATGACTGTGGCAAAAAAATTGGGAAGAATTTGATGATAATTTCGACGTAGCTAAGAAAACTTTGAATTATCTATCTAAATGAATTCAATGTGATTCTAAACTGCATTCACAGTATCGGAATACTTTAGAGGAGTATGAAGATAAACAAATTCTTGAGCGTGTACCAGATAGTTCTCAAACAAAAAACAAACAAATTTTTTACTAGCCTCATAGGGTACTTTACAATTCTGGAAAATTAAAAATTTTACTGATTCCGTCATATGACGGGATATATGCTAGTAAAAGATAGTTTTCTAACGAAGAAAAACAAGACTTGAATTATCAGTGTGGGAAGTTTTAAGTTATTTTATGACTGAAAAATTTAATTTTACAGCAAGAAAAAAACTTTGAATAATTTTTTTCGATGAAATTCTACCATTATTATGATATTTCGTATAATAATCCAAATAATTTGTCAAAAGTTTTAAGAAATGATTCGTACTATAGTTACTGAAATGACCCAAAATAATGAGTGGGGATTAGAATTCTTTTAAAATTTAAAACTGTTTTGATAGAAAACGAATTGCAGAACCTGATAAAATATGCACATGGGAAGATATAATTGTTTATATCATTTCAGAATTTCAAAATGTTGCTTAGATTTTAAATAATTTTGAATATAATTGTTATAGACATCTTGTATGATGAGGAAATTTAGGTAGCTGCATTACTATTTTTATGATATAGTAGTTTGTGCCAAATTACTTTAAAAATTAATCAAAATTTACATATTTATGAAAAAGTATATTATCTGCTGGTAAGTTATTATTTTTATTTCTGTTATACAAAAAATGCACATAGCGTTATAAAAAGGCTTTATTTATTTTTCTTAAGTGACTCCAAACTTCTGCAATCAACTTAAATTTATTTGTTGCAGGAATGGAAATTTTTATAAGGTTTTATTTTCTTTGTTAAAAAGTATATTATTACTTTCAGACTTTTAAATCGAAAGTTTTGAAATTCCAACGAATGTTAAACATTTATATTTTACTAGATTAAAGGATTTTAAAAATTACTTTCCAGTTCATAAAATAATAAAATAATTTTGCTACCATTAAATTTTTCTTATGTTTTATTCTTGAGAGTAATAAACGCCGAACGATGGCCGAATGGTAGAGCGTTGCTCTTCGGAACCGGAGTTCGTGGGTTCAAATCCCGCTGATGGCATGGATGTTTGTAGCCGTTCGGAATCGGCTTTAAACTGTAGGTCCCGGTCTCATTAGCCCTCGTGTGCAAAGCAGTAGACCGTAGCGCTCCAAACCAAACCAAATCAGAGTAATAAACATGCTTTCTTTTTCATCTGATACCTATTATGACTTAAGGTACCAGTCTAAGTTCAAAATGTCATTTTTCATTATTTTTGTCAGTTTTACCTTTTTCTAATTTTACATTCTTTTAGGCGTTTTTCTTTTCTATATCCTTTTTTATTTTGTAGAAATTAGAAGCAGGCTGAAAGCTTATTAAATTAGTATTACTAATTAGTATTTATGCAGTTTAATAAAATAGTTTTAATGCATTAAATATAACAACATAACATGAGGAGAAATAATAATAACGAATATATTTCTTCTATATGTATAGTTGTCTATGAAATGAAAGAAAAGTTAATATTATTGTTTTTTTGTGACGAGCTATATAATACATGCATACAGAGAAACGAGAAAAAAAGTTTTAATGACATAAACTAACTAATATTGTTCCGCGAAAATGCATTTAAAAAGTGCATAGTTTTAAAATACGCTGAAAAAAGCGTGTTTGTAAGTCAGTGTAGTTTGTAATTGTTCTCTATTGTCATATTCTTTCGTCGGTAACGGGCTTTCACCCAGAAGTAGATCATTAGTGTGACGTGACAGGAAATCTCCCCAAATCCTTCCCCTCATTTTACATGCTTCATTTACCTCATTCAGTATTCAGGAAATATGACGTAACTTGAAACAAATTTGCATCAAAGAGTGTATTTTTAAAGCTGCTAGTTTATAGGCATCAGAATCGTTTTCGACTCCTTATTAACAAAATAAGCATCCGCTATTTAAAAATATTTTCAAGATAACAAGACTGAAGATTTTAAAGTCGATAAAGAAATAGAACTGCTTAAAAATCTGATAGTTTTACGCGAAACACTTTTTAAACCGTTTTTAGATGACAAAGATAATTTTCATTTAGATTTCGCATTTATTTACGAAGAGCCTTGTAATAAATATCCTCAGATACAAAACAAATTTATACAATATTCAAATTATTATGAAAAAGAGTTATCGAAGTTTTGATTTAGGGTTCGTTATGCAAAGCTAGACATATATGTATTATCTTATAATATGTTGATATATTTCGTACATATGTGAATGAAAGGTAAATTATAGATAAGACATAGCAAATAAATCTATGTGGATTCTGGAGCAGTAACAGGGAGTTACAAATACAAAACTATAACCAGCTTTTCTTACTGAACAGATTGTATTAAACAATAAGAGTTTGATAGTCTTTAGTGTTTTACAACAAATAGAGTTGAAATAAAGTTTCAGATCAACCAAAAGCATTACATTCGACAATATTTCGTACATTTAATAAAAATAGCTGTTGTTTCTGGTATGCTAAATAGCAAAACTGCTCTTTATTGTATTATAATGTACTTTCAAACATAAAAATATTAAACTTTGCTTCGTCTATATTAGTTTTTTACAATTAATTAGAGATTATACAATTTGCATCCATCAGTAGGAATTAAATAGCTTGAACTACAATAGGAGTAATGTCTGAAAAATAACATCAGACACAAAATAAAATTATACAATATTCAAATTATTATGAAAAAGAGCTATCGAAGTTTTGATTTAGGGTTCGTTATGCAAAACTAGACGTATATGTATTATCTTATAATCTATGGATATATTTCGTACATATGTGAATGAAAGGTAAATTATAGATAAGACATAACAATTAAATCTATGTGAATTTTGGAGCATGTAACAGTGAGTTACAAATCGAAAACTATAAAGAACTTTTTTTACTGAACATAGTGTATTAAACAATAAGAATTTGATAGTCTTCAGTGTTTTACAATAAATAGAGTTGATATAAAGTTTCAAATTAAGCAAAAGCATTTTGTTGGACATTTAATAAAGATAGTTGTTGTTTCTGGTATACTACACATCAAAACTGCTCTTTATTGTATTATAATGTATTTTCAAATATAATACTAGGATATTTTACTTTGTCTATATTAATGTTTTACAATTAATTAGAGATTATACAATTTTCAGCCATTAGTAGGAATTAAAGTGTTTGAACTATAGTGGGAGTAGTGTCTTAAAAATACCCTCAAATACAAAATAAAATTATACAATATTCAAGTTATTATGAAAAAGAGCTATCGAAGTTTTGATTTAGGGTTCGTTATGCAAAAGCTAGACGTATATATAGTATCTTATAATCTGTGGATATATTTCGTACATATGTGAATGAAAGGTAAATTATAGATAAGACATAGCAAATAAATCTATGTGGATTCTGGAGCAGTAACAGTGAATTACAAATACAAAACTATAACCAACTTTTTTTAGTGAACAGAGTGTATTAAACAATAAGAATTTAATAGTCTTCATGGTTTTACATTAAATGGAGTTGATATAAAGTTTTAAATCAAGCAAAAGCATTACATTGGATAATATGTTCTACATTTAATAAAAATAGCTATTGTTTCTGGTGTATTAAATAGTAAAACTGCTCTTTATTGTATTATAATGTACTTTCAAACATAATATTAAGAAATTTTACTTTCTCTATATTAGTTTTTTACACTTAATTAGAGATTATATAATTTGCAGCCATCAGTCGGAATTAAATAGTTTGAACTACAGCTGGAGTAATGTCTTAAGATCAAAGGAAAAAACTATATTTCGGTAATTTGTAGAGAAAAACAAGTTTTTGCGCTCTATAAA
>CM063502.1:93150507-93180507 GCA_032207245.1 Pardosa pseudoannulata
GTAGAAACTCGTGAGTTTGAAATTAAATTATCTGCATAAATAGTTGTTTGAACTATTAATAGAGATACTGATATAGTCACTGAAATATTAAAATATTTCACGAATGTTTAATCTATTCAGGAATTTAATGTATGGTACATTCACCATCTTTCCGTTATTCACTGAAATCTATGCAGATTATACACTTTTCTGATTTCCAGAAAGTAATCAAAGGAGTGTTTACGTAGTTATGTAATATTTATTTTCTCATTATTTTCATTGAAGGATAATTTAGGGGAAGAGTGCATTTAGGGAATTATATAAAAACTATATTCAGCTCACCATTTGTTACAAAAAGTTGAATATTATCTGTTATTTCACGAAATATGGACAGCAGCTTAAAAAACTATTCTACACATTTGTATGTAAACGAAAAGTTTAGTCAATTTTTAAACTGGTATTTATTTTAAAAACATTAATTTTTAAAAGTATGTTAATTTTATGCATGTGCCGTTTTACGAAACTTACAAAAATTGCCATAAAAGGGCAGAAAATCTATATTAAAATCTGACTGATCAAAAGCTGATCAAAATTAAATAAAAATAGCTTTTGACAGAAAATTATTTTTTTACTGACCATGAGGAAAAAATAAAAAAGTTTTGATTTACCATATTATGATAGCTTAATGCAAAGTTCATGTGCTTGTATGAGTAATCAATTGTGACTCTGCAGACTTTTCACTCTGTATAATGTATGAGTAGCAACTAATACACATAAGGGTTATTCCATGTGAAATCAACGCAATTTTAGAACAAATTCTACCTGACCCCCTCCAATTTTGATTAAATTTGGTATAGTAAGTGACTTCATGGTAATAAAGAAAATACCCAAATCTTATGTTCAAATAATAATTGGTTTGGGAGTTATAAGGCTTTAAAGTTGCCAGATTTGTCTAAAAAATACACTATCGGCATACCTTTAAATTACACTTGCTACTCACCTAATTAAGCTAGAGATATGTGCAAGGTGTTATTTTAAACCTTTTTTAATGGGCTTTCATATGATATACAACACATGATGACTTGAAATTTTTTTTAAAAATTTAAATTAAAATTAAAATTTAAAATTTAAATTTCTCAAAAAGCCAAACTTTTAAAATTTTGAAAAAATTCTCAAAAATGGCTCATATTATTGTTAATTAATCCTCAAAGTTTCATGTTGTGATTATAATGGGATCACAAGCTACAAAAGTTTTTTTTTGATATATTTACTATTGGAATAACGAAAATGAGAACATGCATTCATTACTTTTAATCTAACTCAGCTGTATAGGATGGCATTAATGTTTACACACTACCTTATCGACATATACTCTAGTAAATAGTACATTTAACATTTGTGAAGATTTTAGAATGAAGAAAAATTATTAAAGTGCATTACTTTTGATGGATGGTGCTACTTATTTAGTTGAAACTGGTAGAAAGCTTTATGTGTTTTGAGAATTTCTACTTCAGAAAGAATATACATTGGTCCTGTTGGAGTTAAAGGATCCACCTTACACATAACATCTGAAATTGGAATCCATAGTACATCTGGCTTATATAGATATAAAAAAATATTGGTGATGGTCCAGATGAGTGAAGGAATGTCACTTTTACCTCTACAGAGTTTTTCTCTTCTTTCTCTTAACATAAATGTAAGTCACCAGTTGCAATTATAAACAGCAGTAATATAGCCATTTATATAAGCAAATAGAATCTTTTATTGTGATGCTATCGCAGTTTGCATCAATAAATCTTGTGAAAAGGAAAATGTCTTCTTAAAGACTTTTTTTTTTATTCTGTGGGTATAAAAGCATGATATTTCTGAGTCCCAGGAATTGCAAAAGCATTTTTAAATTGGTCATCTAGAAATATAGCTGTAGAAACATGTTCTTCTTGGGTTGAAAAACAAAATGTATTCCTGTGATGTTTTCCTGTGCCCAGTTAAAAAGTTGTTGTGGTGTAAGTATTTGATTTTTATATGGTCGTTGTAGGCTTGCTCAAGCCGCTAACTCTTGAGTGTACCTCCTACCCCATCACAAGGTCCTTTACCATGAGCAGTTTTCCAAAAATGCCATTCTGCCTCAATGACAAAATCTTCCTTATGTAAGCATAAATTGGCAAAGTTTTTTTTAATTTATATATTGTGCAGATGACCCATCTGAGAAATAAAATATTTTCCTTGCACTTTTTTTAAAATTCTGTCTGAAAAAAGTAATAAGCTTCTTTTGAAAACAGTAAACTGTTACTGTATTGGGCTCCAAACAGTCTTAAATTACAATGTATGTAAAGTGGTCAATTCCAAACTTCCCTTTGTAATATGCAACAAATGGGTGAGTTATAGATTGAACATTAGTCCAGTGACAGCTCTGGGCCTCATCCTGTATAACAAATAAGTAATTTTCAGCAAAATCAAGAACTACAAACTCTGAATCTTTTAAATTTTCTTTTATATTGTTTATAAATGAATTTTGTTGTTTCACCACAAAGTAATGATAAACTAATACAGACATTTTCTCACAAAATAAGTCAATAAATTCTGATGCTGACTTTTGTACTGTTTCTAAAGAGCTCCTATCAACAGAAATCCACTGATTGAAAATGACCTTTTCCACCATATTTTCATCGAATGTTTCATCAAGTATGGTTTTTAATTATGTAGTCCCAGAACATGATGTACACTCTTCCATGTGGCAGCTGACTGATGCTGGATTAAAAATCATCATAGCAAGGCTGTCCTTGTATGTGTTAATTTTTCCATGTGTTAATGGAAGCTAATTTGGTATTTTATAGCTTGTGATCCCATTATAATCCCAATGTACTATGTCACAATGTATGAAGCCAGATGTACTATGAATTCCAATTTCAGATGTTATGTATAAGGTGAATCTTTTAACTCTAACAGGACCAAAGTATAAATAGAAATTCTCAAAACACAAAGCTTTCTAAAATAAAAACTAAAAAAGAGAAATAAAACCAAAAAAAAAAAAAATAAACAAGAAAATAATAAAAAAAAAAAAAAAATCACATTAAAAAAAAAAAAAAAATAAAACATAAGTGGTTTGTGAAAATCTTCACAAATTGTAAATGGTGACTAATTCTCAAAACACATAAAGCTTTCTACTAGTTTCAACTAAATAAGTAAAACCATCCATCAAAAGTAATTCACTTTAATGATTTTTCTTCATTCTAAAATCTTCACAAATGTTAAATGTACTATTTACTAGAGTATATGTTGATAAGGTAGTGTGTAAACATTAATACTATCCTATACAGCTGAGTTAGATTAAAAGTAATGAATGCATGTTCTCATTTTCGTTATTCCAATAGTAAATATATCAAACAAAAAACTTTTGTAGCTTGTGATCCCATTATGATCCCAACATGAAACTTTGAGGATTAATTAACAATAATATGAGCAATTTTTGAGATTTTTTTCAAAAATTTAAAAACTTGAGAAATTTAAACTTTAAATTTTAATTTTAATTTAAATTTTTTAAAAAAAATTTCAAGTCATCATGTGTTGTATATCATATGAAAGCCCATTAAAAAAAGGTTTAAAATAACACCTTGCACATATCTCTAGCTTAATTAGGTGAGTAGCAAGTGTAATTTAAAGGTATGCCGATAGTGTATTTTTTAGACAAATCTGGCAACTTTAAAGCCTTATAACTCCCAAACCAGTTATTATTTGAACATAAGATTTGGGGATTTTCTTTATTACCATAAAGTCACTTATTGTACCAAATTTAATCAAAATTGGAGGGGGTCAGGTAGAAACCTTGTGTTGATTTGGTATGGAATTACCCATAAATGGCTTTCTGATAGCTTCATTTTCATGTTCCAATAACAATTTGGTACTTCTTTCTCCAAAGTCTGGCAAACCTCGACTTTTGTATAGTTGATTGCTTAGTGCAATCAACTATAAAAATATCTTAATATCTGTGGGAAACTCGTATAGTCGTAATTACAAAAATAAATATTTAAATAAAATTTTTGTGTTATTCTTAAATTTTAAAATTCATTTTTCTAATAACAAAATCTAAAATTGTATACGCTTTGTCGTTCTCCATAGTTATATCTAGAAAAGGTGTAAAATTATATGGACAGTAACACAAAAATTTGAATTTCTTCAAGGTAAAAAAATTAACCAAGATATTTAAGTTAAAAATTCGGTAAGATTCAAAGATTTTTTTCTTCTTTTATTTTGGGGGGGGGGGTAAAGCGTTAATATATTGATTACAGTATTTATAGGTTGAAATCAAGTCGCAAACATCCTTTCTACGACAAAAGAGGGTGAGGGTAAGAGCGTAATTTAATGGAAAATAGTGTTAATTTTTACCAGTAAAAACCAGCTGAAACACAATCATCTTAAATATAAAATGTTAAAATTTTATATTTATTTTTTAAAATACAAGGCATTTCTATTAAAAATAAAATTATATTTGAATAAGTATATTTGAGATTTCTTTTAGTTTAAACCATTTCCATTAATTACATTTAGAAGCATTTAGAAATGACCACATGTTAATTTCTTTTGAAAGGATAGCGGAAAATGCTACATAATATATTTTAAATAAGTTTTCATACAATATTATATATAATTTCATATATATATATATACATGCATACATAAATGTATAATTTCATATATATATATATATATATATATATATATATATTTTGCATACATGGAATATAAATAAAAATACAAAGGAGTTCTATCACACTCCTAATTTACGGTTTACTTTCCCTCAAATTTTTTCTGCAATTAAAAAGTCATTTTACCTCAACTTTTAAAACTTACGCCATTTTAATGTATAGTAGCTCAGTCTCTTTCGTTATAATTATTTCTTTTATAGAACCAGCATTATCAGAACTCATAGATGTTGGAATTTCATATAATTTTCTTATCACCAATCGATGCTTGCTGGTTTATGACTCCCACAAAAATATTTTGAGTGGATATCTCACTTCCCCCGGATTGTTGAAAAACCACAAATGATTATTCTGTTCTGCTGATAAAAGAAAGTTTTCCCGTTGGTATTGGTTTGATAATGTAACAAGGTTTATGTAATAGGATTATTTTTCTCCTGTAATGAAATAAGAAAGTTAATTTTTTGTATTTAATTCTTTATTTAAAGCTACATCGACTCAATATTTCTTGCTCGACATTGTAAGTAAATTATACGTTAAACAGTTTAATTTTTTTCGATACTTTCTAATATAAACCAGTTAAATGGAATTTAACAGTATTTAGAGTAAAAGTTTTCTAAATTATCTCAAAATATTTAGTAAGTATTCCGTTAAAAATTTTACAAATTATTCATAGACAATCTTATTTGTACTTCTTCAATTTTATAGATTTTTAAATTATAAAATTAATTATACTTATTAGGATTATTTTTCTCATTTAATGAAATAACAAAGTTAATTTTTTATATTTAATTCTTTATTTAAAGCTACATCAACTCAATATTTCTTGCTCGACATTTTTCAAGATTGTAAGTAAATTATACGTTAAACAGTTTAATTTTTTTCGATACTTTCTAATATAAACCAGTTAAATGGAATTTAACAGTATTCAGAGTAAAAGTTTTCTAAATTATCTCAAAATATTTAGTAAGTATTCCGTTAAAAATTTTACAAATTATTCATAGACAATCTTATTTGTACTTCTTCAATTTTAAAGATTTTTAAATTATAAAATTAATTATACATAATATTTTTCTATCTATCAAAAATAGTTGTACTTTAAATAAAGTTTATCAGAGATGGATAGATTTTCCCAATCTTTGTTTTACCACTTATAGAATAATAATATACTTTGATAACATAATGATTTGTGATTTGGGGCTAATTCAAGATATTACAAATTTGACTGCAGAGATACAAAGAGCTTATATATATCTACTTGCAACACTTTATTATACTTCATCATCCATGTTTGGAGTTCATTATTCCTATCTGGTAAAATATGCACCTTTGTTATACACTCTATTGGAACTCTTAAAATTCGTACTAATAATTGTTAATAACAAGAATAACAGAAAAATTAAAATATGGTAAAGAAGGGAGTGCAACCACTATTGACTTACCAAGAGATTTATGCATATTTTATAACTTTGATTCTTTTTAAATATTGTTGAAATTGTAAATATCGTTATAACATTAAAATTTCAATGTGCGTAATGGAATTGATGAGAATTATCTGTTTCATCATTATATGTCTTGAATAGAATGAAATGAAAGAAGTTGTGAAAGTAAAAATGCTGCTCCGATATAGGATTCTTCATTGGCGTTGGGAAAGACACAACGTTTTTCAATATTAAATTTCATTTTTAATATTCTTAAAAGTAAGACAATGGATTATTAAGTTAGCATAATTTGGGAATACCGAATTTCTGATGTGGCTAAGCTGCAGCTGAAAGTATGCTTTTTAAAAAAATTTCAAAAAAAAAAAAATAAAAATAATTTAAAACCAACAATTTTAATTATCTATTAATTTAATTCTTATTTCGATAAAGTGTATATAAACATAATATAGTATGTATGGTAGCACAAAGTAGCTTGTCAATTCCCTATGAATAGCAACACAAATGACAACCAAGCTTTACGCTGGGTTTGAACCTATAATCTGCAGTGTTGTAAGCGAATGATTTAACCTCTATGCCGACTGGCTGGCACAAAACCGTAATATATACCTAGAAAATTGATTGAATCCGTGACCTTAAAAATGGTAAACTGTAGTTTTGGATAAAAGTGTAAGGTAAAACTGATTAAAATTTCATTAAATCATTCAACTTAACTTTTGGTGTGTATTAACTATTTCAGATCACGGTGTAAGTTTTTAAAGGAAAATAAATTATAATTTCAGTATATTCTTCAATTTATGATACTTATGTACTCAAAGTATGAAGTTTTTAAATACTAATATCGTTAAAACGAAAATTTGTTTTAAAATGAAAAGTTTGTAAAAAAAACCCTCTGAAATATTGGTCCTAAGTACTTAAGAAACATTAAACTTTTGATAAAAGAACGTGAGTGCAGAAAACAAAGCAAGAAGTTTTTCAACGAGTTTTTTTCTGATTTTTTTGTGAAAAATAAAAAGTAACTAAAAGGAATAAATCCTTATGAAAGTATTTATATGGTTGTAAAGCAAAGAAGTATTGAACAAGCAAGTGGAAAATCGGAAAATAATAATTAGCTTTCAAACGGCTTTTAAAAGATTCTTATACTTCAAATGGTAAAGTCATTTATCAAAACTTTCATTTAAGATATTCAAACAACTCCGAAATCTTAGTATTTAAGAAATTATATAACATATATGATTTTTAACATGAGAGAAAAATGATGGTATTGAACTGTGTTTTACTCATTAACAATTCTTTAGATGTAAAGTTGTTGAGAGAAAAAATGCATTGGTTATTTGAAAATTATTCTTTACATTAGTTAGTTTGTTTTTAATATCGTTATTTTCTTTATTGTTCTCCATAATGTGTCTAATTTGTTTAAAATAATGGTTATAACTTTACTCAAATTAAAAATCCAATCTTTATCATTGTTTACAGAGTTAATGTTTATTTGATTTTTAAGAGATAAAAACAGTTAACCTTATTTTAGTTTATAGATACAAATTTGACTGGACTTTTTATTGCTTGTAAAACATTTTTCAATTTTTAGAAAGATTTACTTATACTCTGCTTTATGATCTACTTTTTTGATTTTTGTTGTAAAGTTTATTGTGAAAAAAGATATGCAGTCCAAAAATGTAAAAATAATATCCTACTATGTAAAATGCTTAATGTGGATAAACCATAGAACCTAAAGTCATAATTATATCGTAACATCATGCAAAACTTTATGAAGCCTTTTTTTTCAAATTTTAAAACAGTTTTTTATTTGCTTACGTTATTTAATGATAAATAGAACATAATTTTTTATGTTTGGCAACAATTTGTGTTATTCAATCAATAGGGGTTACCAAAGTTCGTGGTTTTGAATACTACTGCTTTAAATAATATATTTAACAGCTTTTCGGAATCAGCTTTAAAGAATAAGACAGTGCGACCATACTGCTTAAAACCAACTATCCAATTAATGGGGTTCTTATATTTTGGCAATTGTTACGAATGAGAGTGTCGACAAATTTCTTATCGTCATAAATATTTAATGCAGCCTCCACACTATGGCCAATTGTTCACCACTTCAAATGATGGTGACTTTGAATTATGGTTTACAGGTTGCATCCACACACAGGGCCACTAAATGTATAGAGCGAGAGGAATCATCCATAGGGTCTACTGCTCATTTTAGTTGCGCATCTGGCTGACTTTGATCTCTGGAGACCTCAACAAGCTATACCTCCTCCAGATAGTGGTAATGGCTTGCAGTGGACCATAATGGGGAAGGGTCTTTACATATTGCTTGATGCAAAAGTGAACAATGTTTTGGTATTTTTTATCTATGACTTCTGTTTCCTTAATATTGCAAAAAGTAGACCGTATTGCTCCCAAACCCTCAAAAAGGATACCCTCTGTTTCCTATAGTAGATTCTTCTCTAGAATTTAAATGTTACGTTTAAATGTTAAAACCTAATGCTTTCCTGTCTCTAAGAGACATTGGATCACTTCCTGGAGAATTTTTCCTGTAAATTCCGTGATCCATTAATTTAGTTGGCTGAAAAGTTATGCTAATAACACGAAGGTCAGGGCTTCGATCCCCCACAATTCAAGTTAATTTTTTTTCTTCTTATTTTTATATAGTGTTAATAAGGATTAATTTTTTTTGGAAATTAGTAAGCAAAAAATTTTTAGTTGGGTTTTATATTCGATTTTATATTTTAGTTTGTTCTTTCAGGCTTCTCACCGAGTTGATATGCAAAATCAATAACACCCGACATATCAATAATGTTCAAAATACTCAAATATAAATAAGATTAATTTTTAGTTTTGGACATCAGGAATCAAAGATCTTTTCGTTGAGTTTTACTATTGGTTTAATATATAAATCTGTACTTACAAGCTTTTCATAGTTGATATATAAAACTAACAACATCTGACAAATCAAAATGTTCAAAATTTTAAAATCTATTAACCATACTCATGTAATTATCTATACAAAGAGCTAATTTTGAAGATTTCTGCAAAGTATTTCTATTAATTTGAACAATTTAGGAAGTAGATCTGCTTGGAATAGCTACTTACAATGTTTGCTTTATATTTGTGAAGTGGTAACTCTTTTCTTAAATGCTAATGCACCGACTCCGGGGGAATTAAATGGCTTGAGTGCTGCTGAAACATATTGCATATCCTTTAAAATGCTTGATAAAAAATCAGTAAAAATTGAAGTATTGTTTAGTTCATTTATATTCTGTCTGTGAACGTTGATTAGAAATAAGAAGAAAAATCATAATTATATTTAAAAATTTATTTATTCTTATTTATTTTCGAAAAAATTAACTTTTGAAGACAGAGAATGCTCCACCCAATAAAGTCGCAGTCTCTTATCGGACTTGATTCCTTTTGACTTTTAGCTTAGAAGTTATATTACATACCTAAAATTCAATCAATGATTATTTTTTGCTGCAAGATAATTCTCAGCCAAAAAAACCCCATTTTTTTTACCTGCCTCATAGGGTAGTTTACAATTCTGGAAAATTAAAAATTTTACTGCTCCCGTCATATGACGGGCTATATGCTAGTATTATTAATAACGGTCTAACTTTATAAAATTATAGTTTTGTAATATGAAGCGATATAATTTATGTGCACCAATTGAACAATATAGGAAAACACCAACAAGAGAACGTTTGAAATTCGTCAAATAGAAATTAATTTTCTATATCAAATAGAAGCTAATTATGTTTTATTTTTTGAACTTCAGTTGATACATTTTATTTCATAGCGTGGAAGAGGCTAATATTTTAAAATTATCAAAACTTTTTAAAAATTCTTTTAAAAGTTTTAAATATTAAGTACCTCTATAAAGTTTTTATTCGTAGAATAAAACAGATATTTTACTTCAGTTTGATATAAAAACTTAATTTCTAATAAACACATTTCAAAACTTATCTTCCGGATAAGTTAATTTCCTTTTTTTTTGCATTTTGTGAACACTTTTTATGCTATTTAAAAATACAGAAATGACAAAACTAAAGCATTTTATAAGGGAATGACGTTGCTAAATAACTTGTAAAATATTCAGTCTAAAAAGAACAAATCTTCTATGAGAAATTGAAAAAGCCTGTAATAATACAGATTTTAAGTTTTGAAATGTATTAGTTTTCTTTAAAGAACGCCGTTCTCTGAAAAATCTCTTACCGGAAAACGTCTAACCGGATATGCTACATGCTGCAGATAATGATGTTCACTTGTAAAGTGTCATTTATGGTGATGGAGGACTCATAGAACACGTATTCTTGCGCTGTGATATGCTTTTAACATGTATCAGCGTACAAACAAACATAGTTTCACATGTTATTATGTGATGAGATTGAAGGCTACTCCCTTGATTGGAAAAAAATAAAACAAAGCAATGCCGTTTCGTGAGAATAATTTACAGAATCAGGTTCTTAATTTTTTAAAACTTTTAAAAATTATTTATGAAAGGTGTAAAATAGTTTAAAAAGTTAAGGTGTGTTAATTGAATTGATGTATAATTTTGCACATTTTGAAAAAATATTAAAAATCCCTTTTTATTATAACAATGAAAGTTTCTATAAAAATTTATACATTTTTAATGAATATAAATATCAGCAAAAATATATATTTACAATACATTTGAACAAACATAATGTATTACAAAATAAACATAACACGAACAAATCTTTGCTATATACACAAATATTATGATAACCTATTTTATAAGATGTTCATATTTTTAAAAGATACATAGTTTTTCAGTATATATAGACTATTTAAATGAATACTGTATTAATTTTAAAGCATCTGTAACCTTAAGAAATATTTTGTTTACTTTTTAAAAGGCAAAATTTTAATACTTAAATTAAAATCACTTATCTTTTACACATTTGAGCACATTATTCTGTGCTTTATGAATAAAGTTTAAGAGGAATTTTAAGCAGTACCATTTTACTGGTTGGAAGCAAAATAAATTTCAAAAGACGTTACCCTTTAAAAATGCATTTGCCTGTCTTTCTAAAGAAGCTTTCAGAATTTCTTTTTACACATTTAGAATCCAGTGTAAGTAACTAAAGTAATTTCATTGAAAGTCACGAGTAACTGAAATTACCTCAGCGAGCTCTCCATTAGTATTTTGACATAATTTATTAATTTTTTCCCTTTTAATTATCAAATTGTTTAAAAAGAAAGTGAGAAGCTACTATTTTTTATCTCGTGGTTGAGTTGGTGTAAAATTACTTTTCTTTTGTAATTTTGAGATGCATATACACTTTTTTATATGTCACTTGCAATTTAGGGTTACTATTATATAGTTCACATAATTGAGGGCCCTAAAGGAAAAATAATTTTGTTGTAGACTGCCTTTTAACGCAAGTTTTTCTCTGTAACGTGGAAGATAACTATATTAAATACTATGAGAAAACATAATGAGGTAAGGTAACCTCTTCATGTTAATGCAACAGGAGACTTTTAAATGGGTGAAATTTAGCTAAAAGCTCACTATTTTTATCTGGCAAAAATATGTAAAATTAATTAGAAAAAAAAGTTTTGATTTTCTTTTATACTTCAAGTAATATGATTACTTCAATACTATTTCATTGAATATTTGACTTAGTCACTGGTTCAATTCCAGATAAGACGCTTTTGGGACATTGTAAATTGACCACTTAATTTACATCTATAAAAGTTTATTTGTTCTTTGGTTTCCGTGTAATTCAAATGCAAATACGAGGCGATATTAATAAGTAACACAGAAGATTTTGAACAAGAGCCGCGGTAGCTCAGTCTGAAAAGATATTGCTCAGAGATATTGCTCAAAGATATTGCTTAACTATTGCTCAGAGACTTAAGATCCACAGTGTTTAATAAAGGTAACTGGGGCACGTAAAATATATTCGTCCTCACATAATGAGCTCCAAGTTCTCAAACAATACTTCTGGGGGTGGCAGGCCAAGCCTGTGAGTCTTCTGCTTTGTACCTCCTTCAAAATTAGGACCCACTTCAGCTAAAGTCGTAATTTCACCCTAGCGTTGCTCTTTAAAACGAAAGGTGCACCCCTTTGCCTTAATATGAGTAGTGTATAGCTCAATCCTGCATGGTTTGATCATGTGGCCTCAGACACAACTCGATTTTGAGCGGAAATTTAAAATAGGCAATTAACGAAACTATAAACCGAAAATGAATGTGTTAGAAATTTATAACATTTTTACATTGCTGCCTCTCAAGTTTATGCATTTATATGAGAGCTGGATTAGTGGGAAAATCGCGGTCTCACAGACCTCTGTCGGCTGCGACTAGAACCACTGTCGCCCGACCCGTTTGAGATTCTCCCGAATTTAAACAATTTACCCGATATCAACTAATATTTCTTCTGCGATGGAGAAGAAACTTGGTTTCTAGCTTGTATATTCAACACTTGTAGTGAACCATCTGTCAATCTGTGTTTTCGATACTGTCTGGTTAGGGTGGTTTTCGTTATTCTTCGTTAAAGATCGATATTTCTAAATAAGATTCAGTGGTTTTATAAATTCTTGAAACATTAAATGCATATTTATACTAATACTTAATATGTTGAAGAAACACTTTAATGTAAGAATATTGTAGACTAACAAACATAAATATGCAATTTTACTTAAATATACATGACCACCACACTATAGGAATTTTAAATTTTTAAAAATCAGTTCTTCAATGTCTTTCATAAACTTATTTATGATCATTGTAAAGTTTGTTGCAAATGTTTAATACTTTTATATTTAAAATTATCAAAGAGCTCTAAGACTAAAGGTCATTTGAAGTATTTCCTCTTAATCAATCTTTAACGCATTTGAAAAACACGCTAACTTAAGGAATATCAATACCAGAAAACTACAATGAAGGGGAGGATACTCAATGAGACAGATTTAGATCATATGTTACTTTTATTGATAAATGTTAATAATTGTAATTTTTACAAAAGTGGAACGACGAATATATATAAATCATTGGTTTTAAAGCTAGTGACTCACCAGTGTACTCTCTAAGTTAAAGCAGACTTGCAGACACAAAGCAACATTTTTCCCATGCTTTTATGCTCATATTTTCTTGAATATTGTTGAACTGAACATTGGTAACCAATTACCTCAAGATGTTAATACGTTTAAGAAACCTCCTTGAAGTATTTGGTCCTCACTGTCAATACGATTAGCCTACAACTGAGTTTTCAGGACATCTTAATTAAAAAAAAACTCTGTTCGTGTGATGTCTGATTATTAGCCACTTTACAAGCCCTCAAGGCCTAACTTAACCAAGAATTAAGAAAAAAAAACCTTTCTTGGAAATAATATTTAATCGTTATATTGCGGTTCTGTAGCCCAAAAATAAAAGCAGTCCGGTCTGTTGAACGATCCTGATATGTGGCTTCACTAGTCCAGGCTATATTCGTGATACGGCCAGGTTTTAACTACAATTTGAGCATCATCAAGTAGCATCCTATTATGATAGTTTCTCTATGAGCACTAACAAGGTGTAGTTCTATTATGATGGTTCTGTATGAGCACTAACAAGGGAGTGACTCAACTTAACAGGGGGAACAGGTTGACTACTACCTTGATGTGCGTTATTCGGTGCTTGTAACCTTTATAATTTTTAGAGTTTATTAAGATTATATATTAAAAACGGCTTACTTTAGGATGGTCAATTTTCTACTTATATTTAAAAGATATTCACAAACGTTCTGGCGTAAAAAGTCCACAGAAATGAAAACCCCATCTGTATTCGTAGTATAAATGAAAATTGTTAATAAACTAAGGTTTTAAACATTATTTGAAAGAATGCTAATAGTATGTGAAATTCGCTTAAGAGAATTTCATAAAATGTTATATCCTGGAATAGACTGCAGTCATTAAGCAAGTTACATTCATCAATTAAAAACTTAACTGAATATGACTCTATATAAATTAATTCAAAGATGTTATTCTTTTAAAGGTTCTACACATTAATTTAATATATTTACATATATAGGGTAAAATATAAATCTTTTAAATAGTTTTATTTGAATTGTACAATAATGCAGTTAAAATTCAGATTTCCGTTATAGTAATTACCTTACTTTAATGAAATTTCCTTAATGTTCTTAAATTAATTAAATTTACTTAATTAGATTTCTATGATGAAATTTCTTTAATCTTAATTCCTTAATGTCCTTAAATGAAATGTTCTTTTATGGTGTAGAGAATATTTCATTTAGGACAATCTAAAATTCAAATAACTACGTTTGTAAGAGAAAATGCAACTTAAGATATTTCTTTACAGCTCTAAAGTTTAGTTTTTAAAAAACTGTGTATAGAAGACAATGATTAATGCAGAAGGATAACAAATTTAAATTAATTTTAAACAAGTAAATCATGTCTTATACTTATGCTCTGGAATTAAATTTTCCAATTTGAACAATTCTTTTTTATACAGAAACGGGTTTAAAACTTATTGCTAAATCAATTCGATTTGCCTAAAATAAACTATTTTCAAAAGCCATTCCATTTTAACCACACAGGTCACATCATAAATTATAATCCCATTAAATATATCTGATGGTATCGTGTATTCTCAAATATTTCTACAGAATAATTCTGAATACTTTAATCTGAAATAAATTGGAATTTCATTGAATATTTTTATTTCTTACAGCCTGAGGTAATATATATTGCAATATCTAGAACTTCATCTAAAGGCTTATGAAGAACATGTACTAAAAATAAGTAATTTTTTAAAACGTTAGAAGTTTTCTACTTTAGAAGAGGATTCTTTAGAAAATATATTGATATCTGAAAAGTTAGGAAAATTAAAATACTGAGATAAGTTATAGTTTAAATAAAGTTGTTGTCTATTTAACTTACGTTTAGAGATAAAAGAGATATAAATTCAAATTAAGTGCAAATTAGAAGAAAATATAAAACTTAGCATTAGCTTTTAATTCAAATGCAAACAGGTTTAATATATTAAAAGGAACTTATAGAAAATATAATAAGTGAAAAAACTTTTGGTTAAAAGCATATACTTGTGTATTAATCTGTCTGTTTATTACCTATCGATTTGTATTGTTTATTTCAGCTTGCTACATGACAGAAAAATCATATTGTATACATTATATATTAAGGGTGATTAAAGAAGCTTAGCACAAACAGATAAAAGCATGCAAAAAGCAAACATAAAATAGCATAATCCCCCTCTCCCCCATAAAAAAGACACTTTGAAACATAAAAAACTTGAACATAAAAAATGTGATAAAAATTGGATGCATGGCTGTATCACTTGCACTATATATTTTTGTGAGTTTATGCTTAAATTGCATAAATGGAGGTCACAGGTATAGAAAGGGCAACTAGAGTAATTAAATATCTGTAATGTTGGCTTCTCGTTTACATTCTAGATTAAGCTAGTCCTTGAATTTTAACTCTGAAAACGTCATTGTAAATGGATGCTTTTCCCCAAAATGGCAAAAATAATAATTAATTTATTATTGAAAAGGAACAATAAATAAGTTGTTAATAATAATAATAACAATAATAATAATAAAAGACAGATTGCATGGGAACTACTTATTTTCACTCAGTTTGACTAAAATTTGTTAAATTTCAGGGTTAAGTCTGTACGAGGTTGGGTAAAAAAGTTCCCGGAATAGGTCAATTACAAATAATTAAAAAATTGGACAATAATTTTGCTTTATTGGCCTTTAAAGTACTATCCTCCTGCACTTACACATTTGTTAAAGCTTTCGTATAACTGTTCAAAATACTTCTGGAAACAATTTTTTTAAAAGTCCATTAGAGGCCTTCATGTCATTAGGGTACCTTCAATTTCCTTTTCAGCTGTGGGAAGATGTAAAAACCTACTCATGCTAGGGCGGGAGAATAAGGAGGGTGTTCTAGAGTATATATATATATATATATATATATATATATATATATATATATATATATATATATATATATATATATATATATATATATATATATATATATATATATATATATATATATATATATATATATATATTATATATATATATATATATATATATATATATATATATATATATATATATATATATATATATATGTATATATATATATATATATATATATATATATATATATATATATATATATACATATATATATATATATACTATATATATATATATATATATATATATATATATATATATATATATATATATATATATATATATATATATATATATATATATATATATATATATATATATATATATATATATATATATATATATATATATATATATATATATATATATATATATATATATATATATATATATATATATATATATATATATATGCCGAACTCTGGCCAATTGGTCAGGGCACTGATCGATGGTACCGGAGTTCGTGGGTTCGAATCCCACTATGGTATTGATGTTCGTAGCCCTTCGGAATCGGCTTTAAGCAGTAGGTCCCGGTCTCATTAGCCCTAGTGTGCAAAACAGTAGACCGTAGCGCTCCAAACCAAATCAAACCAAATATATATACATATATACATACATACATATATATATATATATATATATATATATATATATATATATATATATATATATATATATATATATATATATATATATATATATATATATATATATATATATATATATATATATATATATATATATATATATATATATACATATATACATACATACATATATATATATATATATATAAACTTGTGTGTGTATGTGTGTATGTATAACTGTATGTAAAGGAATTTGGAGTATTAATTATCACAGGAGAATAAAAATGTTTGTAAATGTTTTTATCGAGTTTTATAACCACTAGTTAGTAGGTGCTATAGCAGGTGAGATATTTAATTAGACAAGATATGGAAATCAATTTTGATATTATTTCGATTTTTGATTAACTTCTCACAATGCAAATACATTGCAGAGTTTAAAATTAAATTTGAAAAAAAAAAACAGAGGAAAAGTTTTTCTTAAGAGAAAATTAAGAGCACTCTGGTAACCAAGGTTGCCATTCTTAGCAATTTTAATTTGATTTTAGTTTTTATCATGATAATACATTTTATTACATTAAGCGCAGATTAGAAATACAGCTGCAAAACGTATTCCATTACATAATCTTGTTATTGCAGTTACAAAATCTAGCTGTCTTTTTTAGATTCACAACCTGATGAGCACATTTGCAAACTTTATGAGAAACTTTAGTAAAGGTGAGTTATCTAGAGAATTTATAAATGAAAAAGAGATTAAAATTTCAGTAGTATGAAAGATTGAAGAATTGAAATTATTTTAATAAAAATGAGGTTAAAAATTAAAATGATAAAATAGACACTAATTTCATGTAGGATTACTCATTCTGTTGTTAGATTTAGGTAGTAACGAACTTTAAGCTTTATAAAATTTAAATTTTAGATCCCATTATTATAGAGATAGGATTTTTTTAATGTGTTCATTATAGTAATATTGCTAAACTGGCATAGGAGAAATTTGTTTTATATTTTTTTAATATAACTTTTATTTATAAATAAAATTTATTGTAATAATTTTCTCAAAAGAAAACTTTGTTGAGAAAAGGATCATCATAAACTGATTCCTTAGAAGAAAGAAAAATGATTCCTTATTACTGTTTTATTAAACTAACTGCAATCAAAATTTTAAAGATATATACATCATTGGGAAAGGCAATTTTTCTTATAAATATGTAAGTCCAATAAGAATTCTAATGATACGTTATACATAGAAGAACGAGAAAGGAAGTCCTGTTATTGAACTCAAATTACTCAAAAACTGAAGAAGTAGTTTTAAGAAGCAGTGGCTAGAACGCTGGATTTAGATCTTCTTTATATAGTGGATTGTATGCAATAAAAGAGGTAGGTCATTCAGGTATTGAGAGCTTTCAGTCTATAATGGCTGTAACAACGTAGTTCTCGGAAGATAAATCCATTTACAGCTCTTACATCTTCAGGGGTGGTCCATCATTGGAAAATGGCATGGCCAAAGAAAAGAAAACTTGATGGAAGAGGGATGTTGCATCTATATTTAGCTGTTGACGATGAAACGTAAAAAGTATATGTCAAATATAAGTTTCAGAACTTATGAATTTACTGTAACTTATTTATATTAAGTTTTAATAAATCGTTTTTTTTTCTGTTTTATGGAAATTATGATTCTATTTACTAATATAGGGTAAAAAATAGTATACATTTAAAATAACTTAAATAGTATTTTTATAACTTTTTATTATTGGATAAAACATTTTATTTTGAATAAAATGATACCAAAGTTTTTGTTCAGGATAATTATTTACCAATCTGTAAAATAGAGTTCCTTTTCTATGTTTAAATGCCTAATTCCGTATTATATTTTTAATGAATTTTAGCTTGTTCTTCTATTATTTGCTTTATATTGGAAAAATTTTCTATTTATCACTGAAGAAGTTATCAAATATTTATATGTATGCATATAATACAGAAAAACATTTTGTTTATAAGAAATAATTGACAATATAAGAAAAATATTGTAAAAGCAAAAGCCTTTTACTTGAAATAAAAGTATTTAGTTACAGTTTCAAATATTGAACACATATAAACATTAGATTTATCAATGAAATGAGCTAGAAGTATTGAGTTCTGAGAAAAAAAATTTGAAAATCTCACTGTCATTTTATGGAAGAACAAAATATATCTTGTTTTATGTAATTAATGATGGATTACTTTTTTTTAAATTTAACCATTAAACAATCCGTAGGTTAAGCTCCAAAATCTGTGGCATCGGGTGTGCTATATCTAACAGATACATTATTATTATTATTTCTCTTGATTTATATCACTTCAAATGTTCTATTTTTGTTTTTTTTAGATCCATAATGTTATACTCGTAAATAGTTTTTCTTTCCAAAATATTCTATTATTTACAAATGCTATTACATATTGTATAAAATGTTGTTTAATAACACAGATAATTAACATAATTATAAATGTAAAAAGAGATGCAGTTTTGCACAAAATAATAATGTAACATAAAAATGCATAATATAGAAGTGACAAAGTAAACCAATTATACTCGAATTCGATTCTAAATTTAAAGTAAGTTTTCAGGTGTACACTTATAACAAAATATTACTGCATGTTTAAAGCAAAAATAGTCATTGCATTTTTGCAGGAATATTGTGTCAATTTACATTTCATGCTTGTGGGCCGTGGTAGCTCAGTTAGCAAATTCAACGGTCTCGTAACCTAAAGATTCGTCGTGTTTTTAAAGATGACTGGGGCACGTAAAGTACGTTCGTGGTTACAATGTTCTCCAAGTTCTCAAGGATATCCCTGGGGTTATCAGGTCAAGCCGGAGGGAGTCTTGTACTTGGTCCCTGCTTTTAAATTACGGGGACATAGCACGGGTATTTTTACACGGGTCCGTAGCTCCAGGGTGGTACTAAATGGGTAACAGCTTCGTAGCCATGTGTTGTCCTACATGTATATGTGCCTGTATTCCCAATTGCATTTGAAAAACAAACATTTCGTATTTGTTTGGAATTTAGTGCACATGTTTAGTTTTTTTGACGTATTGGAAATATTTGCATATTTTTCTTCTTCACTTCTTCGTCAATTGATTTATAGGTTTGAAATTTCGTTTGAAAATCCGTAAATTCTTCATTTCCTCCAATAATTTGAATATTAGGGACTAGTCTAAGGGCTTTTTTTTAAGTATTCAAATCGTAAAAAGCTTATTTTACCACGATGGTTTGCTAAACACGTCGAAAACTTAGGAAATCTTTATATTGCTGTAATAATTCAAGCAACAATCGTTATCGGACACTTGCATATGAGAGTTACAAATTTTTAAAAAAAGCTAAAAAACAGCTGCAAGTATTCCTGAACTGTGGTAGAATTTAGAGTATTAAAGAGAAGCAGGTGACCAGATAGACAGATACTGATCAAGGTCACAGGAAATAGTTTACTGAGTGAAAAACGAAAATAATGCCATGTGTATGTATTTGACAGATCCGCATACTCTATTGAGTGTTTAAAGATTCTAATTTAGATTAATAATTACACCAATATTTTTAATTAAAAAGGTGATATTGGTCGCATATGGACCTGAAATATCTCAACTGACTTAATGGAATATAATTCGAAGACTAATCAAACAAGATGTAATAGAATCATTTTGTTTTAAATATTCATTATATGTTTATATAAATTTTCATGAATATTTATGTATGTTTTATAGTGCTATAGCAAAAAATTTAGGTTTATGCATTCATTATCTTCATTTTTAAAGAAAATCTCCATTTTTTTCCCAAATATTTTGCATTTATAGTTATATAAAGGTGTATTGAACCCCGAAATATATAAATCAGTTCAATAAAAATGGATTGTTCTTATACAAATAAGCTTAGATTTGTCCTAGCTTTCTGTAGATGTTTGATTTAACAAGGCTTTAGTTAAAAACAAGAATGTTCGCATAATAAGGAATAATGCAAATTTATAAAACTAAAGATTGTAGCATATGTATTTTAGAAACGTTTTTATGTTTCTTCAGATAACTCAAGAAGTTTCAAATAAATGTTCAGCATGAATATTTTTCATTGAGATTAAAGTTTAAGAATCATTACAGCGAATATTTCTGTCAGTTAACATTAATATGAGATTTGATAACCGGTTGAAATGTTTTGATCAAATATTTAGAATGATTTCTTTGAAACAGGAGAGTAGTTTTTGGTTTGAATTCTTTCAAGTTTAGTTTTTCTTTTGACTTAAAATAAGATTGTTAGTTGTATATGATTTTTAGAAAAGGATTTTTTTTTCAAGTCAAAATATTTTCTTTTCATGGCATTTAAATACAAAAAGGCATTAGCTGGGATAAAAATCTAAAGTTGGTCTGAGTGCTTAATGAATACAAATTTTACCAAAATGTAGATAAACACTTATCTTAATAATGTATTGCGTGTTTTCAATACAAGGCGAACTCATGAATGCATAAAAATCCTATAATTGACTTTTCCTGAATAGAACACTTAAAAACGTTATGATACTTAGAAATGTCTATTATACTTAACTGATATTGTAAATACCTAAATATAGCAAGAGTTATTTTTTAATGATACACAGTGCAAAACAATAAGGTAGATAAATTTACAAAAAAATTCTTAATGCAGATCTACGCATCTATTAAAAGAATAAATCCTCAAACAACTTTTTGACATCAGGTGACGCATGATGGAAATGTTTAACCCCATAATGCACAGTTTTTTTTTTGAAAAAGGCCGGTCAAAAAATCAAATTTTTAATGTAAAAAACACAATTTAGAATGTTGTCTTGTCAAGAAAATTACAAAAATACAAAAATAATCAAAATTTGTATTGCAACTTTGGATTTTGATAACATTGCAGAAAATAGTTGAATATTGTAATATTACACGCACATCGACTTTTTTTTATCTTTCTTATTGAACTCCCATTTCAGAATAAACATTATCAGTAAAATTACTTATTTATACATTTAAAACATAAATAATAACAATACTAGTATTTATAAAATTAATCAAAATTTTCTTTTGTGTGATTATTTCGAAACAAGGTGCAGCACATAGCCCAACATTGCAACTATTACACATGCAACGTCTCTCTTTTATTTTCCTTTTTCCTTTACTATCTCTTTTAGCCCAACACACAATGCAATATCTACAAAAGTACAACGCCGCTCGAATATTCTCGATTTTGAACAGTTTGACCAGTTTAGCGTGCACGTTAAGGGGTTAAAATATACCTATGCAAATAAACGGAAGCAAGAACTAAAATAAATGTAGCTAAAAGGAAGTTATATATATATATATATATATATATATATATATATATATATATATATATATTACAAAATTACAAAGGAAAAATTATTTTTGGGGAGGGAGAGTTCAAATGAGAAGAGCTCTATGTGCACACTTTAATAGTATCGTAGATCAAATAATAAAAATAGAAAATGTAAACACACACACACACACACATATATATATATATATATATATATATATATATATATATATATATATATATATATATATATATATATATATATATATATATATATAGAGAGAGAGAGAGAGAGAGAGAGAGTGAGAGAAATACATATATACACATATAAGACACATTTAGCCGAACGATGGCCGAATGGTTAGGGTTCTGGCTTTCGGAAACGGAAGTCATGTGTTCGAATCCCAATGTGGCATGGATGTTTGGGATTGGCTTTAAGCTGTAGGTCCCGGTCTCATTAGCCCTCTTGTTGCAAAAAGTAGTACGTAGCTCTCCAAATCAAACCAAGCCTAAGACACATTTATGTATACATATCCGCACACACGCATATATATATATATATATATATATATATATATGACTACTAAAACGGCTAAACAATTTTTTGTCACAATTTTATTATAATTCATCTTTGAATAATTTCCTTAAAAAGTGGTGGTTTTGTTTGCGTCCCAGAGATTAAAAAAGGAATTTTTTTAGTGAGACATAGAATTGAGTTCTGGAGTAAAACAAAATCGGTTAATTCATGTAGTTAGGAATTTGTTGCATCATTCACAAGAATTAATGTCTAGTCAAATTATAAGTCTATACATAAGGTAATATTGTGCCTACAAATGTTAAAGCCAGAGGTGGAATACGTTAGTGCTTTTGAACATCGGATCAATGTTTATGTCTATATCTGAGGCACGTCAGTTTCGATAAAATTGATTTATAGTCTTGGAAGATGGGGACAAGTGAGTTTCTGTCATTCATTTCGGCTCTGATGTGAAAGTAAATATTCTGTCTGAGGAAAATGATATTTTTGCGTTTAAATGTAGAATGAAGTACTGCTTGCTATAATTTTTTTAATAGTTAAGAATACTTTTAAAGTACTATGTAATAATATTTCAGTATTTATTAAGGTGAGCAAAACTATTCAAGGGTACATAGAACTTTTCAATTTACCAGACAGTGAAAATAAGTTTACTGAATTTGAACATTTTATGCAATCTCTAGATGTAATTACCTTAAAAGTTTTATTTTTATATCGGTTTGGTTTGTGAAAATTTATGACATTTTGTTAGTAATTAATTACAGGATTTATATGCCAAAAGTGAAAGTTTACCGTGTTCGTTAGCGAAATTTTTGGCAGTTATTTTCTTTGTTTAAATTCATATCGTAATATGTATATTTAATCAAAATTTTAGTAAATTAATAAATTTTATTAATGTGTTTATAACACCTACTAAAATCATTTTGTTTTTGAAAATATTTTTAGTACAATAGTATATAGCTATCCTAAAAATTGTAAAAACATTTAGGGTTTAATTTAATTTTTATTAGCAGAAACCATCAAAATATTGATTTGGTTGAACATCTCTTTAAACATGTACTAACAAATAAATGTTTAATAGACAGAAATTTATATGGTTTCGAGAGCTACGGTCTACTTTTTTGCAACACGAGGGATAATGAGGCCGAAACATACTGCTTAAAGGCAATTCTGAAGGTTTAGGAACATCCATGCCACAATGGGATTCGAGTCCACGCACCGAAGATCAGAACCCTAACTATTCGGCTCTCGTTACGCTTAAAAGACAGAGGATAATGATAACACGATTTTGTGATTTATACTAAATATGTATGGATAAGCTTAAGATATTCTCAAAAAATATCAGGAAACTAGTAGTACCTGCTCTTGGCTTCAGCAGATTTGAAGCTTCTGTAAGATAGCTTTCTTTATAAATTGATAAAAGGATGAGATATTCTCAAAAAATATCAGGAAACTAGTAGTACTGCTCCTGGCTTCAGCAGATTTGAAGCTTCTATAAGATAGCTTTCTTTATAAATTAATAAAAGGAATTTAATTTAAAAATTTAAAAATTATTTAATTTAACCTTTTTGTTTTTATTTAAATTATAGCTTCACTATCTCAATGTTTCAAACTGCCTTTGTATTACCTAAAATTTATTAATCTCTATTACTAAATTTTTGTTTATTTTTTTTCTACTCGCTTTATTCCATCAATTTACTTATACACTAATGGTTGTACATCACCTAGCCAGAGTCAAGCATTTGCTAGTTAGATCAATAAAATATGAAATATTTGATAATTTGGAATTATTAGGGTCTATTATTTTGGTGTATGTAATAAAACCGGCACTTACGTCTTAAAGCTAAATTTGAAAGCCTAAAAACATACAATCTTACAATGAAACATATAATAGAAAAAAAAACTTTCTCATGCAAAAATATGAAAACACCCAAAAACTTGTAAGATTAATATTATATTATGAAAACTAACTGAAATGTTGATGAACTACGTAATTAAACATGACTCAGAGTCATTCAATTTTTATAGGTACCATCAATATAAAGAAAAAATCCAATCAAAAATTAAATTGCATTATAGAAACACTAATTCATTGAGCAGACATTAAGAAAATGTGCAAATAATATATTAACACAAATCAATTTGACTCTTTTTCTAAATTTAATTATATGTTAGCATAATACGTATTATAGTACAAAAAATGACTTCCTATTTTAATGATTTTGGTCTAAAACATGTTTAACAGAAATATAATGAGAGTTCTACTACAGAATGTGTCCCTCTGCTAAATGATTCTTTTCTGGAAAGGTAAATAAATGCTAAAACTTTCTCCATAATTCTTAAAAGAATAAATAAAAATAACAAAGGATAGATCTTTTCAATGCATTAATGTAATTTCTTCGGAAGTGTACAAATATTATAATATTTTACGAAACAATTATTGATTTTAATTTAAAACTAATACAGGAACAATGTAGCTTTGTCTAAAATATGTGGTTTCAGTTTGAAGGATAACTAAAAACAAATAGGATAATGAAAAACAGATTTTGATAGGAATATACTTTTAAAACCTTATAACAGTCCAAATGATCAAGACTGCAGAATCATAAATTACTAATTAAATAAATTCTGTTTAAGTATTTTAAGTTTGACAATCTGTTCCGTATCATTTATACATGTATTTACAGGAATATAAAATGTGTTAATATAATAGTTATATAGAGTAAAAAAATTCGCATGCTGATGTCATACAGCCATATTTATGCTTGGAAAAAGCAATTGGAAGAAATGAACTATTCAATGACTTTCTATATTATCAAATCAACATTAACTATCAAAATTGTTCAATTAAAAAATATCCTAATCTCTAAACAATGAATTTCCTCAAAGTTATTCTGTAGATTTTCTTATCAATATACTGTAAAATTTGAAAAGGATTAATTATTTTCTCTCAAAACCAGGCTTTTACTCTAATGAACAATAAATTAATATAATGATTGATACAGGATAATTAATATAATTAATCTAATCATTAAACGGGCTTTGATTACATAGAATGAGCTATAGTTTGATGATCGATCTTTCCATGGGCATTTTACGATTTTAAAACTGAGATGTATGTTAATGTATGTGATATTTATATAATTTTAAGCATTCATTTATAAATGGATAATATGAATAACTCAAATTCTGCTTGAAAAGGTTTTCGGTATTTTCATTGCTGAAACACTACACATCATATAGGGGTTCTAATTACAGCTGATGATATATTTCATATATAAATTTTATAGGCAATTATTTATGTAATATAGGAGAAATTTGTGGTAAAAACTATAGATAAGTGTGACAAAGTTTATAGTAAAAATTCAAAGGAAAGTCAAAGTGATTTTGTCATAAAAGTCAGTAAAAATTAATAGGGAACAGCTGCTCCTTATACAAAATCGAACAACTTTATCAGTGCGGAGACAAGTGAGGGTATTGTGGCTATGAAACAGCTGTGTGCTACAAATTTTGTTCCTTAATCAGTTCGGAAATTCTTTTTATATCTTTACTGTACTCAGGAAAGACTTTCTCGTATCTGATACGAAGTAAAGGTTTTTAATGCATAAACATAAAATTATTTTATTATATGTTTTCTATAACAATGATTTATTTTTACTTATATATTTAGTTATTATTTTTAACTAGTAAATAAAAAAATCATTTCAGAAATATGTTTCAATTTTTAGAGCAATAGTGAGGATTTAGGACTGGCCAATTTAAAATTTTATGGATATTTTTCAGAACTAAAGCAGAATCTTTTTCCCTCTAAATTTTTATAGAAAGTTTTATACTATTCTCATCCTCTTATTAATTAAATATACAACTAACATATATTCATTTGGAAGATATATTTCCGAAGACGCTATAATACTGCATTGGGGAGATATATTTATGTAGACACTGTAACACTACATTTGGAAAATATTTATCTATACAACACTTCATTTGAAAGATGCATTTATGTAAACAGTATAGCTCAGGTTTTAGAACATATATTTATGTAGATGCTGTAAATGGCCGTAAGATCACGTAAGGGGAACTTTGTATTGAATTTAATTATAATCTTATATTAAAGGCATAAATATCTCATTATTATGAAGAAAAGTTTTACAAAGTGTTAGATAAACTGAACTCACTTCCTTTTCACTTGTATTTACTTAATTTAATAATTTCTCTTCCTGTGTGTTAATGCACATAAACCAAGGAATATGTGATTAGCAGTTTATTATAAGAAATGCCTTATGTATCGAACTAAAAGCATGTAAATTTCACTCTGAGTGTTTGAAGATAAAAAAACCTCATCCTCCCTATACTCCTCATCGTCATTTTTCACACCATTTAAATAACATTTTTATTCTAGAGAAAAACGATGTAGAGTCTTCCTTTTTTAATGACATTATTTGTCCATAGAATTTTGTTTCGCCTGTTTTGTTGAAACCTTAATTAAACCTTTTTTTTGCGCATGATTTACGGATTTTAAGATTACTTTATATATGATTAAAAATCAGAAGAATACTTCGAATTTAAGAATAGAATAAATTTATACAAAGTGCATACGTACTTCTTTCCTGATCTTCGTTTTTAGAAGATTTTTTTGTGAGGTATTCTTAATAACTGTGAAAAACATAAGCAAATCTTATTTTTGTGTTAATGCACATAAACAAAGGAATATATGATTAGCAGTTTATTATAAGAAATGCCTTATGTATCGAACTAAATGCATATAAATTTCACTCTGAGTATTTGAAGATGAAAAAACCTCATCCTTATACTCCTCATCGTCCTTTTTCACACCATTTAAATAACATTTTTATTCTAGAGAAAAACGATGTAGAGTCTTCCTTTTTTAATGACATTATTTGTCCATAGAATTTTGTTTCGCCTGTTTTGCTGAAAACTTAATTAAACCTTTTTTGTGCATGATTTATGGTTTTTAAGATTACTTTTAATACGATTAAAATCAAAGGAAAATTTCGAATTTAAGAATAAAATAAGTGTATACAAAGTGCATATGTGCTTTTTTCCTGATCTTTGTTTTTAGAATATTTCTATTCGTGAGGTACTCTTAATAACTGTGAAACACATAAGCAAATCTTATTTTTGTGTTAAATTACTTATTTTTGTGTTAATGCACATAAACCAAGGAATATATGATTAGCAGTTTGTTATAAGAAATGCCTTATGTATCGAACTAAATGCATATAAATTTCACTCTGAGTATTTGAAGATGAAAAAACCTCATCCTCCCTATACTCCTCATCGTCCTTTTTCACACCATTTAAATAACATTTTTATTCTAGAGAAAAACGATGTAGAGTCTTCCTTTTTTAATGACATTATTTGTCCATAGAATTTTGTTTCGCCTGTTTTGTTGAAACCTTAATTAAACCTTTTTTTTGCGCATGATTTACGGATTTTAAGATTACTTTATATATGATTAAAAATCAGAAGAATACTTCGAATTTAAGAATAGAATAAATTTATACAAAGTGCATACGTACTTCTTTCCTGATCTTCGTTTTTAGAAGATTTTTTTGTGAGGTATTCTTAATAACTGTGAAAAACATAAGCAAATCTTATTTTTGTGTTAATGCACATAAACAAAGGAATATATGATTAGCAGTTTATTATAAGAAATGCCTTATGTATCGAACTAAATGCATATAAATTTCACTCTGAGTATTTGAAGATGAAAAAACCTCATCCTCCCTATACTCCTCATCGTCCTTTTTCACACCATTTAAATAACATTTTTATTCTAGAGAAAAACGATGTAGAGTCTTCCTTTTTTAATGACATTATTTGTCCATAGAATTTTGTTTCGCCTGTTTTGCTGAAAACTTAATTAAACCTTTTTTGTGCATGATTTATGGTTTTTAAGATTACTTTTAATACGATTAAAATCAAAGGAAAATTTCGAATTTAAGAATAAAATAAGTGTATACAAAGTGCATATGTGCTTTTTTCCTGATCTTTGTTTTTAGAATATTTCTATTCGTGAGGTACTCTTAATAACTGTGAAACACATAAGCAAATCTTATTTTTGTGTTAAATTACTTATTTTTGTGTTAATGCACATAAACCAAGGAATATATGATTAGCAGTTTGTTATAAGAAATGCCTTATGTATCGAACTAAATGCATATAAATTTCACTCTGAGTATTTGAAGATGAAAAAACCTCATCCTCCCTATACTCCTCATCGTCCTTTTTCACACCATTTAAATAACATTTTTATTCTAGAGAAAAACGATGTAGAGTCTTCCTTTTTTAATGACATTATTTGTCCATAGAATTTTGTTTCGCCTGTTTTGCTGAAAACTTAATTAAACCTTTTTTTGTGCATGATTTATGGTTTTTAAGATTACTTTTAATACGATTAAAATCAGAAGAATACTTCGAATTTAAGAATAAAATAAATTTATACAAAGTGCATACGTGCTTTTTTCCTGATCTTTGTTTTTAGAAGATTTTTTTGTGAGGTATTCTTAATAACTGTGAAAAACATAAGCAAATCTTATTTTTGTGTTAATGCACATAAACCAAGGAATATATGATTAGCAGTTTGTTATAAGAAATGCCTTATGTATCGAACTAAATGCATATAAATTTCACTCTGAGTATTTGAAGATGAAAAAACCTCATCCTCCCTATACTCCTCATCGTCCTTTTTCACACCATTTAAATAACATTTTTATTCTAGAGAAAAACGATGTACAGTCTTCCTTTTTTAATGACATTATTTGTCCATAGAATTTTGTTTCGCCTGTTTTGTTGAAACCTTAATTAAACATTTTTTTGCGCATGATTTATGGATTTTAAGATTACTTTTAATATAATTAAAATCAGAAGAATACTTCGAATTTAAGAATACAATAAGTTTATACAAAGTGCATACGTGCTTTTTTCCTGATCTTTGTTTTTAGAAGATTTCTATTTGTGAGGCACTCTTAATAACTGTGAAACACATAAGCAAATCTTATTTTTGTGTTAAATTACTTATTTTTGTGTTAATGCACATAAACCAAGGAATATATTATTAGCAGTTTATTATAAGAAATACTTTATGTATCGAACTAAATGCCTATAAATTTCACTCTGAGCATTTGAAGATAAAAAAACCTCATCCTCCCTATACTCCTCATCGTCCTTTTTCACACATTTTAGATAACATTTTTATTCTAAAGGAAAACGATGTACAGTCTTCCTTTTTTAATGACATTATTTATCCATAGAATTTTGTTTGGCCTGTTTTGTTGAAACCTTAAATGAAATTTTTTTTGCGCATGATATATGGTTTTTAAGATTACTTTTAATATGGTTAAAATCAGAAGAATGCTTCGAATTTAAGAATACAAAAAGTTTATACAAATGCATACGTGATTTTTTCTTGATCTTGGTTTTTAGAATATTTGTATTTG
>CM063502.1:93185507-93258007 GCA_032207245.1 Pardosa pseudoannulata
ACCATTGGTTTTAACGCTTCATGATTTATATACAGTCTGAGCAAAAGTCAGAATCATGTTTCGAATTTGAGAAAAACATAAGTTTGATTTCTTATGTAGCATGATTTGGTAGTATAATGATAGAAAGATATTTTCTCAGTAGTAAAATTCTATGAGAAGGATATAACAGTAGCCATGTTTACCAGTTATTTAAAATTTTAATCTTATATTTGGATGATATCATAGATAAAATTTATTTTAAAAATAAAGCATCCTTGCAAGAAAGTCATTGTCTAGTATACTGAAAAGGAAATCGCTGTATCTAGAGAATTTTTAGCTAAAGAAATTAAACTATTTACTATTCCGAAATGCATAAATTTTCTTTAAAAATAGCCGAAAAATTTAAAGTAATCATAATTATAATTTTAGCCAAGGTACGTAAATAAATGTATTTAGCAAGTAATAAAAAGAAATTTTATTTAAAAAAGTAGATGTAACATATTTTTAGCTTTAAAGGAATATATTTACGCTTCTAACAATAACATTGATATGTTATATCCAACACACTTCGTTTTTATTTTATTTAATTTAATTATGCAATTCTTTGTTAGTGTGTTCATATACACGTCTCAAAATGAAAAACAAAAACATTATACTATAAAAATGCATTTTATAGTATATTTAAAGTGCTACAATTTCAATTTGAGTGCTTGAGGAACAAAATAAAGGATTTACTTTCCACCCTATCTGAGACATTTTTTTTTCTAGAGGAAACTGTAGTCTTTCTTCATGTTTATTCATAACTTATTCATGGATCTTTGCTTGACTACCCAATGTAAATTATTTCACGTAAGAAATATGGTTTTGCGATTACTTTAAGGATGATATACTTTTGATCATTTCTCGATTTATACACATTTTGAGTGAAAATCAAAATTATGTTTTGAATTTGAGAACATATGTTTATTTTTTACTTGAAAGGATTTGATACATTTTACGGTAGAAATATTTTCATAACAATTTTATGTCTTAATTTATTTTGAAATACAAATCAGTTGCTATATAAATTATAGAATACTTTTGGAAATTTAACAATGTAACTTTCACTATTCCTTCTTGATTGTAAAAATGACAAAAAACATTATTTTGAAATATAATTCTTCTTATTTGTATCCTTAGATATGTATATATTTACTCTATGGTAAAAATTTATCGAAAGGAAATAACAATAGCCATGATATCAAATTATATTAAATTATAATCTTATGATTTTATGTTATCAAATTTTAAATTTAACTATACAATATTTCTGCAAGGAAACCATTGTCAAGTAAACCTCAAAGGGAAATTGGCATATCTAGAGAATTTTAGTGGAGAAACTTAGTATATTTATTATTTCCAGTTTCATAAAATATTCAATAAATATAAAATAATTATAATTGCAATTTTAACTTAAGAGAGTAAGTAAATGCACTTAGCACATAATAAAGTGAATTTTTTTTTTACAAAGTAAGAATAGCATCTTTATAATTCTTAAGGGAATATCTTTACTTGTAAGAATAACACTGAAATGCTATGTCCAACACGCTTCTTTTTTTCTTTTCCCTTAATTTTACATTTCTTTGCGAGAGTGTTCATGTACATGTCCCAAGATAGAGAACAAAAAGAGTTTACTATAAAAATCCATTTTATCTATCGGACTAAAAGTGCAGCAATTTCAGTTTGAGTGCTTGAGGGACAAAGGATCTACTTTCCTCCACAACAGGGACAGCATTTATTTTTTTGCCAGTGGAAAATGTACAGTCTTTCTTTATGTCTTTGCATAACTTATCCATGGATCTTTATCTGACTACCTGGTATAGATTATTTTACGTAAGAAATATGATTTTTAGATTACCTCAAGGATCATATATCGTTTGTTTTAGTATTTCTGGAGATATACATATTCTAAATGGAAATCAAAACCTTATTTTGAATTTGAGAACAAATAAGTTTCTGATTTTAAGTGACATGGTAATTATTTGTGATGACTTTTTGCTGTAAGTTTGCTTCTCAAATTTCATTTACTTATTACGTGAATAATATAATGCGTTATGAAATGTAATCGTGTGATATTTACTATACGGATATGGTGTAAAGTCGATCGACAGTATAAAAATTACATTAAATTTATGGCTATATCAGTTATCTGTGTTACTCAAATAGTACACATGATTTCAATGGTAATATATATATATATGTAATTTATCAAAATTATTTATGTTATTTATTAAAACTTTTATATCTCCTTAAAAATCTCCTCTCTCCTATTTTAATTCCTTAAAATCTTTTCCCCAGCCTCTAAATATCTTAATCAAAGGAGCGTCCTCGGCTTAAAATTCTTTCGATACATTTCCCAAAGCTTTCTATCCTATAGATGTAAATTTTTTGAGTATTCAATACGTTTTCCAGCTGTCACCGGCAAATCGTTCCGGGTTTTTCTGATCTTAACATTTAAATTCGCTGAGTACGTTTCTTGTCCCTTGGGAAAATTCTTTCTATCTTCGCTCTTGGGTACACCTCTGTTCGAGCAGAGTGATTTTTTCCCTTTGTCTGTCGTTGACTAGTAAAGATGTCCGTTTTATCAGCTCTAAAATAAAGTTTTAATTAGACTTGTGCCGTTCTCTTCAATGTGGCCAGATTGCATTGTTAGTTATTACTGTTAGCTGTTTAGGCTTCTCCTTGCCCAGTAGCCCGGGCAAGTAAAAATAACAGGCTATAATGTCCAATAGTTTTATAATTATTGGATAACATACATATATATATATATATATATATATATATATATATATATATATATATATATCTATATATATATATATATATATATATATATAATTTATTGTTATGGTTTCAGCTATGTTAAATGATAGTTTATGATTTCTTTCTATCAGATTTATTTTGTATAAAATAAAATTATTTAGTAGGCAGTATAGAAAAATCCCTTTCCTGACATTTTGTTTGGAGAAAGGTCCTCATGTATTCATTACTATGATTTGCTTATGTATGAAGTATGTGGCAGTAAAACATGTAACGATTATAACTGAAATTTAAGTAAATGACTTAACACACTTCGTATACAAAATTAAGCATTCCTTATACAATAGTTGTAACATTTTTATAGTTTTAAAAAAAGTATCCTCTTTGTATAAATAATACTATAATTTTATGGGTGCTTTGGGTGATTTTTGAACACGTAATAGAAATTTTAAAAACATCATAGTTCTGAAGCATGCAGTTATAATAACTTAAAGTTAGTGCTAAAGCCAAAATGAACTGTATCAGCCTTTTTCATTCAAAATCATTATTTTGTCCATTTAAAACTGTTTTACATTTGTTGGGATACTATCTATTACATGTTAGTTTCATATACACCGAAATCTGTTCTTTTACCTTTAAGTATTTTTAGCTTATGTTTTATTTCCTTCTTTGTTAAAAAAGAAGTGGTTAAATCAGATTTGCTGTCGACACAAAATCAGAATGGAAAACTTTTCAATAGAATGTGTTATCTCTTCCGATATCTGAAAAGAATTTGAGAAGGAATATTTGGAGAATATTTCCTTACCTTTTATAGTGATAGGATGAGTTCATTAACTAATAGGTGATTTTCTTTATTTCTTTATATCAGTATTTTTCTATGTAGTATTTTAATGCCAGAAATAACATTAATTATCGAGATTAATTTCAACCAGACATGATCCTGGTAATCAAATATTTGAATGGTACAATTATTCAGGAAAAAAAAATATTTCATAGAAAGAAAAACAAAACTTCTTTTAATATATTAATTTAACTAATACAAATATTAAATATAATGCAGTTTTTAATCCAGGAAGTAAGTATAGCTGATACATTGTCAGAGCTGTCGAAAGGACCTCTTTTAAATGTCAATTCATTAGTATTGTAAGGTGCTTCGACATCTAAAACTTCACAAAAGATAAAAATAGTTAACGAAAGCATGCTGGGCTGAAAAATTGAGAGTCAAAAATTTTTAAGAGCCGTATATTAACCTGTAACCATCTACCATGTTTATTAGTATCATGTGTTATTTGTTGTTACCTATTGGCAGCGGTGTATTTGTTGTTACCCGTTGGCAACGGTGGCCAAAAGCAGTAATGATGTTGTGATGAATAAAGGAGTTCTACTTTCTATAATGTGTACTCGATGTTTTCTATGTTTATAATTTCTTTAGCAGACAGTGGTTTCACAGCGAAACCTCTTGTTAAACATTTTTTCTCTAATTTTTGGAGAAATATAAATGTTTTTTTTTTCAATATTTTTTTTTGTTTTTGACATTTAAAACTTACAATAGATGATAGTACTGCATTTAATTTCTTTTTTCTTTTTTCTGCAGTTAATCTATTTTTCTTTTTGTATTTATACTTTCTGTACCTGGGAAGTCAGTAATTCGATTTTTCTTCGCTTATGACCCCACACGAAATTATCTATTCCAGCAACATTTATAAATTGCTAAACTATATATTTATTATACTTTTTAAGAACACTTATTTATTGTTCTTCCAATATAATTAAAATTATAAAAAGTATTGTGTTCATGCTGTACAAGGGGATGGTTTTGTCAGTTAACACCCAATCAATGACTCTTATGGTATCCTCTAAGGCTCTTATGGTATCCTAAAATTTTTGGTGACCCCTAGAGATAAATGTTCCCAAATACGATGTATATTTCACGTATTTATTTCGTTTCATCGAATAAAAACATCATCATATTTGACTCACATTAATTTTATTTATAATTTTAAGAAATACTTTTTATATAACACAAAAATCAGTAAATTGCCCTTTAATGAGATGTATGTGGCTGCAAGTTTCTAATTATCTCATCGATGTTTGGATGTATGTCGCTCATTGCAATTCGCATATCATCTTCAGGGTTTAAACGGGAGCGGTATTTAGTTTTTATTGAAACTCGTTTGCTAAATCCAGTTTCACATAAATAAGTTGATACAAATTGTATTAACACTCTGATGGTATTCTTGCATAAGACGGGAAATTATTTTTTCACGGATAGCCAAAAGTTTTGGCAAGGCTGAGTCTTAAATTGATTTCAAAGAGTATAATCCTTAATTAGATGTATCAATTGCTCTTTCTAACTAATTTGAAGAGTTGAACTACATATGTCAAAGGAAAATGGGTCACGAATCCAACCAAGATCGTTTTCAGGAAAATCCTCGAATCTTCTCGAAAAATTTTTCTTTAACTTTTCAGTGACGGCGTTTCACTCTTTATATGCACACTGTATGGTATGCAGCATGCAGGGGTAATGCATTTCATAAAAATTTGGCAACCCCCAAAAAACTTCAGACGACCCTCACAGGGGTCGCGACCCCTAGTTTGCACACCACTGCTCTAAGGCAAACCCTTCTAAAGATCGTAAAAAATTGCATTTATAAGGTTCATAGATAATATTTATAAAGTAATTTCATTAAATTCCCAGTAATTTACGTAGGTGGCCTTTAAAGGGTTAAATGTAATTTAACTGTATGTAGAATACGAAAGTTGCCCACAGAAGTACAACATATCTGATAATTTTTGTTTATTAGCAATACGAATCTACAGTTTAGATGTTAATTAGAGCTATTAAATTATGATTAACAAGAGTCTCTCTTATAAAAAACGAAATTAAGAAATGTTTTAAACAATTATTGCAAACCAATTTACATTTTATCAGTTTGAAGAGTGATTTTAAATCATATTCCTTTGAGTATTCTTCTCTTATTCTTACTTTTAACAGAATTTGCATTAAGTCTCTTCCTGTATTCATGTATGAAATATATGTAAATAAATATCAAATTTCTTCAGAAATATGGCAATATTAAATACACAATGCTAATTAGGTTAATTATCATGCATGAGATAAAGCCACTTAGGGTAATAATTAAATGCGATACTAAAAACAGAATTTAAAATTTCTAGGTTTTAAGAAATTTAAGCTCTTTTCATGAATTCTCGTGAACTTTATAGCCCTGCTTTTATTTTGAGAAATAATAAAGTATGATGGCATGAAACAATTTATTTTTGGGGATATGAACATGGCATCTTTATTATGTAATTCTCCATGTCACTTACTTTTGCAGCAAAAACAAAATATGCACTTAAGTGTTGTTAAGAAAAATTAACCCTCAGATGTTCTGAAAAGTAGTGAAAGGAGACACTTTGTTTCTGTGTGTAAGTAATATCTCTTCGTATCTTTTGACTCTCTGAATTTGCGAATAATTTTTAATTCAGTTAAGAAGGAAAAAAAGGTGGCATACAAAATAACCTTGACGTTCCTTTGCAAGACGTTGTTTTCTTTACAGATAAAACAAAGAAATGAGAGAAAGCACTTAAAAATTTAGAATTATATTTTTGCCTTAAAAGGGAAACATGTAAGGCAAAACATTGCTTGGAATATTTAAAGCCCAAAAAACTTGCAGTGAAAAATTGTTAACAGAAAAGGGAAGAAGAAAACAACTTAATTAACCTACTTTCAACTAGAAGACAAGGAAAGGAAGAATAACAAAAGTTGTCGCAGCTCAAAAAGTAAAAGAAAACAAAAAATTGAAAAATGTAATTTTTTTCCAATAGTATTCAGTTTTTATGCATAAACCTTATTATTAAGTCAATTTGATAGACAAATTGATACTCCATTTTTTTGTAAGCAATTCTTAGATATATAAACAATAATGACTTGTAATTATGTTTAAGCAACTTTGTTTAGATAGGTATGCATTATTTCACCTCTTTTACTGTATTTATGCATTTCCAATTCGATATTAAATAACTTTATGTTAAAGCTGCATATATTGATTCCAGATTAGAGCAGTAATATATGTAAATCAGTTAGATCACTTGGATATTATTTTCTGTTAAATGATTAATGTGTGAAATTACATACAGAGTATATAATTTTGAAAATATTTGAAAAATATTGAATTTATTTATTTCCCATATTAACCCATTTTTTTGCAATGAAATGAAAAAATTACATTGATTTATATTAAATGTGATTTATATTAAATTTGATTTTATTAAATGTAACTGTATGTTTCTAAGGAATTCCAATGTATCAATATAAAAAAATAAAAAAAAATTATTTTACTACAGATGACAAATTTGGACTACAGAACGATGCGATATGGTGAATTAAACAAGTGCTATCTTTGCATTTTGAAATACTAGACTGTTTCAAATTCATTACAGAGTTTATGTCTATGACCATTGAAATAGCACCATTTGTGAAAGAAAATTTGACATAGTTGATCGACTGTGAAACTTAACCAAAAAAATCACTTAGACTTGTCTAAAATTCTGTTTTTCTGGCGGCTGAAATTGATCTCTCAATCACTATAAAAATTTAATTTATTCGATCTTAATATAAAATAAAAAAATTTGCTAAAATGTCAGAAACAGGTCGAGGTGAAACTTGCAGACATATGTCAAGAAAAACAAAAGTTATATGAAAATAATTCAGGATTAATAAAAGAACATTAAGTTAGTTGTTGCAGACATAAATCGTTTTATAATAATAATAATTAATCATGCAAAATATAGTCTACAATCACTGTGAAGTATAAAATGCAAAACAAATTATACAAATTCTCTCTATTTATGCTTCGTTATATTGCTTTTGCATTTCATCAAAATTGAATCCTGAATTTATAATCCTCTTTGACGGAATGATTTACGGAATGATTGGCAAACAATTATTTTAAATTCTGAACTGCAATTGACAGCCTCTTTAGAAAAAATGCAAGATAAAACTTTATTGTTTTTTTAATTTACATATCTCTTCTGAAAAAGAATTGTAAAGAAATTTTTTAAATATTGTTATTTTTGAAAGCTTTTATCTGCATATATATTTTCGAATACGTTACCAAGTGTTGTAAAAAATGTTGTCAATTTTTACCGATTTGAAACACTAAATTTTGTTTGGAAATCTCTCCAATTTTCTGAAAAATGTTTATGAAAATTAGGTGACTTTTTAGTCGGGAAAGGCGCTTAACATTATATTTCTAATAATCTCAAAAAGTAAAGAAGCAAAACATACATTTTCACTTTATATATGTATGAATGTTAATAAATCATTATCTTGTAATGTATGAGGAGTTTTTTCCAGGAAAATATTTTTTTGTATAAGTGTAATATGTACAATAATTATAAAATGACAGCTTCTATACATCATTGTATTATTTCTCAAGAAATTCGTATTTTAACATAAAATTAATAGATTTAAGCTTTTCTTCATATTGCAAGTAAAAATGATATTTTCCAATTCTTTTGTATGCTGCTATTTTTGTTCACATTGAATTAATTATTTGTATTTTAAGTTCACATTAGTGTCTTAAAACACTAAGCCAATAAAAGTGCTTATTAGAGTCGATGATATTTATATATTTAGTAAATTATTTAATGCATTAGAATGTAAAATATATATAAAAACTTTAATAATATTAAAATTGTTTACCTTTTTGTTTACCTCAAGGGAACTTCAAAGAGAATTTCTAAAATAGATAAGTTTACCCTGTGTTCAATTGAAGAATGTATTCAAAAGAAATGCATATTTACAATTTCAATATTAAAATAGATAAGTGTTATCAAAGTTTTTTTGTGTATTACTTCAAAGAAATATCCCCTAAGAATCTATTTGAAAATCTCTATCGTTGAAGCCATTGACTTATTTCTCTATTTTTCTCCCAATTGGTTTGATATTTTGTTATTGCTCAAAGGATTTGATTATATGTAAACAATGCCCCAAAATGGCATAAGATTTCACGGAAAATGCAGAGGAAGTTTCTTCAAAGATTTAGGTTAAGTATTTTATATTAAGTTTATAAGTGAAATAATTTTATACAGGGATGTATGAATTTCAGTTCATATAAATGTGTTTTAAAATATTTTAATCATATTCCATAAATTTGTTTTTCACTTCAAATGTTATTACTTTATTATGTAGAAAATGCCAGAGAAAAAATTTGAAAAAAATTGTAGCAGTAAATTTATTATTAATCTCCTATACCATAAAATATTTTTCTGAAATACACTTTCTTGGCATACATGCGGTATGAAAATAAAATACTAGAAAGAGTAATAATTTGGTAGAAAATTTTAGGAATCTTACTTTCTAAAGAAATCTATATTATCAGTTTCGTTTGTTTTTCACTTCAAATACTATTTCTTTATTATGTAGAAGATGCCAGAGAAAAAGCTTAAAAAATTGTAGCAGTAAATTTACCATAATATATTTTTCTGAAATACACTTTATTGACATACATGCGGTATGAAAATAAAATAATAGAACTAGTTATAATCTGGTAGAAAATTTTAGGAATCTTACTTTCTAAAGTAATTTATATTATCAATTTAATTTCTTTTTCACTTCAAATACTATTACTTTATTATGTAGAAGATGCCACAGATAAAGCTTAGAAAAAATTTTAGCAGTATATTTATTATTAATCTTCTATACCATAAAATATTTTTCCGAAATACACTTTATTGACATACATGCGGTATGAAAATAAAATACTAGAAGGAGTTATAATTTGGTGGAAAATTATAGGAATCTTACTTTCTAAAGAAATCTATATTATCAGTTTCCTTTGAAGAAATCCACATAACAAGGAGAGCATGTACGCTGCAGCATCTGATTTATATCAGTAAAATAAGGTTTTTGTTCTTCTTCACTATATTTGGAAAGAATCCATCAATTGCTTTCTTTCAAAATGAATCATTACATTCAGTCATGATCAATTAAGCTTTAAGTCCATATTATAAGACACCTGACAGGAGGCGTCTGTAAATAGGTGTGGTAAGGCACAGAACATTTCTGATAATCAATCTATCACGATTCTCTTTTTAATGATAGCAGCTGGACCTGAAACCCTCTATTTTGGCAAAGAATCATGTGACAAAGAGAAAGCTGAAGGAAGTTTCCGGAATTTATATATAGAAAGAATTTTTTATGCTATAATCAAGTGTTAGAAATAGTACATTTTTTCAATAAGAAATTTTGTGTTAATGTTTAACATCTACAGTGAAAACTATGGATCTACAGTTATCTGTGTTTAACTTAGAATACATAAACAATACACAAATAACTTTTAAATAGTATAAAGATACAATACTTATAGATACACCTGCAAAGAACTGCTCTTTTAAATCTACAAAAATATAGTATATAGTTTGAATATAAATTCATAAGATATTTTGAATATATACATGGGAAAGAATGTAATAACTTGTAAAGAACATGATGAGTAAATATATTTTCATATATGTTTATAAATAACTAATATTTTAAATTTAAAACTTACCGTTAAAAACAAATAAGCGAATATAAACAGATAAGACTTATAAAGACTATAATACTATTATAAATACTTAAAAATATGACCGAATATTTATATTCCCACAAGAAATTTATATTTTAAGCATACAAATAAAATATTAAAATTATTAGAGAATTAAAATATATTATATTACACTTTTTATTGAATTTTTCAAGATGGAGAATTGAGATATAATTATTGCAATTTATCTCTAATAAATGCATGATTTGGACAAATGTACTTCATCGCATTGAAAGTCAGAGAAATATAACTGTGAATTAAATTACAAAATAAAGAGATAAATATGAAAAAAAGTTAAATGTGAAACTACGATGCTGCTGCAAATTTTTAAAAATGCCAATGTAAGAAAATGTAATTTTGTAGCTACAAGTAGGAAGATTTTTGTAAGTAGAAAAGTAGTTTTTTTGTGCATTATCTTTTTTATATATGTTTCTACTGATATTGGCTGCTTTTTATCTAATATATTTGTATGAATTGATTATCTGTTAGGAGATTTTAATATATTTTTTTACTGTTTTAATTTATTTTTTGTACTTTCTAAATTTTTATTAAAGCTTGTGTATTTTCATACGAATAGAGAATCTAAAAACTATAAGATAGCAGAATATTGGAAAAATCAATTTGGTTACTTTATAACATTTTGCTTCACTAACAAGATTCTATTTTGAATTTCCTGGAAGCAATAAAATACCGTACTTACAGTTTTCCTGGAATATAACCTCTTTCTATCAAAAAAGACAGAACTCTATTCATCTTTCTTTTAGTCGTAGTTAGCTATTAGTGTGGTATCAAATGGATGAAGCGAAATGAATTCTCTTTGGATGTAAAATAGGAAAAGTCCAATTTTTCTAGAAGAAATCTTGTTTATGGATAATTTGGTATATATTCATCAGTAGGATACTGCTTTATTTTCAACTTATATAAAATTTCGTAATATCACACGGTTAAAAAGATTTTGTAACTGACAGGTCTTAAAATTACACTATGTGTAATTGAACGATACGGAAAACAATTATGCCAACATATATAAATATCCATTGAAACTAACTTTGAAATCACATATAAATAGTATAATGTGAGTATCTTAATAAATAGTAATCCCTACGAATAATAAATATAAATCCCTATTTTAATTTGTTACACCTTTATTATACGCTTAAGAACTATTTATGTAACGTAAAACAATTTTACCATAAAGTAATATATAATTTTCAGCTGATAAAAATTTTTGAACCACATATCATGTAAGCTTAATAATTATGTATACACACACACACACACACACACACACACATATTATATATGTAGTGAGACGAACTTTACGATAGGTGGTCACCACACAGCCATTTTCCATACAAATGCCAATGTTTTTGTCAAAGGCATTTATTAATAGAATGTTTTAGGAGGGATTCCCACTTTAATATAGGGACAGGACAAACTGAGGAGTTAACTGTCATGAAGTTATAAGTTCCTTTACAGCTTTGTCAGCATCTTGTCCAAAATCTATGGAGTGTTTCATACCATGTTTTTAAACACCGGTGTCAGTGTCTAGTTTAATAGCTAAGTTTAAGAGCGTGTTTGTTCTTACCTGTGGAATAGAGGATGCAATGATATGATATTAGATAGTTACTACAGTTAATTAGACGTTACATTTGTGCTTTCGTTTCCAAAGTGAAACATTGTTGACTGGAGAGAAAACTTCCCCTCCACAAATGAAACTATTTGAAAATTTGAATAATCAGCGAATTTATTTGAGGAAAATACGTAACACAAACAAAGGTTAATTATGCTAAAATCTCTTCTGGGAGATAAAATTAGATATGTTACTGAATATAATTTAACTTTACAGCGAAACCAGGATTTACTTTGACAAAAACACGTTGATGTCACCATGGTTTAAGTTTTTTAATCGTATATTTGATGTTTACAGTTTTAAAACGATCAAATGTCAATACTTATTTCTAACATTCAAGCCAGAATATTTTTCTATAAGTAATCTAAAAAAAAGTTATATTTAAGTGAAGAAAAATGCAGGAAGGGGGGGGGGAAGATTCGTTATAGCTATATACCTTTATTGGTTTTGGTTTTATATAACAAACAGTTTTAAAATATTAATCTTTATTCAGACTTCAAGATATATCATATGTTAACCTTGAAGAGAAAAGTCGATTGAATTATTTAGTTACATCATCGGAAGGCTAGTGGCATTTATCGTGGATTTTTAATGCATTTAGTTCTTATGTCTTTAGGAGTAATTTTCATTAAATTATTAGTCTTTCAAACTAGAACAATTACACTGCTTTAAAAATTTAGAGTTATTTTCTTTTGAAATTATATGGATATTCTTTTGAACTTAATATAGTAATTATGTTCTTAATATAGTAGTATAGTAATTATGTAATACATTTAGTTCTTATGTCTTTAGGAGTAATTTTCATTAAATTATTAGTCTTTCAAACTAGAACAATTACACTGCTTTAAAAATTTAGAGTTATTTTCTTTTGAAATTATATGGATATTCTTTTGAACTTAATATAGTAATTATGTTCTTAATATAGTATATAGTAATTATGTAATACATTTAGTTCTTATGTCTTTAGGAGTAATTTTCATTAAATTATTAGTCTTTCAAACTGGAACAATTAAACTGCTTTAAAAATTTAGAGTTATTTTCTTTTGAATTATATGGATATCTTTGAACTTAATATAGTAATTATGTTCTTAATATAGTAGTATAGTAATTATGTAATACATTTAGTTCTTATGTCTTTAGGAGTAATTTTCATTAAATTATTAGTCTTTCAAACTGGAACAATTAAACTGCTTTAAAAATTTAGAGTTATTTTCTTTTGAAATTATATGGATATTCTTTTGAACTTAATATAGTAATTATGTTCTTAATATAGTAGTATAGTAATTATGTAATACATTTAGTTCTTATGTCTTTAGGAGTAATTTTCATTAAATTATTAGTCTTTCAAACTGGAACAATTAAAACTGCTTTAAAAATTTAGAGTTATTTTCTTTTGAAATTATATGGATATTCTTTTGAACTTAATATAGTAATTATGTTCTTAATATAGTAGTATAGTAATTATGTAATACATTTAGTTCTTATGTCTTTAGGAGTAATTTTCATTAAATTATTAGTCTTTCAAACTGGAACAATTAAACTGCTTTAAAAATTTAGAGTTATTTTCTTTTGAAATTATATGGATATTCTTTTGAACTTAATATAGTAATTATGTTCTTAATATAGTAGTATAGTAATTATGTAATACATTTAGTTCTTATGTCTTTAGGAGTAATTTTCATTAAATTATTAGTCTTTCAAACTGGAACAATTAAACTGCTTTAAAAATTTAGAGTTATTTTCTTTTGAAATTATATGGATATTGTTTGAACTTAATATAGTAATTATGTTCTTAATATAGTAGTATAGTAATTATGTAATACATTTAGTTCTTATGTCTTTAGGAGTAATTTTCATTAAATTATTAGTCTTTCAAACTGGAACAATTAAACTGCTTTAAAATTTAGAGTTATTTTCTTTTGAAATTATATGGATATTCTTTTGAACTTAATATAGTAATTATGTTCTTAATATAGTAGTATAGTAATTATGTAATACATTTAGTTCTTATGTCTTTAGGAGTAATTTTCATTAAATTATTAGTCTTTCAAACTGGAACAATTAAACTGCTTTAAAAATTTAGAGTTATTTTCTTTTGAAATTATATGGATATTCTTTTGAACTTAATATAGTAATTATGTTCTTAATATAGTAGTATAGTAATTATGTAATACATTTAGTTCTTATGTCTTTAGGAGTAATTTTCATTAAATTATTAGTCTTTCAAACTAGAATAATTACACTGCTTTAAAAATTTAGAGTTATTTTCTTTTGAAATTATATGGATATTCTTTTGAACTTAATATAGTAATTATGTTTTTGTTTTACAGCAGTTTATAACGTATAAAAGTTGTATTAACACTTTGTAGTATGCACCTCAAAACCTGTTGCAACGAACGCGCTTTTTCTTAAGGTTACTTTTTGTTTTATATGATTTCTGTAGTTTGTATTTCTTAAAATGTTCTACTTTTGTTCTTTTTACACCCCGGCTAGTTACGCCTAAAATATTTTACTTTAAAATTTTTTTGACCTATTAATTTTTTAGAAAAGTAAAGTATAAAATGCTGTTTTATATAAAATTAAATAGACCAGCTAATGCAGTTGAAAATAGGACTCAGACACAGTTTTAAATTAGATAATGTAACACAAAAATACATAACATAGGAATAATAAAAGAATAATTTACAACCTAATTCTAATCTAAATATAAGATTATCTGTACATTTCTAGCACATTATTCATGCATGTTCCAAACAAAAATATTCACTGTATTTTGTGCAGATTTTTGTGTCAAACTACATTTCTCATTTAATTGGTATTTAGAACACATTTTGTGTTCATTAAAGGTACCGGAAACTATTGCATATTTTCTTTTTCTCTTATTGGTTTGTAGGTTTGACATTCGATTTCAAAATAATTAAATAATTTAATTCTTAATTTCTAACATTAAATAGGATAATAATACTAAATAGACTGCATGGGGTATGATTCTGATATACTTACAATACTTATTCATCTAAATACAGGAATTAATGCATTGTTTACATGCGATAGTTATTTTACACTCCTGAAATAGTTGAAGAATAAATTTTTCATACTTATATTTAAAACAAAGACAATACTCTTTAAATTGTTTGATATTTGCCTTTTTATTCAGACATTTAACCAAAGAAAAAAACTATTAATTTATTAAAAAAGCATCTTTTATTAAGATAAATGGTAGAAATACTTTTCTTTATTTAAAGAATAATATTAAGATCATTTTTATGTTCTATGAAACGTATAAAATCATAAAAAAAGCTTTTCAACAAGTACCGTCGTCTCTAAATATCTGAACTTTCATCATGATATTTTTCAGAATTAACAAATTAACGCTTGCCTGATTTTAAAAAGAGTTAATACCTTTTGCACGGCTTCCATAAAAAGCAAGGAAATAGCTATTACTAAACTACAGATAGCATAAAATAAATACATTTCTCCTACAAAATAAACGAAGCATCACTGCTGATGTAATAAAAATTCCACGACTTCGCAAGAGGCTACAATTTATTTGATAATGTAAGATTTCACTTTTAAAGAAGCGATATCAGCAAAAAATCCAATACCGTTTGCTCAGTTTGATTCGCTCTGGATATGCATAAAATATTCAATTTTCTTTGTTGTATAAAAACCCCGTCAGCTATTTTAGGCATCAAACGAAAGCGAAAAATTATGGAATACTTAAAATGAAATCAAGATTCATAGTTTTAGCATTCTACCTTCCCCAAAGCTTCGAGCGCTGATTTAATATAATTAAATTTTTTTTAATAGAATTTTACGCAGTTTTTCGCCGTGAGAACTGCCATTTAACTCGCTGTTTTATTTTTCCTGTGTGACTAATTTTGAAGACGGCCGCTTTTAATTGACGTTGAATGGAAATTGGGGTTTTACTAAGAGGATTAAGTTATTCCTTATTTTAAAATAAGCCTGCAACTGTTGAAAAGAAATAAAATATTAATTTTAGTTTGTTCATTGATTTCTTTCATTAATGAAATGAGCTGTAATATTCTTCGGAAATAAAAAGTAAACAATTTTTGAAACATTTAAGAGTTATTCACTCAATTTAAGGATGTTCTGGAGGATAATTTTTGTCGCTTAATTAAATTCGATTAAAAATTAGAATTCTTTAGGATGTCTTGGTATAGAAAAATGTTTAATAGATTATCGATAATAATTTTATATATTGTGACTTAATCATTTTAATTGTATAAGCAGTATGAGTTAAAATGCCTGAATAATTCTATAAAACATTAAAAATACATCTGATGTTCTAGGTGTAATAAAAAACCCCAATTGAATCCTTACGATTTTGAACTAAGCAATATTAAAATATTATATTTTAATAGATTATCGATAATAATTTTATATATTGTGACTTAATCCTTTTAATTGTATAAGCAGTATGAGTTAAAATGCCTGAATAATTCTATAAAACATTAAAAATACATCAGATGTTCTAGGTGTAATAAAAAACCCCAATTGAATCCTTCCAATTTTGCACTAAGCAATATTAAAATATTAAATTTTAATAGATTGTCGATAACTTTAATAGATTATCGATAATAATTTTATATATTTTAACTTAATCATTTTAATTGTATAAGCAGTATGAGTTAAAATACCTGAATAATTCTATAAAACATTAAAAATACATCTGATGTTCTAGGTGTAATAAAAAACCCAATTGAATCCTTACGATTTTGAACTAAGCAATATTAAAATATTATATTTTAATAGATTATCGATAATAATTTTATATATTTTAACTTAATCATTTTAATTGTATAAGCAGTATGAGTTAAAATACCTGAATAATTCTATAAAACATTAAAAATACATCAGATGTTCTAGGTGTTTTAAAAAACCCAATTGAATCCTTCTGATTTTGCACTAAGCAATATTAAAATATTAAACGGTTTTTTATCCTAAACAAAATAAAATTATTCAAAAAGATATAAATCGATCTGAAATATCTTCTTTTTTCAGACTACAACTTTTATTATGTATATTGTTTAAAGGGAAAATAAAATGCAAAAAATGTATTCTTTAAACTATTAAATATTGCTAAAAACATAAATTTACAGAGATATATTCTCAACTATATTCTCTTTAAATGCATGCATGTAACATTTTTAACATATCATTTATAGATTTTATAGTAAAGGATTTTTTATGTTAGTATTATAGATTGCTAGTTGCAAAATATATTTAAACACATGCAATAAAAAACATAATACTCACCATAGTCTTGCTAGATTAAATGAACGATTTTTAACCATCCGAGTGGAACACACCGATTAAAAAAAAAGTCTCCAAAAAATACGCTAACGGTTTATTGTGTCAATGGTCAAAGCGTTCTATGATTTTTTACTTCACCCTTTGACGACTAAATGGAATACGGGAAACCCACCCTCGTTATTGCCCCTTTACTTCCGGTTATAAATAGATATATAAAGAGATATTATAGATTGTTAATTTTCAATACACATAAAGCTCGTCAAGACTCGAAGATCATCCCATAAGAAATGATGGATTCTAAAAGTACAAGAAAAAATAATCTTTAAGAGAATTGTTTATATTTTTTTACGAAAGTCATCCAAGATATTTAAGTGGTGCATTTAGAGATACATCTGTTACTGCAAATGAAATACGTCTAAATAGAGATTTACAAAGCCATTGCAAAGCTATCAGAGTCTTTGTGCCTCAGGAAGTAGGGGTGCATCCCTCAATAAATGTCAGTCAAAGAGGGATCCAGTTTCTAAACAATCGACCTGACCCTCCTACCTCAAACACTGGCAGAAATTTACATTACATCCATTTTGGGAAAGTTTTTGGAGGTCGAAAATTGTGCGTGACAACCGCTTTGAAGACATCGTCGGTTTGGCGGAATTGTACGCGCTTAGAGGGTTAAGAAAATATTTTAGTTATTTATAGATGACAGAGTGCTTTACTTAAAGCGAAATATTTCTTTCAGAGTTAGAAAAGGCGAACAATCAAACTTGTGAAAGAGAGTACCGTCGTCTCTAAATATCTGAACTTTCATCATGATATTTTTCAGAATTAACAAATTAACGCTTGCCTGATTTTAAAAAGAGTTAATACCTTTTGCACGGCTTCCATAAAAAGCAAGGAAATAGCTATTACTAAACTACAGATAGCATAAAATAAATACATTTCTCCTACAAAATAAACGAAGCATCACTGCTGATGTAATAAAAATTCCACGACTTCGCAAGAGGCTACAATTTATTTGATAATGTAAGATTTCACTTTTAAAGAAGCGATATCAGCAAAAAATCCAATACCGTTTGCTCAGTTTGATTCGCTCTGGATATGCATAAAATATTCAATTTTCTTTGTTGTATAAAAACCCCGTCAGCTATTTTAGGCATCAAACGAAAGCGAAAAATTATGGAATACTTAAAATGAAATCAAGATTCATAGTTTTAGCATTCTACCTTCCCCAAAGCTTCGAGCGCTGATTTAATATAATTAAATTTTTTTTAATAGAATTTTACGCAGTTTTTCGCCGTGAGAACTGCCATTTAACTCGCTGTTTTATTTTTCCTGTGTGACTAATTTTGAAGACGGCCGCTTTTAATTGACGTTGAATGGAAATTGGGATTTTACTAAGAGGATTAAGTTATTCCTTATTTTAAAATAAGCCTGCAACTGTTGAAAAGAAATAAAATATTATTTAATATTAATATTATTATTTTCTAAGTAATATATTTTTAACAGTTATAATTAATCGGGCTGCTCTATTGTACTTATGTATTCATCAGTACGTTTCGAATATAATAAGCACACAAAAGAAGTCATTGCACTTCTTGGAAGGCCACTCAATTGGGAAAGTAAATTAATACAAGGAAAAAGTATTAAAAAGAAAATGTATCGCCCAAGTTGGGGGTTATAAAAAGGTAAAGTGCCCAAAAAGGTAATTGTATCAAGGTGCGTGTCAAAGACACTAAGTTTACAAAGTCACGGTCACTTTAGAAGGTAAAAATCTCTAACCATCTTGTAAAAGCTCCAAAATTATACATCAAGGAATCCAATGGTAGAGGACTCACAAAAACTATAAACATGTACACCCTAACAGTGTAATATCCAAGGGTTGATGATGATGAAAAGGAAAGAGAAGTAAGTGAAATAATAATTATTCGAAGCTGAAAACTCTGAAAACGATCAACAACGCTCTTCAATATTGTTCTAAAGTCTACTGAATCCCAGAATACGGAGATTCCAAGTTCCAGTCTTCTGTCTAACATTTATTTACAGCACTGCCTCATAACTCCTGTAAGACACTATACCAAATACTAAATTAAATACTTTGGAACAATATACTGAGTGTATTTTACAAATTGAAGTACTTGATTGATTAATTTATTTCAACTGTAATTGCATTTATATAATACCGATAATAGTGGATGGATATTGTTAATTCAAAGTTCGTTTTTTGTCCCTATCTGCCTATCTCAGTTAATTTTTTCTGTAAAGCATAATTCTGGACGATTAACTAAACTCAGTGTAATCAGGCTGAGAGGTTTTAAATGATATAACGCACAGTTCAAAGAATTTCACTCGCACCTCTATTACACACACGCTTAAAATAAAGGGGTTATAAGGGGATTTTGATAACGGGTTATATGTATCAAAATCCTGAAAATCTTTTCAAGAAAACTTAAGGAAAAATCCAATTTCCACAGTATACATACATCACTTTTGAAGTAACTTTTGCCTTTCTCATAGCAGCTTAATAATAAAAAGAAACGCAAATTGGTATAAAAGCAAAAATTAAAAAAAATCGTTATTTCCTTTAAAATAAGAAATTTGCTTTACTCACTACGAAGTATTCATGATAAAAATTTGCCATTTATCAATACAAATTTAGTTTTATTTATCAATGTCATTTTATTATTATATTTTGCTGGGTAATCACCAGCAAAGTTTATTTTAAATGTTCTTTATATGCATTCAATTTAAACTGTTGGTGGCTTTATTAAAAATAACATCCAATTATCCTTTAATTTTTAGACTTCCTTGTCTACAAATGGAGAATCACCATTCGTTGTCAATAGGTCATAGTTAATGTTTCTGCTTTTCATAGCTAGAGTATATGGATTCATCCATCTGTTAGCAAAGATTTTTCGAAATATTTGTAATAAGCTTTAAATAGTAGAACTTTATTTCGCAGTAAAAACATTAACCATGCACTACCTATACTGATAACTGTATTAAAAAATTTGGGATTTAGTAAACGTACTACTCATAAAGCTGATAATAATAATAATAACTGTAAACTTTAGAAAAATTTTAATATTTAGATACTTTAAAATTTTGATTTGACTAAAATCCTTAGGAATTTTTAACTGACATCTTAAATCTATGTCTATCATCTTAAATCAAAAGCAAATATGTCTTAGATTTTTTTGTCATTATTGCTTTAATGCTGTGCATATGTCTGACCTAAATCTAAAAAGAATGTACTGAATGGAATTGAGTAAATTCTGCGCATTTACAGTTTGCTTTCCTCATTAAATAACACTATTAATAAATATGGTTATTTTGCATACTTAATTTTTAGTTCTAAGATAATTTTCGAAAACACAAATAAAAAGTTTGAGAAGTGCAAAATTGGTATAGTATATTACTTGGAAAGGTAATGTATTAGAAGAAACATATTCCCTTTTAGATTTTTAATAGAATGTGTATAGGTTATGCACCTTTTAAACATTTAAATAAAGTACTTAAATTATTTCTGAACTAATATTATTTTAAACTACAATTTGTGCTATTTTCAAACTTTTATTTCTCTAAATAAAAATATGTTTCACCAATCTGTTGAGATTACATAAAAATACAATACTGGACAAAATTTAAAACATTTTACTAAAGTAAGTTTTTGACTACGTGATGAAATACAAGATCTGTTTCGTAGAATTAACACTTTTTTCGATAAATTTCAGAGAATGAGGTAAGAATATCCCAGATAAAATTACTTCACATTAATGAAAGAACACCATAGTTTGAGTTTTTTCAACAATATTAAAAACTCGAAGCGGGTCTCCAGGTATTAAAATCTTTGGTTCACACTCCCCACTTGAAAAAAAATTATGCATGGGCGAAACAATTTCGTAAAATATATGGGTAATTAGAGGCAGATAATTAATGACTTAAAATCAAAAGCACTGAAATATGTCTTAGATTTTTGGTCATTTTTACTGTCATGATGTGTATGTGTCTGTCCAAAATCTAGAAAAAGATATACTGAATGGAATTGAGCAAAATATGCACACTTATAGTTTGCTTTCCTCATTAAATAACACTATTTATAAATATGGTTATTTTGCATACTTAATTTTTAGAAAATTTCAAAGACAGAAATAAAAAGTTTTGGAAGTGCAAAATTGGTATATTATATTACTTGGATAGATAATGTATCAGAAGAAACATATTCAGTTTTAGATTTTTAATCGAAGGTTTAAAATTTATGCCCCTTTAAACATTTAAATAAAGTACTTAAATTTTTTACACAGATAGCTGTATTAATAAATTTGAGATTTAGTAAATGTGCAACTTATAAGCTGATAATAATAATAATAACTGTAAATTTTAGAAAAATTTCAATATTTAGATACTTTAAAATCTTGGTTTGCCTAAAATCCTTAGGAATTTTTAACTGATATCTTAAATCTATTTTAAAAAAATCAAAAACACTGAAATATGTCTTCAATTTTTTATCATTATTACTGTCATTCTGTGAATATGTCTGACAAAAATCTAAAAAAAGTGCTGGATGCAAAGTACAATGCGAAGAATTGAGCAAATTCTGCACACTTAAAATTTGCTTTCCTCATTAAATAACACTATTAATAAATATGATTAATTTGCATACTTAATTTTTAGTTTTAAGAAAATTTCAGAAACATAAATAAAAAGTTTGGGGAGTGCAAAATTGGTATGGTATATTACTTGGAAATATAATGTATCAGAAGAAACATATTCCCTTTTAATAGATTTTTATAGAATGTGTATAGGTTATGAACCTTTTAAACATTTAAATAAAGTATTTAAATTATTTCAGAACTGATATTATTTCAAACTACAATTTGTGCGATTTTCAAACTCTTATTTCTCTAAATAAAAATATGTTTCACCAATCGGTTGAGATTAAATAAAAATACATTGCTGGAAAAAGTTTAAAAAATTATATTAAAGTAAGTTTTTGTCTACCTGATGAAATGCAGGAGCTGTTTTGTAGAACTAACACTTTTTTTGGGTATATTTCTCAGAGAATGAGGTAAAATTATCCCAGATAAAATTACTTCACATTAATGAAAGAACACCATAGTTTGAGTTTTTTCAACAATATTAAAAACTCGAAGCGGGTCTCCAGGTATTAAAATCTTTGGTTCACACTCCCCACTTGAAAAAAAATTATGCATGGGCGAAACAATTTTGTTAAATATGTGGGTATTAAGAGACAGATAAATAATGACTTAAAATCAAAAGCACTGAAATATGTCTTAGATTTTTGGTCATTTTTACTGTCATGATGTGTATGTGTCTGTCCAAAATCTAGAAAAAGATATACTGAATGGAATTGAGCAAATTTTGCACACTTACAGTTTGCTTTCCTCATTAAATAACACTATAAATAAATATGGTTAATTTGCATACTTGATGATTATGATGGTTATGCATCTCTTAAACATTGAAATAAAGTATTTAAATTATTTCTGAACTAATATTATTTTAAACTACAATTTGTGCTATTTTCAAACTTTTATTTCTCTAAATAAAAATATGTTTCACCAATCTGTTGAGATTACATAAAAATACAATACTGGACAAAATTTAAAACATTTTACTAAAGTAAGTTTTTGACTACGTGATGAAATACAAGATCTGTTTCGTAGAATTAACACTTTTTTCGATAAATTTCAGAGAATGAGGTAAGAATATCCCAGATAAAATAACTTCACATTAATGAAAGAACACCATAGTTTGAGTTTTTTCAACAATATAAAAAACTCCAGTCTCCAGGTATTAAAATCTGTGGTTCCCCCCCCCACTTGAAAAACATTATACATGGGCGAAACAATTTCGTAAAATATATGGGTAATTAGAGGCAGATAATTAATGACTAAATATGGCTATGAATTGTTCAGATTAATAATGCAGATTTATAAACTCAATATTAAGAAAACCTTTATTTAAATTTAAGATCCTTTTATTGGAATACGTTTAAAATGTTTTATCATTCATCTATTTAAAATTTAAATTATACTTATTTGTAAGACACAGGGGGATGTGATGTTATAAAAATAGTTGAATGTTATTATATTTCGAATTTATATTTTACGCCAATTGCGAGTTTTCTTTGCATCAATTTAAAAGCACAAGAAATTCTAATTAAAGAAATTTTGCTCTATCATGTTTTATGATAGTTTTTCCATGTTATTTTTAAAATAATTTCAGGCACGCTGTTTTCATTTCAGGACTATTCTTCTTTGTAAATTAGAATAATTTAATGCATTTATGGTTCGTTAATCATTTAGAGAAGTCACAGAGGAGCTGTTGGATTATATTTAATGGACTATTGTCCTAATAATGAGAGTTCGTTCTTTAACATTATATGTAATGCTTGATTGTTCTTACTATGTAAATGTAAGTATTTATTTATAGTTTGCCCATTGTGCTTAGTAAAATGCTGAAAAATGAAAGTTTAGTTTTAATGATTTCTTTATAACCTTATTTAATAAAAATTAATGTAACTTGAAGTAGTTATTTTTTAGGGTTAGAAATTATCTGAAATATCAACTTTTGATATATTCTGTGGTATTACATCGTCTGTGATTTGGCAAAGTATCTTAAACATAAAAAAACATACTCAGTAATTGTAACAGTTGCGTCCGTCTCTGTCGGGAGAACTTTTGTTCATTTGAACAATTAAAAACGGCGATATTGTACCAGTAATGGTCTTTTTGACGCACGGACGATTGGAGGTGTTTAGTGTGCCGTTTTTCAACACCCCGACAGAGAAAAGGAATTGTACTTTGTGTGACCGAGTCGGCCAGGCACCAAAGGGAGTTTCGACTACCCCAAGGGCAAGGGTCAAAGGGAGGGGTGTCAACCTCCGCTAAAACTGAGGTTTCCTGCTTCGAAAAGAGAGAAGCTGGAGGACTCCCCGCTGAACTTTGAGATGAGCAGGTTGATCGAGAGTGATCTCATCTCTGGATGATAGGTTACACCTGCATAGAATTGATTTGTTTTATTTAAAACGTTTCCTTTTTGTTAAATAAATGAATCGTTGTTAAGTTTTTAATCATCAACGGCTCTTTATTTAGTCTCCATACCTGCTCCTTATACAAGACCCATGCGAAGTCATATCCAAAATGACTAGGGTGGGACGGACATCGGACATAGAGAGAGCCCCACTGCTTGACGTTAACAGTAATGAAAAGCACGTTAAAAAAGAAGTTCTAAAATTTAAGAGAGTTTCAGTAAAATGTGATGCACCTGGAATTTTTTTTTTGAAATCGGTAATAAGTTATAAAAATTCGACTTGTAACAAATTATTTTAAAGTTTAAAACATTTCTATAAAGCAAAGAATAGGTTTTGATGAAATCAATTTATCATTTGATTGCAAGAACTTTAATCCGTTTTGAACCTAGCTTCAATCTTTAGGGACATTTCCTGTTTTGGTTTAATTCAGCCATTTGAAATATCTTTTCTCCTTTATTAATTAACAGCCAAGGAGTTAATTTAAATTAATTTATCAAGAATATTTGTTAGTATAGATTATTTCCTTTTGTGATACAATGTACAGAGTTAGTTTTCAGTACTTTGAGACATATTTTAGAAATTCGTAAAGGCATGTAGAAATTGTAGACTAATATATTACACATTGAGAGACTGATTTTACAAAATTGTATACAAATTATTCCGTCAGACATTCAGGATTAGACTATTGAAAAGTACTGACTAGTGGCATATTGTACCTATAATATATTGTAAATTGTCAAACAATTTCTTTCTCAAGTAATATATTCAATATTTAGAACATGTGCTACAGCTTATTTAATTTATGTTTTAAATACCAAAGACACATATTTATGATCCAATGTATATATGAATCTCAAGAATATGAAAACAGATTAACGCCTATCGCTATTAGCTATGAAGTTTAATCAAATGTACTACAAGAATTGGCAAATAAGAAAATAGTTATTTATAATTAAATTTATGTAAATTAGATTTTCCTTAAGGTCTCGATTATATAATTAATTTACAAATCTTATTTCCTTATTTTTCAATCTTATACACACTAATTCAAACTTACTTTTGGTGCATAAATTTGTGATTCTCCTTTTATTTATGCAGCTATTGTATTTCTATTAATAACCTATTATATGATGTTATTATTTAATAAATAAAGGGCAAAGGTTTTTTTTTTGAACAAAATTATTATATTGTTTTTTTTAAATGACTCTTAACTAATAAAATTTTTTAAATTAAAATTTCAAATGTTGGAAACCAAATTATTCATATTAAAATAGTTATTGCAATGATCTATTTTCTTTTGTTAAAAGTCAGTAGTAAAATAAAATATTATTAATAAACTATAGTCAGTGAAAATTTTTAAAAATAAATAAAACAAGATTCTGTACATTACATTTTTTTTTCAGAAATCAACATGAAAGTATAAGATGCAAGTATATCCATTTAAATAAAATACCGCTCTATTTTTATGTCCTTTTATCGTTTAAAGTGTACCTATAAGATAAAATATAGATAAAAGATTATATCGATGAGTATATCATCTTGAGATTGTTAGTTTTCCGTTTCAATGTTCAGATAATTCATTTCGATGAAACTTTTTTTAACGGCATCACATAATTGATTTATTGATGAACTTAATCACATGATCCATATCTAATCTGTGGTATGTAGCAAATGACCAAAACCTTAGAACATGGAAAATATTAGAGTGCTATCTCTTGATCGGAAAATCGTTAATTCAGAATCGATTACATCTAATGTTCAACAGTCTTAAAGTTCGTTTTACTCTCATGTAGCCTAATGATTCAAGTACAAAACTAGAAATTGAAAAACAGTAAAAGAATTTTTTAATGGCGGTTTTGAAATTAAAAACAAACACAAAATAACTTTCGTTTATAGACACAGCTTGTACCTTATTTTGAAGAATAAGAAAATAATTTTTTTTCTACATTTGCTTTTATTCTTCATTTTTAATTTCATGTTTAGATGGATGTACATTTTAATTAATTAATAAAGTAAATTAAAAAAGTGTATTTAGTTTAGATTTGGAAGAGTCTAAGTTTTAAATGAGTTGCATACTTCAGTTGTCGTGTATTTTCATAGTTGTACAAAAAGTGTATGATTGTAAACGTCCCATGTAGATACTAATAGAATTCAAGTTACCTTTCGCATACTATCAAAGTCTAATTGTCCAGTTGACGTTAGTACGACATCTACACTATCTACAGTATAGTCAAGGAAACTTGTTTGATATTATCTTTGAAAAAATGACAAAAAAATGAGATTGTGGAGATACACTTTTTCAGATTAATAACACATTATCAAAATAATAGGAATACAACGACATTTTCCGTGTGGTATGGTATGTTTGATAAGATTTCAATTGGTAATACTTCACTGCTGAGAAAAATGCAAATGGAAAAATACCTGATAGATATAATAAAGGCTTAGTTCCGAATAAATGAAAGATAATCTGTTAAGGAACTTTTATTAAGTTTTCAGAAGTAAAATCACATAATTACTTTTAAGCTTCTTCAGGGAGAAAGCAATACCTCCAAGGAAATGAAGATAAAAATTAATTATTACATAAAAATTGTTGAGTCGTTAAAACTAAAAATATTCTTGAGTTCAAGAAGGCTATCTACTTTTACAAAAGCTTTACTGTTTGATATGCGTTTCAAATGCTTGTCTGAAATACAGTAAAGCTTTGTTAATTATTTTTGCTTACACATGTGTATGGTGGATCAAATTCTATTAGATATACAAATAGCATTTTCCCTCCAATTAATTTGCGCTACCAATCTTAGATTGTCGTCCGTTCACATGCAAATTAAAATTGTCAAAGTTCTTTTACAAATCTTATGCTTGGTTATAACTTTGATTCATGTCCATTTTGCCGCCCATAACTTTGCCCACTGACATGCTGTACACAATTTTGATCCCCTCTATGACTGACCACCGTGTTTGTCTGGGAGATTGTAGATGGAATTCAATGGTTGAACAATCCAAAATTGCCTCCTATACAGTGAACGTCTAGTTTCTGAACTTGAGCCATTTCCTGGATATGGCTTGAATAGGCTCTGCAATTAAACAATAAGAAATAAATTTACCTCTTTTGTAAGATTCGCTAATGATAAAAGGATCAACGTACGCAAGGCATGGAATAATTCGTCACAAAAACCAAAGATTGGTCCTTCCTGAATAATTCTTTTTTCTGTAAATTAAATCGATTTATTAAAAAAATAAAGACAATTATAAAGAGTTAAATAATACTAAAAAAGACAAAGATTGCATAAATGTCACTTTATTACAACAGCATTGGGATATAATAGTTACTTCGAATGATAGTCAGGAATTGAGGACTTGAATTTCGTTACTGTTATATTTAATATAAATCAATATTTTATTAAAATAATTATGAGAAAGGGAGTATATATAGCTAAACTTATATTTAAAAATCTTTTAAAAAATATCATTCAAATATAAATTTCCCCATCTAATAATTATTTTAAATAATATTCTAAAAAGTTATACATTTATACATATAAAAACTGGCAATGAAACAGTAAGCATTGAAAAATTTAATTTTTTGGTACAATTAAAAAAAATGTTAGTTGATGATGAACACAAAATACAGAATGTATCTCTAAGAATATTATTAATTGAAAAGTATAAATATGAGTAACGGCTTAATATTCATAAATAAAAAGGAAAAAAATATACTAAACATCGATTTATGATCTCAAAAATAGTACTTTTGTATTTATTATTTTACATTCAATAAGAAATAATTTAGAAGGAAATAAAAAATATTTAAAATTTTTTTTTGAGAAAGAAAATTTATCGTTACTGTCTGCAATTACAATAATGCAGTATTGAATTTAGAAAGAAATATATTTGAGATTACAATTTAAAATAATGTTTACATCTATTATACTTTAAAGTGTACAATACCAGCTAAATAGGAAACAATCAGACAGCATATTTATAGTGTTTTATTGCAAAATAATATATTATAAGCATTAAAAGAAAGAGTTAAAACTTATTCATGTTAAATTTCTCAGATTATCATATTTCGTATTTGCTTAGTGCTCTGCGCTTTTAAATGCATACATTTAAAAAACATTTTTGATATTAAGGTATATTAAATAAGTCACTGAATACACTCAGGCACTTATATATATGTATATAAATATGAATATATATCTAATGAATATTTTAAAATCACTACAATAGGTTTGGTTTGGTTTGGAGGGTTATGGTCAATTATTTTGCTACACAAGGGCTAATGAGATGGGGACCTACTTCTTAAAGCAGATTCCAAACGGCTACGAATATCCATGCCGTCAGCGGGATTCGAATCCATGAACTCCGATACCGAAGACCAGCCCTATACCAATGATACCAAGGAAAAAGGTATCCTGAATGAATCCCATGCAATCGAGTTACCAAAAAGGAAAGAAGTCGAAAATTCGGAAATAAGAATGTGAGTTTATTTTGGCATCTTGTCTCTGGGCGTCTAGAGTGAAAAGCATGCACATACCGTTATATAGGGGTATGGCACAACCAATCAGTATGTTAATAGTTAGGCATGTGATGACGAGAGTGAAGTGGTAATGTATCCATACTCCATGGTGAACTTTATGCAAATCAAATATCACCTTCACTGCTACTTCAACTGAGCGAGTACACATGTACTCAAAAACTTGAATTGGTGGTGAGGTGAACCAGAGTGTGCACGTGCTATCGAGCTGAAGCCGGCCTTACTTAAAATAAAATGATGTTTTAATTTAATTGGAGTCAGTGTTATATAAACCACCTACGCAACCATACCACATATGCACATACCGTTATATAGGGGTATGGTACAACCAATCAGTGTGTTAATAGTTAGTTATGTGATGACGAGAGTGAGGTGAAACTAAGTAAAATATAGGAGTTATATAAGGGTTTCAGGAATAAATTTTGGTGTATGCGAAGTCATCAACTTTCCAGAATAAAATGGGGTGTTCAGTCTTCATAAAAGGCTTACTATTTTATATTTAATTTTTAAATTATTAATAATAGTTGTTTCATTTTTATTCTTTATTGCCTGTGGTTTCTGTTCTAAATGTTTGTATTTCAACAGATGGCATCACCCTGCTATTTTTTTCATTTATTTGTTTTTATTATTCAAGGCCAGGAAAAGATGGCAGTTAGTTTGGTATTCGGTGGGTGTATAATTGTTTTCACTTAATCTGTATTTTATTCATATTCATCTGTAAAACATATATTTAAGGGAAATGGGTTAACATATTTCTTAATTCCTTTTGTGTAATGTGAATTCACATAGTGTGATGTGTTGCATAATTAAAAGAAAGTTGTGTTCAACAATAGACTTATGTTTTCATCCATAATTTCGGTTTCTACAGATCCTTCATAGCAATTCACATAGATAAAAAGAAGGTAAGCAATTACTTTATTCAATTGTTGTTTACCATTACTGCTGAACACTTCAATTAATTGACTTAAAACCAAAATTGAAGACTCATTCTTGTTTATTCAAAGTAAAATTTTTTCTATTCATTACATGGGGAGAGCAAAAGATTTTTGAAAAATGTTGCAATTTAAAGACACAATAACCAGAAATTTATTTTAAAATACAATTACAATTATTTTGATTAGTTTTAGGTTAAAATATTACTACACACAAAGAGAGACATACATATATGATTGTTTTATTGGAGATATTCATATCTCACGAACTGTACAAAAACTTATATGGCACGTAGAATTTTTATGACGAAATTCATGTTTTACTGCTTTTAAGTAGAAAAAAATGAAGAACATTATACTAACTTAAATAAAGTATAAAATAATTATTTTAATGTAAAAAACACATACGCTGTATACTTACGTTATTAAGTTTTGGAGTGTAGTATCGTAAAAAATGTATAAAATAATAATCACTGAACCTGACTACTGAAAGTTTTTATACTATGAATTTCTTACTAGTATCAGTAAATTTTATGTTTAATACTCTGGTCATGTCTTTAGCTTCGTAAAACAATCAATTTCTAGATACCTTTAACGATGTTTGAATAATTAAGATGATACATATCTTCTAAACATTCGAGATGCGGGCCTAACAGAGAATGTGTTTTGAATCATTCTATCACATAACCTATATAAGTTATAAACTTTTTATTTGTTTTATACAAAAGATATTCCAATTTTAATCTGTAAATTTTTTTTTGAAAAATAACTATACAAAACAATCTGGTTTATTATTGCTATTCTTAATGAACATCGTCGAGCATATACCAAACGAGCAGAAATTGCCTAATTCAATCAAATATATATATATTTTTTATTTTCAATTACAGACGTTTTATTTGAAAATAAGAACTACAAAAATCTAAGAACTGTTTTAATGTTTTTAGCTCTTTTTTATTTTAAACGGAAAATTTATAATTTTTTAGCACAAAATTAATATTTTTTAAAACATGTCAAAACTGGGTATTTTTGTAACTAATACTATACATGTTTGCATATTGATAAAGTATGTAAATATTGAGATTTTTGACATTTTTATTGTCAACTTAAGAGTAACATGTATACAGAATTTAAAATTGAAAAATTGTTTTAAACCGTCTCAATAAGGGAATTCTACTAGATTCAGTATAAATTTTTACGTTTTTTACTTAATTTTTTAGTTTTTTAAAGATATTTTACGAAGTTTGTGGCATGAAAAAGTGTAAATATGAGTAAAATAGGGTAAAACAATAAACAATAGAGTAAAATAGAGTAGAGCAATTAGCTACCAAAAAAACTAAATTCTGAAAAATTGGGGTAATAATGTCTAAGTTTATGGGTGCTTCCAATTAATGCCTATCCTAGACCTGTCATGGGGAGTGTTTTACCCAAACAAATATCTGACGTTATCTGTAATTTTAATAGCAATATTTTTTAGGTTGTCAAATATCCGTTTCAATTAATCCTTGCCATTGGAATATATTTGAGAAAAGCGTGTCAAAAATGGAATTGTTTTCTCTTTAATTTTGTTCGTTATCATCAAAATCTTATAAACAGATTATGTTTGAAGAAAAATGGAATAGAATAACTACTATTTTCAATATTTTCACATCTGTGGGAAATCTTAATAGATTACAGTAATTTTTGATCAAATTATAGCGAAATAAATCAAATAACATAACTTTCTGGATAACCATAGTAAACTAATACAACAATATTTATATCAACTGACGTGAATTCCGTGTCCCTCAGATACCTTTGAATTTCACAAATACTTTACAGTGGCTGAGAAATAGCGACAAATGGAGCAAAATTAAAGAACTTTTCCCAGAAAGTATCTCTGCTGTTAAAATGGCAAATTAAAAACTATGTTTTGAATTAATTCCAAGGTTCACAGAATTGAAATACCGTTTTTTGTCTTGCCCAAACTCAGGTCGGGCTTTCTAAAATTAGCGCTTTTGCGTTACCCGAACTGAGTTTAAGCGTTACAGGCAATGGGTTAACCGCTTTTCCTTAAATAATTAATATTGATCATCCTATATTTTCTGTTTAATTTTTCTGCCTGTTATTTAAATTATTTTATGAAAATGATACATTTACCTGTTACACATTTAATGTCCCACTAAACAAAATCTTAAATATAAATTTTCTTTAGTAAAAAAAAGCACAAATTATTAGTTTTTGAATTCTTTTCTTTTCATAAATATAAAATTCTGAATTTTTTTCAGATAAACGGTTTAATAAATTATAGAAAATATTGGGGCGTTAAATGCTGAAATGTGAAGATTTAAAGCTTAGTTTTTTTTTTTACAATACTGATTAGTTTTCTGATTTACATTTTTTAAATATCTTTGCCACGAGAATAGTTTTAAGGGAATCATTTGAATTGTGCATAAAATATGTAAATATAAAAACATTTTTTCTCCATGTATATCTCAATTTACCAATAAACCTTTAAAACGAAATCTTATTAACGCAGATGAAATCTTTCTTTCTTTTCCTTTACTTTATAAGGATTTTTTTTCTCTAATACGCGTGTAAAATTTATACATATTTAAAAATATTTTTTTCCCAGGAAAATTAAAAAGACTGACTTTGTGAGTTTTTAATACACCTGGCCATTTTTTTTTCTTTTTAAACACTGGAAAAATTTTATTGTCTTTAGGGTTTGATAAAAACTTATTTTTAAAGCTCTAATGAATTTAGAGAAACACCTCATTTTTAAAACGATTTAGCTTTGGAGAAAATAATTTTAGAAGTTTTTTCTAAAGGAATATTTTTGAAACCAGTGTGATAAAAATCTAGAATAAAGGAAGATTTTTGGAGATTATATATGTGACCACATATTTTTAGATGATTAGTCGTATATATAAATAAATATATATGTATATATATAATAACAATATGAAGTAATAATTTTTTATATGATATAAATGATTTATTTGTGGTATTATATAACAAATTATTGAGACATTTTATATCTATATATTAGTTAATCTAAAGATAATATTGATTTTAATTAGATTTATTAGATTTAATTGCAGTGGACTCCACTTAATGCGATCGATGTTAATGTTATCAATCGCTTATTGTTATCGAAATCACTTGGTTCTGATTTTCTTTATTCATTTGTATGTCAAAATTATCGCTTTATGTTATCGTTACATCGGCTAATGTTATCAGTTTTCCAACCACATTTTAACTGGCAAAGGAATATTCACAATGTAATTAGAAGCCCATTCTTTTCTTTCCCTTCGTTCTAGCTTTAATTTTCGAGAATTCTCCCTCTTCCACCTGGAAAAAGTAAATGAGAAAAAACAAAGGATTGGGAATTAAGCGTTCTTGGAATTTTTCAGAAATACATACAGCCTCCTGGTGGTCAATAGTTGTCAGATAAGCGAAGGCAACAAATGCTATTTGTTATAATAGTTTTTACTGGTAATGGGTTGACTGTGGGATTAAGTGATTTTCTATGGGGAACTAGGACTGTTTGCACCTGAAAGAGAAACCCATAGAAAAGACAATAAAAATATAATAATTAAGTGGGTGACGCATAGTGGCAATACACGTTATGGCCTTAACCCAATATTTAATATTAAATTGAACTTGGCCCTTTTTTTTTACTGATTTAAGTTTAAATTTTAAATTAAAAAAAAGGAACACAATAGGCATTAAAATAAAAGGAAAGGAGAAGTTACTGATTTAATACTGTTTATTGATAATTAATATAAAATTAAAATAAAAATTAATAGAAGCCAATTGACAAAAATTAATAAAAAGGAAGCAACAAAAATAGACTAAAAAGTAAGATGATTATGGAGGACGGCTTTTGGAGAGCATCCTCAGCATGCGGGATATAGAGAGCCTTCTTTTCTTCTCCATCCTGTCCACCGGATGAGAACGGCCAGTCTGGGAAGCTCAAGTGCAAGTCCAAGTTTAACTAACTAACTGGGTATCTTGAGTCTGCAGGACGGTAACGGCTGGCAACCACTGATGGCTGGTATTCGCATTAACATTCCAATGGCCTGGTGGCACGGGGGAAAACCGCCAAGCGCAGGACTAAAAACATGCCAATGTGTGGAGAGGGGTAAGTCATATCATCAAAAAGGGCGAAAATTATAAAGCTATTGCAGAGCAGCGCTCGCCAAGGAGAACACCACGTGACGCTCCTGGTATGTGTGATGTCAACTGATTGAATGTCCAGGGCGTCTTATGCGTTAAAAAAATAGGTTTTTCGCCTCACCAACGTGATAATTGGGAGCACGGCAGGAAAGTTACAATTAAGGAATTTTTAAAGGAAGCTTATAGACTTAAATGGGAACTAAATGAAAAGTAATTAAAATTAACTAAATGGAACGTTATGACACTATTCGGAACTGATAAGGATCATATTCACATTTTATGCCTTGCTCACTTACATGCAGTTTGTCTATATGGAAGCCAGAAAGAGAAATGATTTAAAATCAAAACTAAATATCGAATCTTAAATAGTTATGAAATTTTATCAAATATGAGTCCGCGCAATGTTGCAGCACAGTTAAACATTTCTCAGCTTTTGAATTGCATTGAAAGTGTTGAAACGTGGAGTACAAAACCGCTCCGATGACTTTAAAAAACATTATGATTGCGAACGATTTATGAATGAGCTTCTTAGAAAAATTGTAGTAAGTCAAGAATTGATCAATTATTTTTATTATGTTAACAATTATTATGTCTTAAATAATAATATACATTACATAAGTATAAGGTGAATTTTTCATTTTATTTTGAAATGTAGTACTTGTGAATTAAATGGGTGGGGTAAATTTATCTAATTTTGCATATCGTTTATTGTTATCAATCGGTTATTGTTATCAGAACAACGGTGTCCCAAACTGATCACATTAAGCATATTTTAAATTTTAATTATCTTCTTACAGTGAATATGTTGATCATTATGTTTTATCCTTGCCTATTTTAACTGATTTTATCTTATACTAGGTTTTGGTTTTTGGTTTTGGTTTGGAGTGCTACGGTCTACTTTTTGCAACACGACGGCTAATGAGACCGAGACCTACATCTTAAAGCCGATTCCGAATGGCTGCGAACATCCATGCCAATGTGGGATTCGAACCCACGAACTCCGCTACCGAAAGCCAGCACCCTAACCAATCGGCCATCGTTCGGCTATATTATACTAGGTATAAAATGAATTGGGATTAATAAATATAAGTTAGATTTTGGGCTAATGTTACATGGGGTTGTTTGTACATAAGTACGTATAAATAAATATATGTCTTTGTGTGTGTGTGTGTGTAGATTAGAGGTGACCCATTTTTCTAATATGCACAGATTCCTGAATGCTATATTTTCCTGAATTTTTATGGCTATAAAATTTAGAAATCTCAAGATATGTACATTAAATTAATATGATAGATAAGTCATTAAATTATTATATTAGTTGCTAAAAAATAAGATATTACATTATCGAAAAGTATATACAGTTAAAAAGATATATAGACATTTTTAAAGGAATTATTTAGTCTCTTACCAGTCAAGGTTTCTTACACAGTTCAAGCGCAGTTTGGGTATTTTTCTTATATATATATTCTGTACATTTTCTTCATACTGGTATTTTACAATTAGAACAAATATCTACATTTTGTACCCAAACTTGAAAGCTTAGAAGTGACCAATTTTTTGCATATTCACAGATCCTTGAATGTTACATTTTCATAATTTTTAATGGGTATAAAATTAGGAAATGTCAAGATATTTACTTCGAGAAATTTTGTTAGTAAATATTGTTGAGAAAATTGAACACAAAATAGTTTTTGTTTCAAAATGACCCATCTCGCCCTTCTTGTGTTAATTCACTGACGCACCAATTAAGAACTTCATAACTCTACAGGAGTTAGCACTGTTTCTTATTTTACTCTATTGCCTCCCTAATACGGAATTTCAATTGGGTAAATTACGTACCAATGACTTATACCAGGTCATTCTCAGATAACACAAAGAGTAAATAGACCAGATACAAATGAGCGAAGACGTACCGTTTTGCAGACTTTTTTTATTTACAGATTTAATCTTTCACAATCTGGTGACGCAAATAAAATATATTCAGTCTGAATATGAAGACGCTGAAATATGGAAACAGGTCTCGTTGATGACGCTATCTTCAGATGGACACAAAAAGTTGAGCATTCGCTGCTGAACATTCTCTGCTGAAGTTCTCTTCGCTTCGTCTTTCCTCCGAAGGGGCCTTGAAATCTGCTGAGCAAAAAAGCCAAAAGTTATTGTTGCCAAGGCCAAAAACGTTTGACCCTCGTTAGCCACCCTTCTTGTCCAATGGGGTAGAACGGGGGGGGGGTCACTGAGATTACCCTCGTCCCTCGGTCAGTCTCCCGCAGTGTAACTCATTGTTACAATGGGGGATTTTGGAATTTGGTTCAATTAGGAATTGGGTAAATACTACGTTAATATATGCGTTGACAAAAAAAAAAAAAAAAAAAAAAAAAAAAAAGACAAGTGGAGACAGAGTGGTGATTCTGATGGATCACATTATTTCCGTGCTACTATAAGAACACAGAAGAAATAAAATTATTTGGTATACAAATATTTTGGTAAGATTTAAACTCTCATCGTACGGCTCAGTTTTTATACTTTCCGGTCCTGAAATACAGGAAGATTTTTTTTTATATATTATTTACCTAAATATGTTACAATTCACATCTTCATTACTTGTTTTAAAATGATACAAGAATTTTAATAGCTTTTGCGTTTTCAAAAATATAAAATACGGCGCCTGACATTTGAGCGGGCATATAAGTTAAAAAATTCATACGATATTTTTATTTCCAGCTAAAAATAATTTTTAAACATTTTGTCTCGAAAAATGATACAGAAATTTTCTAATATAACAGAAAAAATAAAAGAAAATAAGCATCAAAAGATATTTTTTAACCTTCACGGGGAAATAGCGGGATTAGTATTAAAAAAAGGGGGAAAATTCTTCAAGAGACCCGTAGTCATTCACGAAACTGATACCCCGCTCAAATCATGGAAGCCATACGCGGAGGGTTAAAGTTTTATTCTTCGTACTAAAATGACATGGAAAAATCAATATATGATATTGAAGAAAATTTATGAATTATGAATTTAAATTTTCTATCATTTTATGCATTTGTCTTCCATGGTTACTGATTTTCAACAAGGATTTTTAAGCTCGTTTATTTCAAAACGTGGTTAAGTCAGAGAAAGGATATTAACAATTTTTCCGGGTTTTGTGAAAAATTTAAAAGATAGGAATTAATTTGGATTATGAGAAAATTCCAATGCATTTTACATTTCTATATTTTTGTTAAAAAAGTAACACTGAAAAATAAATAATACATGATATTGGTAAAAATATATGAATTTTTTTTATTATCAAAACGTACATATTTCAGACATAAATAAGTCCAGTGTAAATTTATTCTGAAATAGCTGTCGAATAGATTTAGGAAATCAAAGCTAAAATATCTTAACGGAAAAGTTTTCCTAAAAATATAACATTTGATAAATTTATAGCAGGTCTCTAGCGAGCATTTCTATTTCTAAGGGAAATATACCTTGTCATATAACTATTTCAGATTTGCTATATTCTGTCATTTTTGTTAAAATATTTATATCTAAACACTTGTTCAATGTCTATTTTGGAATCAACGTTATTTTAATTCAAACATGAATTTTTATGAGAAAAGACAATGACTCAAAATAATTGAAGCATAAAATAACACAAATAAAACATTAAAGCTAAAAATAACATATAGAATATATATATATATATATATATATATATATATATATATATATATATATATATATATATATTTATATATATATATATATATATATATATATATATATATATATATATATATATATATATATATATATATATATATATATATATATATATATATATATATATATATATATATATATATATATATATATATATATATATATATATATATATATATATATATATATTTATATATGCATATATATGCATATATATATATATATATATATATATATATATATATATATATATATATATATATATATATATATATATATATATATATATATATATATATATATTATATGTATATATATGTATATATATATATACACACATATATATATATATATGCATATAAATGCATCTATATATATATATATATATATTATATATTGTAACGAATTCTCGTTACATTAAATTCCTGATACAGACTTAACTAAAACCGTAAGAAAAGACGGCATAATGTAGAAGAATAGCAACCGCGCATTTTGTGAGCACTTGAACTGAGCTCTTCTTTACCTAGTGAAAAGACGTTGTTTCGAGCAGAATGGGATGCTAAATGGAGGATTGTTGACACCGAGGATGCTGGCAAAGTGTTCGCAGTGTTAGTTTCAATGGGATCCCGAAGAAAGAGTTTCACACCACAGAAATCCTCTACATTGTAAGGGAAGCAACAATACTTTTATATCTTGTTCTCCAAGGGATTGTCCAAGGCCAGCGATAAATGATCGGCGAGATTGCTCCAGATTACGGCAAACCGATTACTGGCAACTGCTGGAGCTACGCGCGCTTTCCTCACCACGTCATCAACCAGCTGTCCGATCAGCTGAGATGGACATTCTTGAGGTCAGAGGACTATATAAAAGAGCTGAGTTCGAGGCCCAGAGAGGATTTTGTTTTGACCGATCGAGTCTGCTGTGAACTCATCGGCTCAGAACTTGGAGGGAGCGACTGAGAGAGTCCTCCCCTTTTTTTTTCTCTTAGGAAACTGATTCCTGCATCGATCATCATTTTCATTTGTAGATATTCATCGTTTCATCTGTATTTATCATAACTTCAATATTGTGTTTCTAAATAAATATCATAGTCTGTACGTAGGCCTCCGCTATCCTTTTTCGGGTTCACTTAGAGCCCCAGTACGCTACAATATATATATATATATATATATATATATATATATATATATATATAATATATATATATATATATATATATATATTATATACATATACATACATACATACATGTGTGTGTGTGTGCGTGAATTTTAAACTTCCTAAATAATGGTAGGTGCTTTAAACCATGATATCAATATACTTAGAATGTATTGTTACTAAAATATCTTAATGCATTTTCATTTTAAAATAAACTCTAAAAAGAAAATTGTTTCATATATTACTTAAATTTGAAGTGATAAAAATGATAAATTTTCGAATGATAAATTTTCATACTAATATCATTTAAACCTTTTGGAAAGAAAAATATCGTTCTACTTGATTGTATGATTTTATTTAATTTGATTTCTAACACAAGAGGATATTGTAAAGTTTTATGGAAGCCTTTATTGCATTGCGGAGTAATAAATTGTTTTCAGCCTTTTTACATGAAGCTTTCCTAAGATAATATAAAATATGAACGTCGGATTAATTCCTCAGTGTGAAAAGCAAAGCTTGGACTTAATGTACCATAAATTTTATGCTTTGTGCTTTTTAGAAAAAAAAACATCGCTTAACGTATGATATGGTAGAGTAAAATAACGGTTCAGCTAGAACATATGAAGTCCATTTATTCCCTTTATTTTCGATGAAATAGAGCTTGGGTGTAAATGGAATTTAAATATGTATATATTTAATTACCTCTTATGTGAAATAGCTTAGAGATTGAGAGACGAGCCTTAATGTTTTAAAGTGATAATACATTTATTCTCAATTCTCCTAATTTTTCTCCCTTTTATGCTATTTATCATTTTATGTACTCCAAGTTTAAATCATCTCTATAGCATAATTTGTTATATGATTTGCTTTGCTGGCAAAGAATCTGAAAGAAGTGTTTTATTTCGGAAAAGTGTATTTATATAGAAGTATTACTATTATTACAAAAATAATAATATATCTGTATTTTATTCTTGTTCTTAATAGTTAATGTTTTTAGTATTATGTACAGTAAATGGAAGCCTTTGATATAAAGTAATTCAACTGATAGAGAAATTTGTTTATTAAATAAGGTGATTACTTTATATTTTGTTGAATAGAAAGAATTTAAAAAGGTTGACACCTTTACTTTCTGTAAAACACATCCCAGTAATTTCAATTAATTATCCTTTTCTTGTAATATTCTCTTTAATATATGTTCATTTGTTATGACAGTATTTGTTCTGAGGATTTATAAAAGCTTTTCTTAATACTAATGAAACATACTGGAAAGAATATGTAATGTAATCAGTACTTAATAAAATGTTATAACTGCTTGCTAAAATATATAATGAATTTTATAAACAAAAAATGTACTGCAAGTTAAGTTTCATAAGGTAATTTAAATTTTTTTTGTAAAATAATTTTAATTGTATTGTTAGAAAAGTTCGTAATTAATTAAACTAATTGAGAAAATATTCATTATAATTAAACATCTTTTATAAATTATATAACTGACAGATTATCAGGTAATACATAGTATTCATTTAGAATTAATTGAAAAACACTAAACAACTAACCGATTAAGGAAAAGCAACGTCACACTCAATTTATTATTCTTTAAATTTTCAAAAAAAAAAAAAATTCTTTTTTGTAATTGTCGAAGTTGTAAAAGGAAAAACACATTTGATGCTATTTTATCTTCATTTAGTAGTATTATAAAATATCCAAAATAAGATTTAAAGAAAAAAAGTACATGCTTTCATACCCCACAATAGTGATTTTTGTAAAATAATTTTAATTGTATTGTTAGAAAAGTTCGTAATTAATTAAACTATTTGAGAAAATAGTCATTATAATTAAACATCTTTTATAAATTATATAACTTACAGATTATCAGGTAATACATAGTATTCATTTAGAATTAATTGAAAATACTAAACAACTAACCGATTAAAGAAAAGCAACGTCACACTCAATTTATTATGCTTTAAATTTTCAAAAAAAAAAATCTTTTTTGTAACTGTCGAAGTTGTAAAAGGAAAAACACATTCGCTGCTATTTTATATTCCTTTAGTAGTATTATGAAATATCCAAAATAAGATTTAAAGAAAAAAAGTACATGCTTTCATACCCCACAATAGGTTTTAGAAAATAGAAAGTTAAGCTCTTTTATGAAAGATTTTGGCCTTATTTTAGGAAAAATTTATGAATTTTAAAAACCATCTGAAAAATTCCAACTTTATCCTTGTTTTAAAAATCTCATAAAATTAATAATAAATTTTAGGCTTAAAAAGTAAGACAAAGGAAAATTGTCAACTAACTAAAAAATAAAGAAATTCAACTATACATGCTCTTTCTTATGAATTATGTTTAAAAATAGTTTCTTTTTTGTAATTCTCAGGACTGTGCCGGAAAAATATATCTGGTACTATTTTATCTTTCTTTATTAATATTATAAAATATACGAAATAAGAATTAAAGCCAAACAGCATTACATGCCTTCATACCCCTAAAAAAGTTTTGCGATAAAATTGAATTTCTCTTTGAAAAATCAGAATCAGCGAGAAATCAAATCCATTTATTCACTTTACTGTTTTATGAATATGCATGAAATGCAGAATGTTTTAATAGCGAAAAAGCTCACTCAGCTGATTGTCTGGATCAATAGAGAACAGAGGAATGCTTTTTTCAAAATTAAAATTCAGACTTATTTTACATATTTCCCCTCAACAGATAAAAACTATTTTCACAGTTACATAATTTTAAATTCATCAAATTCTGAGCAAAGTTTATAGGCTAGTATTTACAAAATTATTCTGCACAGGGTTTTGGAACTTTAATATCTTCCGAATTTAAGATATAAAAATTTTTAAAAAGTAAAACTAAATCTTATACAATGCATTTACGAAAAATGTCTTTAAGAATTTGGCTTTATTGTAATGGCTTATGTACTGAGATATTCAATGTATAGACCTGAAAACAAAAATAGAAGCATTAAACATTAATTTGAATGAATTTACAAACATTTTAAATAACATAAAAGCGTTATTATTAATATTTAATATAATCACTGATGTATTGATTTACATCTTCAGTTTTGAGAGAATTTTAAAGTAAAATATCCACAAAATGATTCCACAAACATTTATTAAGGTTTCACTGAGTCTTGCATTTATGAAATATAAACAAAACGTAGAAATAAATATTAAATGATACTTCGTGTTTTGTGAATAGTTCATTAATGTGTTGTTTTGATATTTAAATATCAATATGAACCATATTGATATATTGTTTAAATGTTCATGGTTGAAATTGTTGTTCTACGAATAGTTTCTTACGAATATCAATAATACGATTATTACGAATACGAATTGCGAATATACGAATAGTTTCTAGGAATAGTTTTAAATAATATAAAAGCGTTATTACTCATTCTTAATATAATCACTGATGTATTGATTTACATCTTAAATTTTGAGAGCATTTTAAAGGAAAATATCCACAAAATGATTCTACAAACTTTTATTAAGGTTTCACTGAGTATTACTTTTATGAAATATAAATAAAAAGTACAACTAAATATTAAATGATACTTCGTGTATTGTGAATAGTTCCTTGATGTAGTCTTTTGATATTGAAATATCAATATGAACCATATGAAAGGCTATATTGATATATTATTTTAATTGTTTATAGTTGAAATTGTTATTTTACGAATAGTTTCTGAATATGTTGTTTAGATAACTAATTATTAATATGAATCATAGGAAAGGCTATATTGATTCATTGTTTCAATTGTTTATACTTGGAACTGATATAAAAGAACTTATGAAGTTATTGTCATAACTCTCTGGTACCATATAAAAAGTAATTTAAGTAATCTTTGTGTTTTTGGATAATATTGTATACCAATTTAATGCACTATGTTGTGCCTCAATATTAATAAGTTTGGTTAAAATTGTACAGAATTTATATATTTCAAAATAAACGACTAGATTTAAAAAAATAGTAATAACGGGTAAAATCATTTTTACTAAAATATCCTTAATAGTCTATTTTTTTCCATATTGGCCAATTTTTGCTTTTGAAGCACGGTAATTGTAATTACAATTATTTTGAGTGCAATAAGGTAAAAGATGTTGAAATTGAAATGAATATGAAAGCTACGAATACACCTGGAACATTTGAAATAGTTATAAAGAACCAAAATTTTATATAAAAAAATTGGTTAAAGTTATTATCACTAATAGATGTAATGGATGCTATGGAAATATTTGTATTCATTATACAATGGTAGATGAAGAAAATTTCTTTTAGCATCTAATTGTTATTTACATTTCACAATTTTAATGAGATAGACATATTGAATTTTTAGTTAATTTTCTCCCAGCTGAAAATCCTTAAGTATTCATTAAATTTAATGGAAAGGATCACTATGTGATAATGTTCCATATTGAACGTCTCATTTAAATTTATAACTTAACCCTAATAGTCTAGATTTTGTCACTTAATATTCAAATCAATACGATTCCAATTTATAATGGTAATTCCACAATGCATGAAGTATTTATTATTAAAACCCCGAAGACATCATGACAGTTATATGTTTATTAGAGAGTTCGTATCCTGCTGGGGCACGAGTAGCAATTAATTGTAGGTAACATTGATAATATTGTGTTTATATCCAAACATTTAAGGTATGATATCTGTTTTAAAATAAGGAAAGTTCTTCAAGAATTTTTTATTATTATCTATAATTTTTTTTAACGTAACCTTATATTTGATCTGCAGTATTGTGTCTGGAAACAAAAATATTTTTCATAAATATTTTTTGTTCAAACGGGTTACGTGGATTCTAATAAGTAATCAATATTTTTAGAAATATCTCGTTTATTTTTGATAATTCATATATTTTGCTTAACCCTCTAAGCGGTTCGCACGTACAATTCCGCCGGCTGTCACGTAGAATATTTGACCTCCAAAAACGTTCCAAAAATGGATGAATTGTACATTTCTGCCAGTGCTTTATCCCATGGAGTTTTGAGCTAGGAGGGTCAGGTCGATTGTTTAGGAATTGCACCCCTCTTTGACTGACATTTATTGAGGGATGCACCGCTACCCCCTGAGGCACAAAGACGTGATAGCTTCTCATGGCTTTGTCAATCTCTATTTCGAGGTATTTCGTTTGCGGTAACACATGTATCTCTAATTGCGCCACTTAAATATCTTGGATGACTTTCGTAAAAAAATATAAATCTCCTAAAAAATACTTTTATTCGTAATTTTAGAATCCATTATTTCTTATGGAATGATCTTTGAGACTTGTCGAGCATTATGTGTATTAAAAATTAACAATCTATAATGTCTATTTATATATCTATTTATAACCGGAAGTAAAGGGACAATAACAAGGGTGGGTTTCCCGTATTCCAATCTAGTCGACAAAGGGTGAAGTAAAAAATCATAGAACACTTTGGTCACTGACACAATAGAACTTAAACGTATTTTTGGAGACATTTTTTCCTCGGTGTGTTCCACTCGGAGGGTTAAAGAAAGCGATATTTCATCTTAAAAATATTTTCAATTGGAAAAAGTACCTAAGTAGCGAGACTAATTTGTAAAAATAGATGATAAGAAAGTATGCTTGAAAATATTCTTTCACAGTATTTAAAAACCCGTTAAAGGTAATATAAACACTTGACTAAACCAGTGAAGATAAAACTAGCTTCTTTCTTCGTATAAAGGGAAAAAAGCAAAAGTTATTTTACAAAGCGAACTTGGTTAGTTATCCAATCTTTATTAGACTTACTCAATTATAATCTAAACACATTTTTAAGTAATAAGAAATTGAAAATTTGAGAAATCCAGGGATTGGTACATTTAAATAATCTTCCCCCAAAATATCTGGGCGAAATTGGGAAAATCCATGTTCCAACTACAAGAAAGATGCATGGGAAAAACTGTCAAGTGAATAAAACCTGAAGTACTATTTGCGGAACTGCATACATTTATTTTGTAATCTAATCTTCACTTCACTCATTCATGCCTTAGAAACACGTAAAACTTAAAATAAAATTTCTGAAAATAAGTGGGTTTGTACAGCTATATAAACTGCTCAAGAAATGTACGGACGAATTAGGGTAATCAATTTTCCAACTTCCCGAACAATATACGGGCAAAACTGTCAAGTGATTCGTAAACAGAAGTACGATTTTATGAATGAAATTATTTCCATTTACATCAATTTAAGTTTCAACTGAATTAATTTTCAATAATGTTGTTGGTATTTCATTATATGAATTTTCTCTTCTAGATTACATTATTTGAATTTGAAGCAAAGAAACCTTTTTATTTTAAGACAAATAATATATTTATATTGTTGAATAGAGCATTATCTCAATGATAAATTTGTTATATAAAATATACTCATAATGATTTTTAAATGTTTTAAATGTACAAAAATTCTACTTTCTACTCCCCATTAAATATATTTTTAGCAATGTATATATTTATGGATAATAGTAGTTAGAAAAGAACTTTTAAAGATAGGTTTTCGATAGTTTTTCTACATTACATAAAGAATTTCTCTAAATAACCATCAATAATACCTTATCTATTGAGAAAATGCACTATAACTCTGGTAATCGACGAAACTAAAGATATTAAATTTATCTCTTAGTATAAGATAATGAAATATATCTTATTTTTAGAGATACATGGTAATATAAAGGTCTATAGCAAATACGATACTGATTCTTAGGACAGAATAAAATTACTCCTAAAGATCTTTTACTGTATAAGGCGATGTTTTGTTGTACTTAATAATTGTCAAGTATTCATTGGTACAATATTGTCAAGTATTCATCGTTTAGTAAATAGAGTACTTTTAAACATTTTAACAATTAGAAAATTTGTTAAATATTATAAGATATCACGTATAAATTATAATTAATTTAAAATATAATTATAATTTAAAATCAAGTAGATAACTTTTGCTATTAAAGTAATAAACAGAAGTTTGTGACCTGATTTTAAATAGTTCATCTTTGTTTAAATGGAAAGAGAAATTACTATTTTAATATATTTTAATATATCATCATTTCAAAAGATTATTTTGTGTTAAGCGTTAAAGTCAATTGTATTTCGTGTTTCCAAAAAATACATTTTCATGCAAATATATAAGTTAATATATATATATATATATATATGTATATATATATATATATATATATATATATATATATATATATATATATATATATATATATATATATATGTATATATATGTATGTATATATGTATATATATATATATATGTATATATATGATATATATATATATATATATATATATATATATATATATATATATATATATATATATATATATATATATATATATATATATATATATATATATATATGTATATATGTATGTATGTATGTATATATTATATATATATATGTATGTACATATATGTATATATATGTATATATATGTGTATATATATATATGTATGTATATATGTATATATATATGTATGTATATATGTATATATATATGTATGTATATATGTATATATATATGATTGTATATATATATATATATATATATATATATATATATATATATATATATATATATATATATATATATATATATAAGTATTCAGTCTTAAGTACAAGTAAATTTTTGCTGTATTGAATATATAATAAATGTTACTTTGTGCCAGTATCCATTACTATTAAATAAAATAAACTTGTGAGACTACTTTAAACTCAAGCACATTCTGTGTCAAAAAAAAACTATTTTCATGGCCGAAGTCATAGATGATAAATAAAGTGATTTTAAATTTTTTTACTAAAGGGGTAAAGGTCGGAAATGAATGTGAAATCTCCTGTAGCAGAATAAATTAGTCAGAGAAAAAAAGGAAAGGAAAACAGCAAGCATTGCCATGAAACGGAAACAGAAGCGAGACTAAATAGCTTAAGTTCTGAATAGCATTAAAATGAATGATGACAAAAGAGGTCAAATTTGCAAAAGTGAAGATACGCAGGGAAATGCGCGAAAAGATAAATACAAATTGTTTCCATTACACAAGTTAATGGACATGGTGGAGTGACATGCATCACTGCAACGCCAATTCCTTTGGCACACTATCAAAAAATGAAACATAAACGAGAATTTGAAACCTAAGCAGCGGAATGAGCAGTATATTTTACAAGTCCAAAAATATTCCTTGTTTCTATTAAAGAAATATTTTCTGGAGGCATAAGCTCTATTTAATTATCATACAGACATGTTGTCTGAATATATGTTTAATACATACGTAAATATAATGTATAGTTCTAGATTATGTTACATTATTACTACTGAAGTCAGCTTACCATATTGCAATATAGCTAAAAAGCTTTTATAATAAGATATGTTCAAATGTGAATAGTGATGAAACAGCAACCTTCTAAATAATCCAAAAGAGTATTTATGCTACAAGAAAGCATAAATAATATTTTACATCTAAAGCAAAAGTAGACATATTATTAGTGCTTCTGAAACACGAAATTATTTATTGCAATTGCATTTGTAAGTTTCATTTTTCAAATTTTCTTTTCCAGTACCTTAATTGGAAGCAAATGGCAGAGAGTGTCTTATTCAAATCTGTAAAGCTGCTTTTTCATTCATATTACTAATCATAGAAATTTCAATATATTCTCATTTGCTACGACTAAGAAATAAATAGAGAAGAATTAAAGATGTAAAATACAGATCAGCCTTTAACTCCGTAGCTTTAAGCTCAATACAGAATGCATCTTGAAAATTAAATTTTACAAAAAAACATCTCTATAATTTTTGCACATATCATAATTTTTGTATGCTAGAGTAGCCTTTACACAATGGTTAAAACGTTTTTAAATGAGTTATTAGAATAAACGGGGATTATTATTCAGAAAGAAAGTTTATAAAAAGAATAGAAAGTATTAAAAAAGGCATTTTTTATTTTCTACTTGATTTAATTTTATTTTTCATGGCATTAAAAAATACTTATTTTGACGTACGTGCAAAAATTACTGATAACCTATGCATGTATTGTAAAACATAAATTTTTTATGTTTGTATAAAGCATAAAAGATATTTTAAATATTTATCACAACTTTAATAAAATATTTTTCAATTTATTTTAGTTTGTGATAAGTAAACACATATCAGTGATATTAAATATAAATTTATAAGAAGAATTTTGCGGTATATTACCATATTAACATTTACATCGTAAAAATGTTTATAGAAAATGATAAATGTTTATAGAAAAATATTGTGTACCATTTAATAATAACATTGTGAATTAATTTTTACAATGACTTGACTATTAATGGTTTTCATGAAACATCTAGAAATTCAGAGCCAATATGTACTTGAATGATTGATGGAAAAATTGTCTAAAATATTAGAAGCCGTAGTTTTTTTAAAAAGGGCATTTTGTAGGAATATTAATAATGAAACTTTTAACTTTACTGTAAAGCAAGTGAGATGAACAGTATAAAAATAGTAAATTATAGCATTCTTTTTCGTTTTTAGTAATATCAATGATTGTAAAAATAAGTACATTTAAAATGTATTTAAAGGATTTGTGAACTTTTAAAAACAACGGTCTAATTAATAAAACTATAATAGATTTAATAAATGTTAATACTGAGCACTTTATTTTGATAATAGATGGGACATCATACATGGACTATTATGACCAATTAGTTGCAATTTTACACGTTTAATTGAATATTTCGAAAAATACAAAAATATGCCTTGCTTAAAAAATGTTCAATAATTTAAATTCCAAATGAATCTCTAAATGTAAAAAGTATTAACCTTTTAAAGTTCTTTGAAAATTTGAGTTATATCTGGTGGATAGTTTTTTATTATTATTTATTTATTATTGGTTTAATATCATATAAAATGAAATTTATAATTGTTTTGTTTCTAAAAATCAGGAATTACTTTACGAATCTCAAAAAAAGAAAAAGATTTTTTAATGTTTCAAAATTAACTTCCCTTAATTACATGAAATATTCACAAACATTATATAAATAATCAATATTATAAGAATTCAAGTATAACTTAACTCTTAATTTCCCTCCTTCTGCTGGTATTAATTGCACTATTATTATATATTTTTTTCATTTTCACAGCCTACTATAAGCATAGATACGTTATTTCCGTCGATCTGCCCCCTCTCATATCAGAGTATTCTGGTTACATCACGCGAAAGGTTTGGGGCAATAATAGCCAAAAATAGGAGGTGGCACACGGTTATTCAGTAGTACTCACACGGGTAGAATTTTATTATATATAAATATGTGTGTGTGTGTGTGTGTGTGTGTGTGTGTGTGTGTGTGTGTGTGTGTGTGTGTGGTGTGTGTGTGTGTGTGTGTGTGTGTGTGTGTGTGTGTGTGTGTGTGTGTGTGATTCTCATTTTGTAATACCCTAGACGGTATCAAAGACATTTCGATATTATTCTGTTACAAATAAAAGTAAAATAGTGTATTTTAATTAAAATGTTTTTAAATAAATTATACATTAGACCGTTTTGATGGAAAAAAAAGTCACTACGCGTACAGTCATCACAAACGTAGTTACATTAAATTAAAATTCCCATATCACCTGTATTGAATCCTGGGACTTCTCGTAATGAAGCCCGTTGCACTGACCACTGAGCCACAGATACGTTGGCAGATACGAAGGGCTTCAAGTGACATTATAATAATCTCACTAATTACACAAAAAAAATTTCATTTAAATCAGTCCAGCCATTTAAAAGGAGAGTTCTATTACAAACACAAGGACAGAAGAATTTATATATATATATATATATATATATATATATATATATATATATAAAATATATATATATTATATATATATTATATATTATATAAATATATATATATATATATATATATATATATATATATATATATATATATATATATATATATATATATATATATATTATATATATATATATATATATATATATATATATATATATTTATATATATATATATATATATATATATTTATATATATATATATATATATATATATATATATATATATATATATATATATATAATATATATATATATATATATATATATATATATATATATATATATATATATATATATATATATATATATATATATATATATATATATATATATATATATATATATATATATATATATATATATATATATATATATATATATATATTATATATATATATATATATATATATATATATATATATATATATATATATATATATATATATATATATATACATATATATATATATATATATATATATATATATATATATATATATATATATATATATATATATATATATATATATATATATATATATATATATATATATATATATATATATATATATATATATATATATATATATATATATATATATATATATATATATATATATATATATATATATATATATATATATATATATATATATATATATATATATATATATATATATATATATATATATATATATATATATATATATATATATATATATATATATATTATATATATATATATATATATATGTATGTATAAGTATTTTAGAATTATTAGTGTATTAGGTTATTTTAAAACCTTTTCTAATATATTCTGTGGAACAAGCAGACAAACAAAACAATAAATATAAAACGGAAAGATAAAAAATGAAGTTTACAGTCTTTTTAACATCATTAATCATTTTCCTAGTAATTAGTTAAAATAAAATTACTATATAACGTGAATATTTATTAAAACATAGTTGTAAAAAAGTCTCTTTGTTTTGAAAAATGCACTGATAAATTAAGTTTAAAATTTTAAACAGTAAAAAGCATTTAAAATCATTACATACATGAATAATAAGAAAAATCATGAATCTACATGACTTTAAGCTAAATGAGATATAATGAAATTATAATTACTAACAAATACTCTGTGAACTTGCGAAATAATAAGAATAATATTAACGTTCAACTATCTGCATATTTATTTTTTTCGTTTCTTTCGGAGGAGAAATTCAATCTGGTGCAAAATGTCTTACCAGCTGTTAACTTATTTAAACATTTTAGACATTATTTGCAGAGGGGATACTTTATATAACGTAAGTGAAATGCTTTAGTACTTTAGTAAAATTGAAATTCAGTAACTTTTTACATAAATAGATGTAGATACCACTTTTTAAGAACGAATACTCCTGTTTCAAAAGAGCAAAATATTTTATTATTTATAAATGCACTCAAGTCTAAATTTTTCTGATAAGATCGGCAAAAAGTTTCTAAATCGAGAATGACTCCTGATCTATTTGCCTTAGTATTTTAGGTAAATAAATATATAAGATTGATTATTTGGGCTTCATGCATAATTAAGTACCGTGAATATTCAATTTAACTCCAGTGCCCTGTCGAAATGCAGGAGTTATTTTTATGCTTTAAATATTTTTAATGGTTAATACACTTAAAAAGAGTAATGGAATGGAAGTGAAATATACAGGGTAAACCTTAGCAGATTTCTTTCGATTTACATTATTATAGGATCATTAGAGTCTGATCGGGAACATCAAGTCAGATTAACTCGGGTAGTATGCACGATTTAACATTAAGAAATAAAATTTTGTTTAAACATTTCGTTTTATCTTAGAAGGAGACAGTTTAAATGATTATTTTGTTATTAATTTTATAAATATTAAATAACAACCAATGCTGAGGAAGAACATTTTGCAATCCTAGAACACTGAATTAATTTATCTACCAAACTATGCTGCAGTACATGCATACCTATACAGAAAACACACACACATACTTATATATATATATATATATATATATATATATATATATATATATATATATATATATATATATATATATATATATATATATATATATATATATTTTTTTTTTCTATGAAGTATTTAGTGTTTCAAACACATATTTTTTATGAAGCAAATACATCACAAAAGGGAGCCTTTTGCTAAAATTCAAGATTTTCCGTTTCTTTTTTACGTGTTTAAATTATTATAAATATGATGTTAAGGGTGTGACAGTTATTTTACCAAGTGTTACATATAGGTTCACAATTACCAATGTTTCTGCAAATAGGTAATATCTAAAAGTCATTATTTTTTTTTATCATAAAAAGGTTACATGTTTAATACTATGTATTACTTGTAAATTTTCAACAAACAATACAATTACGAGATTTAAAAAAAAAAACATGTTAAGGGTGTTACAGAGTTCAGAATTCTTTTAAAAAATGTTACTTTAAATGTGCTGTTTTCAACAATAAATGAATAAACCAAGCCATACATGTTTGTAAGAGTTAATTTATTTTTCCTAACTTTTAACAATAAAATTAAATTTGGCTTCTTCTATCTATGAGAATTTTGAGGCTTAACTTTAGAATAGTTTCCATGCTTTCACATGACGTTTCTTTTTCTTCTAGCACATCTAGTATTTTCCAATTTTTTCATATAACTGAATGTTACTTCTGATCTTCCTTGGAAAACTTCAGAAACCTAAGAATCAAAGTCATATATATATATACGTTTTATTTAAATATGCCACTTGCAAAAAGAAATCCTTGTTCGAAATCAGAAGCAGCAATTGAAAATTCTTGATCCTTATACGGTAATCCTGTGATATTGGGGTTTATGTTCATATTCTGCTATAGCTTTCTTTAATGCTTTACTATATGTCCGTTTATAACGATAAAAACCAACGGGCTGTTTAATTGATTTGATTTGTTTCACTGATTTTATAGACTAGAATTCTTAACTTTCTGTTTTCTTCTCTTCCAATATTTTTTTTTCTTTCAGCATAACACTACATATTTTCACGCAGTAAGTTCCTTCTGGGTTATTCCATGTGAAATCAACGCAATTTTAAAACAAATTCTACCTGACCCCCTCCAATTTTGATTAAATTTGGTATAGTAAGTGAATTCATGGTGATAAAGAAATCCCCAAATCTTATGTTCAAATAATAATTGGTTTGGGAGTTATAAGGCTTTAAAGTTGCCAGATTTGTCTAAAAAATACACTATCGGCATACCTTTAAATTACACTTGTTACTCACCTAATTAAGCTAGAGATATGTGAAAGGTGTTATTTTAAACCTTTTTTAATGGGATTTCGTATGATATACAACACATGATGACTTGAAAATTTTCTTAAATATTTAAATTAAAATTAAAATTTAAAATTAAAATTTCTCAAAAAGCCAAGTTTTTAAATTTTGAAAAAAATCTCAAAAATTGCTCATATTATTGTTAATTAATCCTCAATGTTTCATGTTGGGATAATAATGGATCACAAGCTACAAAAGTTTTTTGTTTGATATATTTACTATTGGAATAACGAAAATGAGAACATGCATTCATTACTTTAAATCTAACTCAGCCGTATAGGATGGCATTAATGTTTACACACCACCTTATCGACATATACTCTAGTAAATAGTACTTTTAACATTTGTGAAGATTTTAGAATGAAGAAAAATCATTAAAGTACATTATTTTTGATGGATGGTGCTACTTATTTAATTGAAACTGGTAGAAAGCTTTATGTGTTTTGAGAATTTCTACTTCAGAAAGAATATACATTGGTCCTGTTAAAGTTAAAGGATTCACCTTACACATAACATCTGTAATTGGAATTCATAGTACATCTGGCTTAGTACATTGTGACATAGTACATTGGGATTATAATGGGATCACAAGCTATAAAATACCAAATCAGCTTCCATTAACACATACAAGGACCGCCTTGCTATGATGATTTGTAATCTAGCATCAGTCAGCTGCCACATGGAAGAGTGTACATCATGTTCTGGGACTACATAATTAAAAACCATACTTGATGAAACATTCGATGAAAATATGGTGGAAAAGGTCACTTTCAATCAGTGGATTTCTGTTGATTGGAGCTCTTTAGAAACAATACAAAAGTCAGCATCAGAATTTATTGACTTATTTTGTGAGAAAATGTCTGTATTAGTTTATCATTACTTTGTGGTGAAACAAAAAAATTATTTATGAACAATATAAAAGAAAATTTAAAAGATTCAGAGTTTGTAGTTCTTGATTTTGCTGAAAATTACTTATTTGTTATACAGGATGAGGCCCAGAGCTGCCACTGGACTAATGTTCAATCTACAACTCACCCATTTATTGTATATTACAAAGGGAAGTTTGCAATTGACCACTTTACATACATTGTAATTTAAGACTGTTTGGAGCCCAATACAGTAGCAGTTTACTGTTTTCAAAAGAAGCTTATTACTTTTTTTCAGACAGAATTTTAAAAAAAGTGCAAGGAAAATATTTTATTTCTCAGATGGGTCATCTGCACAATATATAAATAAGAAAAACTTTGCCAATTTATGCTTACATAAGGAAGATTTTGGCATTGAGGCAGAATGGTATTTTTGGAGAACTGCTCATGGTAAAGGACCTTGTGATGGGGTAGGAGGTACACTCAAGAGTTAGCGGCTTGAGCAAGCCTACAACCACCATATAAAAATCAAATACTTACACCACAACAACATTTTAACTGGGAACAGGAAAACATCACAGGAATACATTTTGTTTTTCAACCCAAGAAGAACATGTTTCTACAGCTATATTTCTAGATGACCAATTTAAAAATGGTTTTGCAATTCCTGGGACTCAGAAATATCATGCTTTTATACCCACATAATCAAAAACAAAAGTCTTTGAGAATATATTTTCCTTTTCTCAAGATTCATTGATGCAAACTGCGATAGCATCACAATAAAAGATTCTATTTGCTTATATAAATGGCTATATTACTGCTGTTTATAATTGCAACTGGTGGCTTACATTTATGTTAAGAGAAAGAAGAGAAAATCTCTGAAGAGCTAAAAGTGACATTCCTTCACTCATCTGGTTCATCAGCATCTTTTTTTATATCTATATGAGCCAGATGTATTATGGATTCCAATTTCAGATGTTATGTGTAAGATGAATCCTTTAACTCCAACAGGACCAATGTATATTCTTTCTGAAGTAGAAATTCTCAAAACACATAAAGTTTTCTACCAGTTTCAACTAAATAAGTAGCACTATCCATCAAAAGTAATGCACTTTAATAATTTTTCTTCATTCTAAAATCTTCAGAAATGTTAAATTTACTATTTACTAGAGTATATGTCGATAAGGTAGTGTGTAAACATTAATGCCATCCTATACAGCTGAGTTAGATTAAAAGTAATGAATGCATGTTCTCATTTTCGTTATTCCAATAGTAAATATATCAAACAAAAAACTTTTGTAGCTTGTGATCTCATTATGATCCCAACATGAAACTTTGAGGATTAATTAACAATAATATGAGAAATTTTTTTCAAAATTTTAAAAACTTGGCTTTTTGAGAAATTTAAATTTTAAATTTAAATTTTAATTTAAATTTTTAAAACATTTTTCAAGTCATCATGTGTTGTATATCATATGAAAGCCCATTAAAAAAGGTTTAAAATAACACCTTGCACATATCTCTAGCTTAATTAGGTGAGTAGCAAGTGTAATTTAAAGGTATGCCGATAGTGTATTTTTTAGACAAATCTGGCAACTTTAAAGCCTTATAACTCCCAAACCAATTATTATTTGAACATAAGATTTGGGGATTTTCTTTATTACCATGAAGTCACTTACTATACCAAATTTAATCAAAATTGGAGGGGGTCAGGTAGAAACCTTGTGTTGATTTGGTATGGAATTACCCTTCTATTACTAGTTTATGCATTCTGAATTTTTTATTTGTCTTCTTTTCCTATCACATCCTTCTTTTTGAAGATTCTCATGCACTTTGATATAATCACTTCTGTGGTTTTTCCAATGTTTCGCTACTCTAGTTTTAGATATTTTCATGACCTGAATAACAAAATTAATGCCTTTAGTAAGACTTTATATAAAAAAATCCAAATAAATAACTTAAATCTTTCACAAATTGAAACTTGCATAACAAAACCAGGTTTTCAATAGTACTTGAAAATAAAATTAATTCATTGCTGAGAACTAAAAAAGAGGTTTGTGTATACAGTGTCACAATTTTTGCATTAATTAGTACAATATAAAATATTTATTCATTAAATTTAACCATTGAACCATACGTCTGAGAACAAGTCTTAACCAGTAAATCCAAAACAAGTTGTTATACAGTATTAAAAAAATTGTTATGACATATTGTTACGGGTGTGATACTGTATATCTCTAATTAATATATTGAAAATAGCTTTAGATATGCTTGAGAACATGTTTTATAAAGTGAATCCAAAAGATCAAGTTACTAAATGTAATAGTTTTTTCTAAAAATAAACTTATTTATCTTTTATGTTATGGGTGTGGCATCAAATTGATGAATTAAATCCATTTTACAGAAAACAATAATCTTACCTTCGTATATATTTTCTTTAACACCCCAGAAAAGCAGGATTTATGTGAATCTGAAATGACAATAAAAAAAGTGTGCACTTACAAATGTGGCTGCAATTAGTATTGTAAAATCATCATCTTCAAGTGTGGAATTCATTCTGATTTATTGTAAGTATTTTTCTTAATTTTACTCATTTAAATAAAAATAATTGCCTATTTGGGACTAGTGAACTTTTTAGCATCACTTTGAGATATGACACATGTAACTGGAACTGGTTTTCAAATTTGATCATTGAGTAACTCTTGATATTCAATGTCTGATATACATATACATACATACATATATATATATATATATATGTATATATATATATATATGTATATATATATATATATATATATATATATATATATATATATATATATATATATATATATATGTATATATATATATGTATATATATATATATATGTATATATATATATATATATATATATATATATATATATATATATATATATATATATATATATATATATATATATATATATATATATATATATATATATATATATATATATATATATATATATATATATATATATATATATATATATATATATATATATTTATGTATGCATGCATGCATGTATGTATAGATACATATATACTGATACAATAATTTATACTTTTTTTCGTTGAAATATTTTTCATTTTCTTTTATAAGAGGATGTATAATAAAAATTTCACTATAAAGTGATCCAAATCTTCTAGAGATAATTTAATTAAATACCTAGATTAAACTGTATGTTGATGCTAAGGAAGATCGCATTTATCATGTCTGTAGACACAAATGAGATGTAATTAGTATTAGTAATGAAAAGGACATTAAATACTGACAGAATACTCCACGATAATGCAATGCATCTTTGTGATTATTTATCCCAATTTTTATCTTCACGTCAAATGTATACGAACAAACGCCACCATCTGCCATTAAATGTGTAACCAACTGCATCTAAATGTTAATTTTTGACATGATCAAAGTTAAAAGAAATGAAACAGTACTAGCAAACATCTACAACGAGCATTTCCTGCAGCAACTGCATTAAAATATCATTTTTCGTCCTAAATTAATATGATAGAATATTCATTTTAAGGATGTCTAGAGATGTGAAAGAATTTAACGAACGAATAATTTTGAGCAACTCGATCTCTCGTTTCACATTTTTTTGGGATGTACATGCTCCTACAAAAGAGGATTATAGAAATATGTCATTTACAGATAGAACTGCGATATGAATAACATTCTGAATTCTAATATGTAAAAAAAAAGGATTTGAGAATATAAAAGATATTTTGCAGCTGATTTGGAATTTGAGATCGTGGAAGATTTTTCTTGTAATAATGCAATTCTTTGATAGTATATAACAAGGAATAATTGAAAAAAAAAGGATTAAGGTGTATAAAACTAAGATGGTATTTCTTATTAAATATTTTATACTTGGAGTTCATCTATAATTTCAAGAATCGTTATTATTTACACAGTTTTGGTCTATGTTATGCAACTGACAATTTTATTATTATGACAATTTTTACTGTTATGTGAGAAATTTTTCATTATTTTACTTAATTTTAATTTATATTATTTTATGTTTAAAGAAATTTATTATTGAAGCCAGATTATTTTTATGCAAAAGTATTCATCTCTTATTCAATACAGAATTCGATTTTGAACATATGTATTTGCAAACACAATTTTAACTATGTTATTTGAACTATAATTACATTTTCTGTAAATTTTTCATGTGTTCATAAATTTTATTTAATAACAAATACCAAGTAATTTCCTAAAAGTATATAGTAATTTCCTGAAAAGAAATAGTAAAAGTGTGCAAAATTTGAAAGTTTCTTGATTTTAAGAGTTTTATTTTGCAAGTATTCATTGCATTTTTGAGTTAGATGGCAATCATGTAAAGTATAAAATAATTTGCATTACTAAATCAACAGCCCTTTACGGTATTTGGTCTTTTATATGAGCTTATTTTACCTATTTTTATGTCTTTCTACATCCATACAGATTTTGGATTGTAAAAATCGATATTGATACTGTCGATCCACTGTAATTTTGAAAGTTCTAGATTAGATACCTGTTAGTTTAGTTACACATTTTTGACTTTTTATTCATTCTAATTTGATGAGGAGCTTATTTCCTTTCCCAGGTCTATAAGCTATTTTATAATATAGGGTCGATTGTACATTTTGTTTATGACATAGTAAATAATCTCTACACGCCATTATCTTTGACGTCACCAAAATGGATGCTAAAGCTTTTAGTGGTAGAGCATCAAGGATTTTTTAATCCTACTTTGCTGGCTATTCTTTAATATTGGAGTTCGTAAGTTCGAAATCCAATGCTGGTGTGGACTGTCATCGCCTTCCGGAATTGACTATCAATCGGAGGTACCGCTTTCATTACCAATGGTGTTTGAAAAAGTAGACCGTAATGTTCCAACCGAAACAGTATCCTCTACTTTATAGAGCAAAGTTAAGAAAAAATGTCATACATTTGAATAGCTGGTCTGCTGGATTCTGAAGAATGATGCTTCAGTAATTTCTCCTTTTAAGTATACTTTTGAACTTTCAAATATTCTTGTTTCTATAGAAAATAACTTAAAGGTCAATTGAGTGCTTCATTCAATATTTGTTCCTCCAAAGTACCTCCTCATTTTGGAGAGTTTATAAATGAACGCAACACGTGAAAGACAATTCTCTATTTTCTAAATTAATATACTTTTTTAAGACATGTGAGGAGTCTGTGATTTGCAGATAGAGTATATTTTCAGTTTGTAGCTTCCTAATACAGCCTAACCTCCTGCATACTGGGTCCATGTTTCTGAGTACAAATTAGTATCATTCTAAATACATTTATTCTGTACGATAAATCCTACATAGGTAATGGAAGCTTTTGATAATTAATGAAATGATTTCAAAAGGGAATAAAGTATTTTAAGTATTATGTTTCAGTAACAAAATGTATATTACACAAATATACTATATAAGAAAAGTATAGCATAAGCGCTTACAAATTTATAACAATAGCTATTTAAACTTATAATTTATGTATTAAACAAAATAAATATTATATTAGAAAAGAACTGCAGTAATGAATTTCTAATCCTTTATAAAATTAGCAGTTAAAAGAAAATTAAAGGTTTCTGTAGTTAGATATACAAAAAGAAATTTGTATTAATATTTTACTTCCAATATCATTGTTTAAATTATTGTAGCTGGAAATACATTTCTATAGGAACATAAATTATTTTTGTATATAAATTATTAAGGCCTTTCTATGGCTTCAAAATCTTACTTGAATAATAAAAAAAATTAAGCCGAATAAACTCAGAATTAGTATAATGTAGTAAAAAATGAAGCTCTAAAACAGCCTTCAGCAAATGCATAAAAATGTTGACTATTAAAATATTTAACATGGAATAACATAAACCCAAACTATGGAATATATGTGTAATGATAAATTAGGAACAATTTATTGGACTGATAATCAACATCGAAGTATAAAATTTCTCAATTTAAGCTTTTGAGAAAAAACAAATTGCAACATTTTAATAAATGTATCATTCTTAAGACATTGCACTTAATTTAGATAACTCAAAGTTTTTAATATTTTAAAGAATTTTTATATTTTTGTGAATTTTTGATGCACAATTACAATAAAAAGAATGCTTTAAATAATATTTCACAAGAAAGCGTATTTTTTACTTTATTCTGAGCTACTAAATTGCTTTAATTACTTTCAAAATAACGATTTCAAAACCAGAACAATAATTACAATTAAATGAGATATAAAACTTTCATTTCATTTAAAAAAATAATTGTCTACCATTTATAAAATGATTTAACATTAACTGATTGATATAATGCAAAAAATGAATATAATACTTCAAAACAGTTACATTTCAGTGTGTAAAACAATTTTTAAGGATAAATATATTTAATTAAATATGATCTGAGACTCGCTTTATCAATTATCAATAAAATGAGTACTTTAAAACAAATGTTTGAACGGGAGTTCATATGTTTATTCTAAATTACATATCTAAAATGATTTAATGTTTATTCTTGATTTTAAGATACAAATTTTCTTTTACTAGATTATTACAGATATCTTTTGTATGTCATATTGCGCATATTTTAAAAGGTATTGAAGATGTCTCGTATAATTGACTGAAAGATTATCCCCCCCCCAAAAAAAAAGACAATTTTCATATCGTATTTTCATATTTTTTTAATTATCTATATGAATTTCTTTAGGGAGAAAAAGGCATTCATTGCAATTTAACATTATAGTAAATTGAAAGCATTACAGAATGAAAAATTTCCCAATTAATTTTTACAATTAAATAGTGAGATTTTCTAAAGGTGAGATTGAATTCTACAACTTTCCTAACAATAAATTAAAAAAAAAAAAGCTTAACGATAAATATTAAGTTTTTTTAGTAACTGTTTGCTATTCAGAATAATACATAATTTAAAAAATCATTTTAATATCAATTTTCTTTTTTTATTTTATAAATTTATTTATATTCAACCAAAAAAATATTCTAGAGCGTTTGAACTATTTCAAACTAATAATATGTTCTTTAACACTTATTACTGGATTTATGTTTGCTTTTTTACAGCATGTTGCAAAAATATAATTCATAGATATATGTTTTTAACCGTTTAGAATTGGGTTTAAGCTGTAAGTTTCTGTCACATTCGCACACGCTTTAAGGAACAGATGGATTTAACTTTATAAAACAAAACAAAAAAATCATTTGTTGTAAAAAAATTATCTTCATTTGAAGAACCTCAAAAGTTTGATTTGAAAAGACACAGAACAAAGAATATCATGAACGTATTTAGTGAAGTCCTAAGTTCACATCATTTATATTTTCTTTTTTTAATAACGATAGAAAAATTATTATATAATAAAATTTCACTATAGAATTTCGATTAATGTTAATGTTTTAATCACTTAACAGTTCAAAAAAATATTTAAAACTTTTACGTATATTTGACTACCACTTTGCGTGTGAGGTTCGGTTTGGTCTATTATTTTACTACATGAGAGTTAAGGAGACAGGGATTAGTTATTTAAGAACGGCTACGAACATCCATTTCAGTAACGTTATTTAAATCCGCAGACTCCACCAAAGAGCAGTGTTCTACCATGCGGCATCTTTCGAACTTTGTATGTGAGAAATAAGTCATAAATATATACTCTATTGGGTTTCGTATGAGGGTTGGAACTTTAATAATGGCAACAATGCTGTAAAAACGCAACGTAACAAAACCAAAAAATATCGCGTATACCACACGTGAGCTACATACCTACATTGCCTCTCAGCAATAAGAATCATCCTTCCTACGTCATGCGCATGCGGAGTGACGCGGAGAACTGATCAGTGTATTTATTAGCTTGCGGTCTAAAGTGTTGTCAGGATGTTTTTAAAACAAGAACAAAGAAGTTGGATAAAAATTCAATATGCTAGAGGTCGTACAACAGGACAGTTTCCATCTAGGGCTTTACCATTGACCATACTCTCCAGGTCTAAGCCCTTGTGACTTTGTCTTAATTTCTAAGATGAAGAAACTGCTTCAGAACTGTTAAAGAGATTCTTATATCTATATACCGGTGCATTCGAACTATCAACAGAACAGGCGCTGCTACATGTGTTCTGCGAGTTCCACATAGTTGGAAATGAGCTATACACAATTCGTGCGACTATATGGAAGGACTGTAAAACATGGTGACGTGAATCCCATTTGTATTAGATGTAAATAAATAGTTGCCACTATTAAAGTTCTAAATCTGTTGTTATGAATTTGGACCCAACCCTCGTATATGTCATTGGTGGGAATGAATAAGGTAAAAATGAGGGTATTTTCGGTTTTATATGTCTTATAAAACCCCATCACATTGAAATAATACTAAACACATAACTTTAATTTTTAATTTAATTAAAATGAAGCACGTCTTAAGTCCTGTATAAAATGCACAGGAAAATATATAATAATTAAGTGTAAGAATTTTACAAAATTGTTTCAAAACTTATTGATAAAGTTAAAATATAATGTATTAGTAAAATGTAAAATATGTAACTATATGTAAATAATTACAATATTACATGTGGTTAAAAATTTGAAATTTAGCACAACGTTTGTAAAGTCGTGAGCTGAAATTCTGCAAGAGGATAATTGGTCAAATGTAAATTTAGAGCTTACGAAATTATTTAATAAAAGAATAAGCCAATGAGTTATATGAAAAACTGAAATTAGGCAAGAAATTTTCTTTGCAATGCTTCTTACATTTCTAATAATTTCAGTTCTACAGCCACGTTTTCAGTATGTATCATTTCACAAATTGATGATAGATTTGAAATAATTTTGTAAATATATACATTAACAAAATATCACCTAAAGGCACAGTGAACTCAAATAGCTGCATTTACCCACCGTCAATATCTCAAAGTGATAAGAAATTAATATCAATATTAAGACGTTGCTTCAATGTTTTATTACTTCTGATAAGATTATATTTATAAAATAATTACATTTTACTACATAAATTCATATATAACTTGTATAGAAATAGTTTACACTAGAACTTGAACTACGGGAAAGGTCATCGGTTAGTAAGTTATCCAAAATACTTTGGAGGAAAAGTGGCAACTTGAGAGAATACACAGACATCTTTAAAGAGGTCATGCATTAGGAAAGAGAACACTTTTTACATACGGGAGAAACAGGGAAATATTAATTTTCTTTCCCTGGTATTTAGTGAGTGACTAAAGCGAAGTTAGTGGAAAGCCCCTTTAGCCATTGCCTTGCAATACGGAGTAATGCACGAAAAATTCTGAATAAGAGATTATGTTCAATACAGTTCATCCTTTATTTTTATGAAAGAAACACACTTTTAAAATTTCTATTATAATTGGTTCTTAGAATGTATTTAGTAGATTCCCTTCTGAAAAATCTTATTGAGGTAACACAATTTAACATAATACCTGCACTATTAGGCAGATAAAAATATTAGGGGATAACTTTTTTTGCATCGCATAAAGTTTGAAAAAGCACAAGATTATGTATTTTTAAAGATAAACATATTTAAGGCATTAAATTTGAAGACGCTAAATCTGCCTAGAAAAAACCGGATAAAGATGATATTAATAATGAATATAAAATAAAGAATTAATACTACAGATATTCATATGTAATATTTTATTGAGCTTCTCAAATTAACACATTGTATTCGGGATACGTACTAGTATGTTTTCTGACTATTGATACTTGAGAGCGGGTTAGTGTAACAATATGGTTTGTTTGTGGTACAAAAATAACGGTACATACAGGAAAACAAAGCCATTAATTTAGACAAATTAAACCTAGTTTTTAGATCAATCGATGCGGAACCACAGAACGGGAAAAAATTAAAACTATATACTACTATTTCTATTTTATTTTTGAATTTATCTCTAAAAATATATTTTTTGTTTACAAAAATCTTATGGTTATTACTTATATATTTCTACTTATATATTTGTTTATATATTTCAATATAAAATACGAAAATTTGGTTAAAAAATTAAATAATTTTTTATCTATTGAGATTTAACTGAATAACTAAATTTACGCGCCAAACGCCCGGTAAAATCCCGCTGCGAAATGTACCCGCACACAATGTGCTTATGACACACATATCAATAAAAAAGCATGAGTTGGATTTTAAATGAATCTTAGTATTTTTATCTGAAACCCCTCATCTGACTTTACGATTCACAGTAATATGTATGACAATCAGGAATTCATGATAATTTAGTAATTTTACTTAATTAAAGTATCTTTTTAAAATATACTTTATATCAATTTTTTAAAGCATTCTTTCATAATTCCTGTATGACAACCAACAGGATCCCCATGCTCGTAAATTTAGGAAAATTGATGCATTAATGCTTCTTATTAGAGTTGATCTTGTAGAGGAATAGTAACTATATTGTGGAGATAGCATGCGCTCCATTTTCGTACTGATTTACATACAAACTTTTTTATTCCGTCGTAGTGTCAGGATAAGAGATCACCAAATAAGTTTTGCTGAACCAAGCAACCGATTGAACTGATTTCAGTAAAATTAAATTTGTAACGGAGTAAGTGATCAGTGTCTGTACCTGATTTGATGAAAGTATAAATTTTGAAGAATATATAATATTGAATATTTTATATGGAGATGTATGAGAACGACCATGAAAACTAAGATACACACGAAATTGGATTAAATAAGAATGTGAGAATGGAGTTGTATTATAAACATAAAAGATAGAAAATTATAAATGGACTGATTAACTCTAAAACGTTATTTTACTAAAACGTCTTTTTACAAAAGGAAGCAGACCGTTATATATTTCATTCCATTATTCTAATGAGGATAACTATTTTTCAGAAATTATGAATAGTTCATATTCTAGAATTTCAAAAAATGTAGGCAAATACCAGCAAAAATATATTCTTATGTATGAAAATGGAATTATTGTTTTAAGTTTTATACTTCCTAAATACATTTTACTTCTACATTAAAAAATTAAAAAAAAATTCTCTACATTTTAGTGAGTATCATGTATGCATGAAATATTCGTAGAAAAGCCCAATTTTTTTAATTTAAACTTCGGTTACAATAAATACTACTGTGAGTTTCTTAAAAAGTCTTATATGAGTTCCTTATATGAGTCATAATTATATGCAATGTAAATTGAAATTTTCTATTTTGAAGAACTTTTCATAATAATAAGACAGTGACTAAGCCTCTTTAAAGTTAGATGAAATGTGTGATAGAAAATAACTATATAAACACACAAAAAATAAGATCCCTCATGTTTTATAATTTTTCGATTTTAGCAGTATTTCTGCCTTAAAATATTGAAAAAGTTAAGATAGTCTCTAAATGTTCGAATACATTATTGATACATATGATTGAAATATTCATAAAGTGCTATATTTTAATTTAGAAAATTAGTTCTGATAAATGTTCTGTTCTCTAATATGAATTCATTAGACTATCAATAATCATGTGGAGTTAGATTCTGATTTTGTGATCTTTAAAAATGTTTCATATTATTAACATTGTAATTGATGGCTGTTTCAAACTTAGGTGAGCAATCGATAACATGCTATTTCACAACGTCATGTTAAAATTAACATACTGCAAGTCAAACATTTTAATGTAAAATATTCTTTTACTGACTGGTACAATTTTATTGTTGTAGAATGATAAAAAAAATTTGGTTTACAATGTAAGAAAAATATACATTTTTGTAATCAATATTTGTTTTTTACTAAGCGATTTAAGAAAGCGAAATATTTTATGAATCTTCTCCCATAAATACTACTAAGAAAATAGTGCAGAAGACCAGGGCTAGTTGTTACTAAAGATTTTAATGATTAATTGAAAAGAAACTATTAGATTTTTCGAAAAATAACATTTAAATACGCTTTAGGTATTAGTGATTGATAATATATTTCAAAAAGCGATTAAATTAGTAATATTTCGAGTTTTAAGGATGTAAATTCCTTTACTCTGTACAAGCTTGCCGAATTAAAGAAAATGTTTCTACAAAGATGGGTTAATTTTTTATATAAAATAAATGTACGAAAAAAAATACAAATACAACATCTCGTGTTTTATCCTGTTACACTAGCAGAAAGCTTTCACATACCAAAGGTAAGAAGTATAACTCCCAAAAGTGTCTGTATTAAATGTACAGATATTTTATTGTACTCCAGAGGCTTTAGAGTGTCATAAAATTTACTTCATATTCATTATTTACCTTTTACAATGAATATCCTATCATTACACCTTTTTTTAGACTGTAGGTATATATGCTGTGGCTTTGTATCCTATACTGTAGTTATTTTATTATTACAGATAGCATGTTTAGAAAAATTAAGTATTACAAAATTGTAACAACTTGCTCCTTTCATTTATAAATTATATATATATATATATATATATATATATATATATATATATATATATATATATATATATATATATATATATATATATATATATATATATACATATATATATATATATATATATATATATATACATATATATATATATATATATATATATATATATATATATATATATATATATATATATATACATATATATATATATATATATATATATATATATATATATATATATATATATATATATATATATATACATATATACATATATATATATATATATATATATATATATATATATATATATATATATATATATATATATATATATATATATATATATATATATATATATATATATATATATATATATATATATATATATATATATATATATATATATATATATAATATATATATATATATATATATATATATATATATATATATATATATATATATATATATATATATATATATATATATATATATATATATATATATATATATATATATATATGTAAAAAGTGTTTCCTCAGGTCACAATAATTACGTAGACATTATTGTTTTTACTTGCCCGGTCTACTGGGCAAGAAGAAGCCTAATCAGCTAGCAGTAATAAAAATGCAATAGGCCCAGATTGAAGAGAACGGCACAAGTATAATTAAAACTTTATTTTAGAGCTGATAAAAAAGGACATCTCTACTAGTGAACGACAGACAAGAGAAAGACTCAAAAATCGCTCTACTCGAACAGAAATGCACCCAAGAGCGAAGGTAAAATTTTGCCAAGGGACAAGAAACTTAGTCAGCGAATTAAACTGTTAAGATCATTAGAAACGTTGAGCCATTTGCCGGCGACAGTTGGAAAACGCTTGGAATAGACAGAAAATTTTCATCTATAGTACAGAAATCTTTGGGAAATGTATCGAAAGAATTTTAAGTCGAGGACATTCCTTTGATTAAGACATTTAGAGGCTGGGAAAAAGATTTTAAGGACTTGGAATGGGATAGAGGAGGTTTTTAAGGAAATATTAAAGTGCAATAATTTGATATATTACATATATATGGAACATACACAAAGTACGGATGTATAGAACATTGATATATCTGATCACGTATCTGAGTTTCAGGTTTTCACGTGGTACAACGGTTTACAGATATCTTCAAGGATTTCTTTAGAAATTTACTATATATACTAACATTACCTTAACAAACACTATTTCCTTGCTAGTAACTAGAAACATCTAAAACTGGGACAATCTAGAACAATCTAAAACATAATAAACTGGGGAGATCCTACAAATGAGTTAACATCATGTGTCGGGATAAAAGTGTGTGGCTACTGGTAGTGAAATTAGAATTTAAAAATTTACCCAGTGTAACAATTAGCCAGGACTTTTCAATATATATTTAGTTTTACATTTGATAATTTGTTTATTTTATAATATTTTACTTTTAACTTTATATTTTTTCACGAAAAAAGAAAAATAATTAAAACAATAAAAATTAAAATAAAGATATTTTTTGTACAATTTTTACATCATAAAACAAATTCATCCAAGTTAATTCAATAAAGAGTACTAACATATGAAAAGACATAAAGACTTTTTATACTACTTAATTATTTTATATGGAATTAAAATTAAAAGCTCAAATCTACAACTGTTTCAAAGCTTTGAAGCTTTATATTTGTAAAAAAAGAATAATTTTTAATGACTAATCATAATAATCAATACAATTTAAAATTTATTACTTAGTTAATTACTCATATTCAATACAATTTAAAATGTATTACTTTGTTAAATTCCTTATATTGAATAATTTTAAAAATAAAGTGCATTTTTAAAAGTAATTTTTCTTACAGTATTATATGTTTTAACTGCTAGACGTAGCATTTCAATAAATGGCCGCTTACCAAGAAGGAAATTCATTGTTTATTTATGTGTTCAAAATTCGTTGGACTTCCGTTATGTCTACAAATAGGACATCTTAATCAATAACACATTTCAGACATTATCAAAAAGAAAGTATCCAGGCGATATATCATTTTTTTTTAAACGGAGAAGCTGAATAGCTGAAGCTTTGGAAAAATTGATTTGATGAAGCGTATAGATTCATCAAAAAAGAAAAGAAAGTTATCCAATTAGCGGACGTTACACAATGCTTACATTAAAGTCATTGGAACAAAAACTTTATTCTTTTCTGTTATGGCAAAACATTAAGAATTAAGAATTATCAAAAGAATTTTAAAAGTTTGTATAAAATGGAAGCGTGAGGAAAATGGAAAGCTTTTGTTTCATAATTCATTCCGTTGTGAAAAGAAATAGTTTTAATAAAGTGATATGATGTTAGTAATACTTTTATGTGGATTTATATATAATTTTTTAATTTCACTGATGATGCAACAGTGGACATTCAAGGAACAGAATACAGGATATTTATATTCAATAAAAAGTTATATTTATATTTAAAGAAACTATAGTCGGGATAAAAGTGTGTGGCTACTGGTAGTGAAATTAGAATTTAAAAATTTACCCAGTGTAACAATTAGCCAGGACTTTTCAATATATATTTAGTTTTACATTTGATAATTTGTTTATTTTATAATATTTTACTTTTAACTTTATATTTTTTCACGAAAAAAGAAAAATAATTAAAACAATAAAAATTAAAATAAAGATATTTTTTGTACAATTTTTACATCATAAAACAAATTCATCCAAGTTAATTCAATAAAGAGTACTAACATATGAAAAGACATAAAGACTTTTTATACTACTTAATTATTTTATATGGAATTAAAATTAAAAGCTCAAATCTACAACTGTTTCAAAGCTTTGAAGCTTTATATTTGTAAAAAAAGAATAATTTTTAATGACTAATCATAATAATCAATACAATTTAAAATTTATTACTTAGTTAATTACTCATATTCAATACAATTTAAAATGTATTACTTTGTTAAATTCCTTATATTGAATAATTTTAAAAATAAAGTGCATTTTTAAAAGTAATTTTTCTTACAGTATTATATGTTTTAACTGCTAGACGTAGCATTTCAATAAATGGCCGCTTACCAAGAAGGAAATTCATTGTTTATTTATGTGTTCAAAATTCGTTGGACTTCCGTTATGTCTACAAATAGGACATCTTAATCAATAACACATTTCAGACATTATCAAAAAGAAAGTATCCAGGCGATATATCATTTTTTTAAACGGAGAAGCTGAATAGCTGAAGCTTTGGAAAAATTGATTTGATGAAGCGTATAGATTCATCAAAAAAGAAAAGAAAGTTATCCAATTAGCGGACGTTACACAATGCTTACATTAAAGTCATTGGAACAAAAACTTTATTCTTTTCTGTTATGGCAAAACATTAAGAATTAAGAATTATCAAAAGAATTTTAAAAGTTTGTATAAAATGGAAGCGTGAGGAAAATGGAAAGCTTTTGTTTCATAATTCATTCCGTTGTGAAAAGAAATAGTTTTAATAAAGTGATATGATGTTAGTAATACTTTTATGTGGATTTATATATAATTTTTTAATTTCACTGATGATGCAACAGTGGACATTCAAGGAACAGAATACAGGATATTTATATTCAATAAAAAGTTATATTTATATTTAAAGAAACTATAATATTGGAAAATTATTTAGTTTAAATTAGTCTACATTAAATGAAATCTGTTGTGCTATCATATATCATCATTAACTAAGTTTAATAGACATTAAGATGTAATACCGTGTGACGACAAGTGGTTAAACCACAAGAAGTTCTATAGAACAAACATAAACGAATGATACTAAAAACCACAATCCTATATATATATATATATATATATATATATATATATATATATATATATACAGAGAGAGAGAGAGATATCGTGTTCCAGTGTGCAGGCGAATGAAATACAGTCTATCTTGATAATAATAAGTTTATTAAATCATAGTTCCATTTGAAAGCAACTTGCGGAATTTTTACTTTTCGTGGCGGAGCTAAGAGTGGAACAGGTGTTGACAGCTCCATGTCTATGTGCTAACTGACTGTTATTTGTTTGCAAACTCATCACATGGTTTCAAAATGCTTCCGCCTGACCGGATTATCGTAAAAGCTTACGCGAGCCTGGTTTTTTTCATTTATTTTATTATTATAAAAGAGTTCCATTTTCAAAATCGTTACAACTCACGTAATTTTCAACTACCCACTATTTAGACCTGACATATATATATATATATATATATATATATATATATATATATATATATATATATATATATATATATATATATATATATATATATATATGGGAGAGAAGATTATAGATTTTGAATAGCATGTCATAACGGAAATCCACTTAAATATTCAGTCTACAAGGCACTGAAATAATCAGACATGGTCAATAATCAGAAAATGCTTTTTCCCCTGAAAACATAAATTTTAGGGATTTTACATTCAGATGCATCATTTGGTGTGCCATAACTAAACCACAGCCATGTGCAAGTAAGGAGTTAGCTTTCTCACTGGTTTAGAACTGTACAAACATCCAAAAACTGATGATCCGATATTATACACCTCTCCAATTTGCATGCAAATATTAGTATACTAGGCTATCTCTTCTTGTCTCTGAATAAATTTCTATACTCACGTATGATGAATGTTAGAGTTTATTAATTAATCGTGCTATATTTTATCATAACACGCATACATAGAGATACATTTATGCATGCATACAAACATATTTTAATATATAAGCATATATAGTATATGTAAACTGTAAACATATTCTTTATCAGTTACACGGGAAAAATAAACCATAATTTTACTTGACTGAGTTTGCTTAGCAATGTAACTCAGCTCCAAGTCATCTGGGCGTAGGAAGCTCTTATTCCGAACTAAAGATCAAGCAAAATATTTTGTAAAATTCCTTATTTCATGTTAATAATGAAAAACTGACAGGTCAAGTCTCACAAGGACAAGACACAAACATGTGTCTTGTTGAGCTGGTCAAAGCCATCCCAAAGAGAGGAAAATCACATGGATGATTTATCACGAGAATGAGTTTCATTTATTTTAAGGTATATTATAACATTATTGGGAAACTGCAAACAAAGACATTAAAATTGTGAAGATATTCAGTGTTTTCTAAGAGAATGGATAGTTGGGTTAAAGAAGAGAAAGAAAGGACTACTAGCATCGAATTTTGACTCATTCTATAGTTTTCGGAAGTGTGGAAGAAATGCTATCTTCAATGATACATATCCCTGACTTATTATTTTTGTTTAGAAAAGTTAAAAAAACTAATACGTGTATTGGGAGGATTGTAAAATTTAGGAAAAGTAAGTTTTGATAAATTAAGCAAACATTTACACAAATATATCTATATATATTTATGTATCTATATATGCAAATATATGTATCTTATATTGGCTCTCGTACAGTGGACTGGTCCAGAAAGAAAATTCGAAAATTCTTAAATATGTGTGTAAATTTATTTATTTTTTATTAACACAATTATATCTACATATAGGATATGTATTGCTTCATTCTGTTACTTTATATATTGTCATAGACATTTGTTATCCCAAAGAAACACAAATGTTTAGTCCCATGTTTCTTAATGGCTTTTAATGGCAAGTCCAGACCAAATGATGGCCAAATACTAAAGCGTTGCTCTACCTTGCCGGAGTTCCCAGTTTCGAATCTCGTTGTTGGTAAGGATGCTTGTAGCTGTTCGGAATCCCGGTCTTATTTGCCCTCGTGTAGCAAAACAGTAGCTTGTATTGCTTCAATCCAAACCAAATCAGACCCTTCAAGCCCAGCATATAAAGAAGAGGGTCACAGAGCTAATTAGATGGCAGTTTTTAGGTTACAGTTTGACGATAATGTATTTTTATAAATAGTTATGTAATTAATTCTAACTTAAACAGAATTTACTTTGACTACTTGGTTCTCATCAAGAAGTTACTAGAATTTAGAAGAGAAAAAATTAATTTTGACAAGTGACGAAAATGGGTAGTATTTTAGGCATAGAAACACAAAAAAACTAATTAATTATAAAATTAATTATTATCAATTAAATTTTACTATTATAATCACACACTCACGGTGATATATATATATATATATATATATATATAATATATATATATATATATATATATACATAACTAA
>CM063502.1:93263007-93329045 GCA_032207245.1 Pardosa pseudoannulata
TTAATAACCGTAAAGTACTGTAGGTTTTAAACTACTATCTAAAAATTATTAAAATGTGATTTAATCATTTTAAAATATTCTATATATTTGCAATAAATTTCATAGTAAATCTAAGTATCCACTATATTTGTACAAGCATAAAAGGGAAAATATTTTGATTTTGGTAATAGAAATGTTATTTTCCGGAAGCAAAACGATGTTTTTATTCATCATAATGCAGTAGTAAAAACTATACATGCAAACAACTCTAATAAAAAAATTTTGAATGAGAAAATGTGTTCAAAAATGGGCAACTATTTCAATAGAAGTTAAATATAAAATAATAACAACAGCAGAGAACAGGAACACAATTAAAAGAGGCATGAATGCATTTAAAGGAATTAAGAACTGAAACTTTTTATCTATAGAATGGACTTTTTAACCCTGTGTCAGGGTGTTAGTAAAGCAAGTTAAGAATTTTCACTTCATGTAGGATAAAGAAATTAAACAGAGAACGCAAATACGCATGTATAGACGTTTAACCTACAGAAAAATTTTTAATTATATATTTATTCAAAGGAAATTCCATAATCAATATTTATATTTAACATTTATTTTTACTTATACATTTATTCAAAAGAAATTCCATAATCCTTTTATAAAATCAAAGATACGAATACTCTTTGATTTCTTTGTATATTTCCTCTTAGTAATTAGAGGAAAGTCAGGGCATTCTCATTTCCCTCTTATGAGTAGATATTATAAAAAAATATCGTTTATATTAGTTGGAGGATGTTTCCTTTTAACTATCTCCGATAATGTATAATTTATCTTTATTTTAGTGAGTTTCTAAGATATTTTCATCGGGTTAGGTTAAAAATGTTACTATATAAAAATGTAAAATCAATTAAAAGTGTCACTAAATTATTTTGTATATTTATTTATTTTGCAATGTCCGTAAAAGAATAAAATATACAAAAGAACTTAAAGTGTATAAAGAAACTTACATATCATTCAAATACCAGCCATTTTATAAAGATATTTTATATTTTTAAACTTATACCTAAATTTTTATATCTATTTTTTACATTTCTTTTGTCAGATCAATTTTCTATATAATTTAAGATCTGGATCTTTAGGCAATACAATGACAACTTAAATGATGCATATTGATATATTTAGATTTTTTTATATTTTTTCACTAAAGATATTTATTTTATATGAAATTAAAACCAGATAAATATACTGATATATTAAAAAAATATCTTGTTATTTTTCTTTTCGAAAAAAATATTAAAATCACAGAATTTACATTTCTGGTAATAACGCTTAAATTTACATACTACAGATAAATACCTTAGATGGTCAAGAAAATACTTCTTAAATACCTTGAAACAGACAATTATTAACTTTTAAACTACTAAAAGTTTATAAATACCTTTCTAGCTTGAATTTAGTAATCCTTTATTTCAGCACTTTACGAGTCAAATAAAACGAGATTTATCGATTTATTCTAACATTCTTTACTTTAATATCATCATTTCTTCTTAAGAAATTCTTTTCTGTCCAGAGTTACCCACTTCAAACATAAAGAGCAATAACGAATATTTGTTTTAAGACTGAAAATAAGGTTATTGTTAGCTTCAAAATATGGATTTTCCTTAATATTTGAATAAAGGTTGAAGGAATTTTATATACACTTGTAATGACTTCTACAGAAGGATCATTTGTGTAAATTCACGTTACCCGAAAAGATCAATAAATGTTTAAAAGATGAACTGTATTTTTTTTGTTGCCACTTGTAAAATACTTATAAATAAAGCGATTCTTTTATATTTTAAAATAATTTTCGTGAAGAAATGTAATGTTTCAGAAACATCTTTTGAATCGATTTAAATGAATAGTAATTAACAAATTATTTTAAGTTACAATTAAGTAAAATGAAAATTAGTTTAAATCAGAATACTCCAAGAGCTTATTTTAAAATTAAGTATTTTAAGTATTTCTACAATTTTTTTGTAGGAAAAAATGTTTAAAATACAACTAGTAAATTTAAAATACAACTAGTACAAAGTAAATTTATAAGTGATTTATAATAATAATTTATTCTAGCATTCTTTACTTTAATATCATCTTTTCTTTTTAAGAAATCCTTTTCTGTCCAGAGTTACCCACTTCAAACATAAAGAGCAATAACGAATATTTTTTAAGACTGAAAATAAGGTTATTGTTAGCTTCAAAATATGGATTTTTCTTAATATTTGAGTAAAGATTAAAGGAATTTTATATACACTTGTAATGACTTCTACAAAAGGATCATTTGTGTAAATTTATGTTATTCGAAAAGATCAATAAATGTTTAAAAGAAGAATCGTTTTTTTCCCTTACCACTTGTAAAATACTTATAAGTAAAGCGATTCTTTTATATTTTAAAATAATTTTCGTAAAGAAATGTAATATTTCAGAAAAGTTTTTTAAATCGATTTAAATAAATAGTAATTAAGAAATTATGTTAAGTTACAATTAAGTAAAATGAAAAATAGTTTAAATCAGAATACTTCAAGAGCTTATTTTAAAATTAAGTATTTTAAGTATCTCTAAATTTTTTGTAGAAAAAAATGTTTAAAATACAACAAATATGAAAGTAAATTTAGAAGTGATTTACAGTAATAATTTATTCTAGCATTCTTTACTTTAATATCATCTTTTCTTTTTAAGAAATCCTTTTCTGTCCAGAGTTACCCACTTCAAACATAAAGAGCAATAACGAATATTTAATTTACGACTGAAAATAAGGTTATTGTTATATTCAAAATATGGATTTTTCTTAATATTTGAAAAAAGCTTAAAGGAATTTTATATACATTTGTAATGATTTCTACAGAAGTATCATTTGTGTAAATCACGTTATTCGAAAAGATCAATAAATGTTTAAAAGAAGAATCGTTTTTTTCCCTTACCACTTGTAAAATACTTATAAGTAAAGCGATTCTTTTATATTTTAAAATAATTTTCGTAAAGAAATGTAATATTTCAGAAAAGTTTTTTAAATCGATTTAAATAAATAGTAATTAAGAAATTATGTTAAGTTACAATTAAGTAAAATGAAAAATAGTTTAAATCAGAATACTTCAAGAGCTTATTTTAAAATTAAGTATTTTAAGTATCTCTAAATTTTTTTTGTAGGTAAAAATATTTGAAATACAATGAACATGGAACTAAATTTAGAAGTGATTTTTAGTGATAAAAGAAAAAAATCAGTGATATTAATAACTATAATTTCAGTTTAATTTAATTTAATTTAAAAATAATGCCTTACTTTCGGGGATAAAATGATTAAAATATTTTATAGGAAATGGACATGAAAGAATTCCTTTACTTTAAATTTTATATTTTAGTTTTAATCTGTTCAGATTAAAAACAACTGTTTCTAGAAGAAGATTTATTCTATAGATAACAATACTGCTTCCAATTAATTTTAGTTTATCTGTTTATATACTGGGCATTAATAAAAAAAATCCTTCATTATTTATATACTTTTTAAGGTAACAAATTTTTGTTTTCGTGGAAGAAATAGTTAGCATTTAGTGTAATCCTACTGTGAAAAACAAACACTATTTGCTTCATAAAATAAGGAGTAAACTGAATAAATTACTTTACATGTTTTTTAGAAATTTATTTCACTAAAAGAAACGTGATTTTACTTAATCTCTTATTTCTATTTTCAAATTATTTGTTAACGTAAATAAGGATGTTTTATTAATATATTAATAAAAATAAGTAATGCTATGAAAAGAATGCAGTGGTAACAGATTTATTTACACTTAAAATTACATTTTCAGACTATGTGACTTATAATCTTATAATTTTTCTATTTTTCAAAGATATTCAATCTGAAAATAAGCATAAATGATTTGCACAGTTACATCTTTGCGCTATTTTCCCTACAGGGATAAAAAATATATTTAAAATATTGCGAGTTTTAGCAGAAAATACTCTAATAACTAAAATAAAAATGATGTTACAGTTCAGAGAATTTATATCACAGGAAGAATGATTATACTGGAAGGAAAAGCTGAAATTTTTATCCTTAACACAAGCAAAAAAATTATGGAGCCATGCATCTATTCTGCTTGCATTTAATTCGATAAAAAAACTTTTTGTTTGAAAAAAGTTTTTGTCACGAGTCTTGTGATTTGAGTTAAAAATATGCTTTTAAGTGTTTTAAAGTTAATTTATTTCACTAAAATGCATTAATTCATAGATAATTTTAAGTCCGAAACTGTAAAAGAGTTGATCATCAAAACAAATGAGTTATATTTAGGATATTTAACGTAGTTTGCTTTAAAAATCTCCTGACTATTATATACTTATGATAAATGCATAATATGTATTTTTTCTTTCAAGATTTTTTATTCTATACAAATGTTTTTTTAAATAATTTTTTTTTATTTCAACATAGGAAAGTATTTTTATGGATCTTTGAGAATTAGAAATATTTGGTTTTGATTTAATTTAATTTTTCTTTTCAGTTACATATACTAAATACAAACAAATAAATAAATTAAATGCATTTGTTTTATAATAAAATGTTAGAATTGTATCAGAGGTCTAGCAATTCCATTTGTCTGAAAAGAAGATAAAAAACTATTAAAAGCATTTCGCATAAATTTTCAAAAATAATATTTTTTCCAGTTAAAATGTTAATCAAATCTCTAATAAAAAAATCTTTAATACTTTTATGCAAAAGCTTATGCATGAAAACAATTATAAAAGGAAATATCAAAAGTTAAAGGTTATAAGTTATATATTAGAAATATTGATGTAGTCAAACATATTACTATATGTTTATTGATAAGAGTTGTTATTTTTTAAATATTTGAAAGCATTGCAACATTTAAGTATGTTAAACTGTTATATTAATTTTTTTAATTTGTATTTCATAACCAAACTTATGTGTTTAAAATTCGCAGTCAAATAAGAAATGGAAGGTATAGCTACTGTAATTTTTTTTTCATTTCGTTATTCAAAATAATGCAGCATTTCGTTATTAAAAATATTCTTTAAAACTATAATGAAAATAAGATTAATGTGGGTCATTGTGTGTGATTTTTCTAATAATTTTTTTCTGCTTAGTAAAATGAAAGCTTAAACGTGGATTGCAACTCTACTTTTCTGATTTGTAGTCTATACAACGTCAACAAATTTTTCTCTGTTTATCACAGCATAATTATTTTCATGTTTCTCATTGATATTCTTATCACATTTATACAGAATTATTTTTTTGAGAAATTATAAAAATAAATATTAAAAGTACCAATAAAATTAGTTTGTTGAGCTAGAGTCGAAACTTTGTCGGTCATAGTCTTTTTGCTACTAATGGCTCATTATTGTCCCTTAAGCAGCTTATGGATGTTATTTGATCTTCTTAGTGTTTGAAAATTTCCCTTTTTTCTACAAAACTTTATAAATTAACTACTGTTTACTAGATGTGATATTAAGAATTATTCTATCACTTAAAGTTTTTTTTCTATGTATTTTGAAAGTGAGCTTCGACAAAAAAACTCTTATTATGGCTCTAGTAGAAAATAAGTGCATTTTCTTCTGTTTCTCAAAAATACTTCTTAACCCCATAACGTGCAAGCTCGAGTTAAATCGAGAGTGCACGTTACTTTTGTTGCTATAATTACTCAACTTGAATGCAATCGAGAATTGAAAATAACAATGTGAAAGGAAACAAACAAACAATACAAACGTTTTATTGACATTTATCATTTAGATGGAAATATTAGCTAGAACACTTACTTATTCAAATATATATATATATATATATATATATATATATATATATATATATATATATATATATATATATTTTTTTTTTTTTTTTTTTTCTAAATTCAATGTTCTAAATTTTGTTTTTTTAGATTAAAAATTTTGAATCTTTTTGGCCGGCTTTTTTTAAAAAAGTTGTGCATTAAGGGGTTAAATCCCAAATATTGTTCAACTGTAATATAAAAAATACAGACTGATTTATGAACGATCCTATTATTTGTATTAGCTAAAATTACTTCAAGAAGACCTTCACAAAGCATTACATACAATGAAATAATTGCATGAATTAAATGTAAATTAATTTTAATATTGATATTAATTACAAAAGATTTTTAAAAATTTTTAAGTGCAAAATATATGCATGTATATTAAACTGAATGTAAAATTTCAGTTTTAAAGTTTTATGTTTAACTAAAAAGTGCTTTTAAAAACTATTTGACATAGGAATATTTTAATACAAATTGTATGAACAATATTGGGATCCTAGAAAAATTCATTGAGAACACAAAAGAGTGATCAACTAGAACTTTATGAATATTTTGCAGTTATTTATGCAAATAATATTTTCCGTAATTAATAAGGGATTCAAGTATATTAATCCATCGAAAATATTTTAACTATTAAAGCTTATGTAAATTTCAGTCCGGAATATGTCTGTTCTAATATAATATTTATTTTAGTAGAAATACTGGTATACAAAAATTAATATAGGTTTTTAATTAGATTTGAAATTATTAAGCTGTAAAAGCAATACAGCATGCATACCAATTTTAAAACTCTTAGTTTATTTTTAACAATTTTATTCTTATTTCCCAATTCAACTTGTTTGTAAAAATTCATGCTAAAATGAAAAGATGAAGTAAAAAATATTTGTAAGTTTCTCAGCAATACATCTATTATATAACGAACGCATTAAAATAATAATGAAAAAAGTACAATTTATTTGAGACAGTTTTTATCTTAAAACTTATGCATTAGAAACTATTTTTACAGACATTAAAGCAATTTTGAAAAGAATTCTATTAAACATTACAAGCAATTAAAAACTATAATATTTTAATAAACATTTGTGGTATACCAAAAATCCCCCTGAATAATAACTACAAATTTTAAGGCAACAATGAACTCTAAAAATTAACTCTACTTTTTTTGATAAAATTATTTGAAAGTTTAAGTTGAAATAGTAATATATTTATATAAAAATAGTTTAATATAGTAAGGTAAAACGACAATTATTCTTATATCTAATAATTATAACATACTAGCTGCTTCGCACCCAGCCTTTGGTCTGGGTTTTAAAATATTTTTATGAAAGGTTTAGAACCACTATTAAAGATAATAAGACGTATTAATAGAAATGCTAAATAAATCTCGTATGTTTCAGATTATTGACGATTATAACAGTTTATTAATAGCTGAATGTCGAGTAAGTGCACTGTGTTACCTTTATGACTTATAAAGTACTTGTTAAAGTACTAAAGTTAAGTACTTGTAAGCTTTAATACAGTCACTGAAATTTGTACTTTTTGTTGTTAAAATATTATTGATAAACATTTAACTGTAACGTAAAAATTAACCAAAAATTAAATTTAAAATGAGTTCTCATATAAAAATGCTATAATTTGCGTCACATAAAAACGAAAGTAAATCCCTTTATATCTAACTTTCCAGGTCAAATCGAATTGATATTGCGCAGACGATGTTTAAATAATATAAAATAAGAAATGAATAAATGAGATATTTAAAGAAATGACGTCATAATGACAAAAAAATATCAATTTCATCTATTTATTATGTGATAAATTGGAAATTTTAATCTCCTACTTTTAACCGAGGAAAACTGCTTTTAAAACAATTACTTAGTATGACGTCACATAGCTAGAAAAATTGCTTCTTTCACATAGTTATGATACGATAAATTAGAAAGTTAATCGTTTGCGTTTAACCGGGGAAAATAATGCTTGGAATAATGACATGAAATGCTCGAAAAAGGGGGAAGGAATGGATTTCTAAAGTTAAAAATTTACAAAAACCTTCCCAGGGATATACCTAAGAATTTCCAAAATTTTCACGGCGTTTGGATGCATGGTTTTTGAGTCCATTGAGTACAGACAGACGGACAGACAGACCAGACAGACAGACAGACACAAATTCATTTATATATATATATATATATATATATATATATATATATATATATATATATATATATATATATATATATATTTAAAATATTCAATGTGCATTTTATTTTACAAAAATATGGTAATTTTAATCCATACTATGCACTTTAGATAATTCAATAATTCTTATCTGTTATTATAAGTGTGCAAGGAACATATAAAAAAGTAGTAACAATGAACATATCTAAAACAGTTTTTTGTGAACACAGAGTTTTACAGATATGCGTTTTCAAATAATGACATAATAAGTAGAATATTATTTTTTAAGAATATCAGAGTAAAATTGAAGATCTATTATTTCATATATGCAAAAATACAAAATTTTGTGTTGAGGAAAATTTTTATTTTTTAGGATATATTATTGTATTTTAGTATGTATCGTAGAATGTAATATAATTATGACATATTTCTACTGTGTGAATTACTATACTAGTGATTAAATGGTAAATATATTTAAAAGCTTTTTACGTTAACTGATTTTTAGTTCTTAGTTGCTTTACGTATTCATAAGAGATACAGAAACATGAATTTTCCTCTGCATTTTAATGAGATGAAAGTATATGGACAGCTTAAACAACGGCATAAAGAATAAAGTTTAGTAAACTGGAATTAGGGAACATCTTTGTTCAGAAATTCTTTTCAATATTAGGTAAAATATTTTTACCTCGATTGATTAATAATCTTCTAATTTTTAATGTAATATTTCACACAAAAAATGTTTGAGTTATGCTATTAATCTCTAATTCCTTTTTTTAATTCAAACAGCAGCATTACTTAGCTATCTCTTTCCGTGTAAAAATTTTAATCACAGTTTTTTTTTCAATATCTTCTTTTTGTGAGTTTTCTTTTTACTTGAAATTGAAGCTGACAAAGCGTAACTGATAAAATAAAATAATCGTTAATGAAAAACAAACAAATGCCTTTTCTTTTTTTAGTAACTCATTATGTTTAAGATATTAACGTTGAATAACGATATTTGTCTTTTAAATCTTCTTGTTCATCTTAAGGTTGTACAAAATCTTCCGAGCTAAAAAAAGCTACTTAAGAGAAAAAAAAGCACTTACTCATGGATTTAGTAATTGCTCATTTTTGGAAATATCATATTCCTAACCCAGCCGTAAATTTTGAATTGAAGCCAGTAAGTGTGTTAATGTATCACAAGTTCAATATTTAAAATTTCTTTTTGGGGCTTATCCCAAAGCATTAATTTTCTAGTGAAATCAATTTTTGCTTCCTTGTCCAAAGTAAAGTAAATATTGTAATCATGATAAATTTTACTGCTCAAATTTATACTAAGATATATATTTTGAAGATGACTGACATAACTTTAAATATTTTAAGTGTTGCATTTGCATGTACTTATATATGAACTTTAACTCTGTAACTTTAAATACTAATTTTGGACATCCTTGAACTGGTTATAACTAGTTCACTCTTAGCGTCTGTACGTAAGTGTGTACGACTATGATTTACTTAATTTTAACTATTTTAAGTTTTTACATTCACGTGAAAGCAAAAAAATTAATTATAAAGCTTTAAATATTATTTTTGACTGGTTTTAACTGCTTCACTTTTGATGTCTGTCCAAAACGTGTCTTGACCATTAGTTACTTAGTTTAAATATGTTAAGTGTTACATTTGTATGTACGTTTAAAGGAATTTTAATTCTGTATCCGATTTGATTTGATTATGAGTACCGATTTGATTTTAAGTATTCCCGAAGTTGTTTTCACTAGTTCATTCTTGACATCTGTACGCATGTGTGGTTGTACGTATATATCCAGCATAACTCAAAAACGACTAAACGTAGAAGGTTGATATTTTGTATTTATGATTGTAATAAATTCTAATTGTTTATATACTCTTTTTATGGTAATCTAAATTCTATGTAACGAAATATGTCAATTTGACGTTATTAACGCTTTTGGCCAAACCTCAAAAACTGTTATTTATAAAATGTTGAAATCTTGGATTTAGGACTATTAAAATATATAGTTTTGCCTCTCCCTTTTGATTGCTATCTTCACTCTATATAATGAAAAGTTTCAATCTAACGTAAATGAACAATGTCTGGCATAACTTGAAAACAATTAGCCGTAAAATTTTAAAATTTTGTATTTAGAAATGTTAAAATTCTAACCATGTATCTTCTTTTTAAAGTGCAATCAGCACTATACCTAAAAGCAAATTTTAATTTATTTCTCTGGGCAGCCTATCTCAAAAACGATTAGCTTTAAAATATTAAAATTTTGTAGTTATGACTACTATATCACCTAGTGGTATGTCTCAACTTTTTATTTGAATCTGCAATTAATGTTATGAAAAATTTCCATATAACTCATATGGCTGTTGTAGTTGTTAATTCAAATTAATATTAAGCTGTGAAATGTTGAAAATTTGTCTTTAGGACTGTTAAAGCATCTTTTTGTGCAAGTCTATTTTTTTATTACCATTTTCATTTTATATAACAAAAAATCTCAGTATTAATCGTCATTAATTCTCCTGATATATAACAATGCAATTCAAAATTATCGACGTATTTATATGCATGTAAGCTATGGTATTTAAATAGTGGAAAATGCTTTCAAAGGTCATTTTTTAGAAAACAAATACAAAAACGTATTATTTTCAGAGACTAATTTTATATTTTAAAGGTTTATTTCTTCCTCTTATTGTGTGAAGAAAGTATTTTAATGAACGAATATGGAGTTGGATGAACTATCTGTATAACAGAAAGTGTCATTATAATGAGTATCAAACCCCAGATGTAAGTCCTTATGCTCTAGTCCGAAAAAACTAACACCTCAAGAAACGAAATCTATTTTGGGTCTTGGAGAGACAGTGGAAATAATAATTATGCTGACACATTAAAAATATATAATTGATTATAAAGAAGTCATGTGGTACCTATATAATATTTATTATTTTAGAATTACTTTCTGTTCATAAATCTTTCATTTAATTTTAATTCCTTATAAACTTCATTATCATTAACTAAAAAAAGTAAGTCTTCAAGGTATCTAATCATACTAAATGTGACAGCTTTCTTTTGTCTGATCTTTTCCTAAATATGTTTTCTTTATAACTATAAAGACGAAAATATTTTACTTCCGTAGTAGAACGCCGATATTTTTACGTTGGAAATAAAATATAGACTATAAAATTTTTACACCTGGGGTGATAAAAATAAGAATGCACCTTCGTATAAAAATTGTTAAATAGTTTAAATTTAGGACAGTTGTATTCCAGTTTTACAATGTTAAATTTATAAATAAAAACAGTACAGCCCAAACTATAAAAATAGCATTGAGGGGATAAAAAGTAACGTTGAAAGAGAATAACAGAAATATCTGTATATTCTATCATGGAAAATTAGCCCTCGTCAAACAAAACAGCGGAATTTAGCGCTCCAGTTCTGCTAAGTTTACCATTCGACCATCCTACGTATTGGCTATATGTTAATTTTGTTTGTTGCTTTTGCTACTTGAAGTACATGTTCAATATGCTCAATCCAAATTCATCTATTAACTTTCAATTTGCTTGTTAATATTTTTGATGTAATTTATTCAATTTTACTTGATATCTAAAGAACTTGTTGAACTTATTTATTAATGTTATTTTAGAGTCATTTGGATGTGAATAAAAATTAAGAGGATGGGAGTTCCATTTAAACCTATTTTTGTTCAGATCTACCCACCCCAAAGACATCATTCTCACCAGTGTTACCCAATGAACCTAAAGGAATTATTATGAGCTTCTGAGGTGAGTATTATTTTGATTATAGTGTAAATATATAACAGACAAAATGTTTTAAAGGGAAATTTTGGTAGAAAATCGTCGTTTACTTTGACTTATTTCTTTTGATTTCTGTGGCTACATGGGTATTCTTATTATTGGTTTTTTATTCTCGTAAATGATAATTATTTTCCTTTTCAAATAATAAAAAAGTAATGCTATGCAATGAAAACGTGTTTTATATACAATTTTTCGGTAAATCAATATATTTCTAAAGTAGTTAAATCACAATGTACGGATTTCGCAGTCGACTAATAGTATTTCATCTGAAAACTTCTTGAGAACTATGAGTAAAGGATGCTTTCTACTACGAAAATACATATTGTATTTCAAAATTTTTAAAGAAATTGCTTTTTAATTATTTTATAAAAGTAAGTTAAGTATATTTTAAAGTTAATAAGGTAAATTATGAACTGCTTTGAAAAAACAGTTTTAGAATTATTCAAGCAGATAAATAGAGGAATAAAAACTATTTTAATAACAGGATAATACAAAATATTATTTGATATGTTTATTGATGGTCTAAGGAACAATTTGAATTATAAAGTTAAATATTAGAAATATATTAAAAATTAATTTCATCATATAATTTGATGAAATAAAATGATATACTGAAATTTTTCAGATTAAATTTGGCACAGTATTTTGTAATTTTCATATTTATTATATGTGGTAGTCAAAAATCCACGTTAATAGAAATTGGAAATTTTATTGATATTATATGAAAGTTTTAGTAATAAAAGGAAGAAAACTTGCTCGGATGCTGTTTAATGTATACTAATATGTCTATTTCAATCGACGGATTAACAAACCACAATTGTGTTCGCAGAGTTTTCTAATTGCTGGAAACGTTAATTTACACTTATGTAGACAGGTAATTTTTAATGGAACAGGGATGTTTTCAGCAGTTAGAAACTCAATTTTCCAAATTTTATTGCAAAAAAAGCTAGTATTTCACTTATTCTAAAAATATAGGATTCTAAAAATATAGATTTTATAGAAATCCAGACTTAAGTTAATGGGACTGTTAGAATGCAAATAAATATAGTTATGTACAGAAAATTATAAGGTAATTTGAGTTTTTATCAAAATGTAATTTTTCATTTATTTCTTACGCTTGTAAAAAAAATCTATCCTTCGGAAAGACGTGAAATTTTCTATGAAATATTAATTCTACAACATTTGTTCAATCAATTGGTATAATTTATTTAAAAAAATATTACTTTTGTTCATAAAATTTGTAAGAAAATTTCGTCTTTTTTAAGAACTTAGATATTTTTAAAATCAGTTCAACTCAAATTTTCTTGAAATCAAATCAATTTAAAAAAATTTCTCTCAGCATAATGGAATCATAACTATTTCACTTAAAATAAATGCATTTTTATTGATAGTAAAATATGATTTATTGGTTTAAAGATGATACAAGCCTGCCTATATATGTATCCCTAAGTACTGTAAAACTGGTTATGGTAAATACGTATTTGATGTCTATATTTTTTTAAACATGAAAATAATGAAGATGAAGGTTGCATAATATAAACGGATAAGTATGTCGTTTATATTAATGTAGTACATTAGTTTAGTTAAAATATTGTAGTTATTATAAATTTAGTAAGTAAAGTAAGTCTGCAAAATAATACTTTTCATTATATAAAAACGTTAGCAAATGTAAAATAAAAGCACATTTTTTCACAAAATTTTTGATTCAGCATAAGAAAAACTTATTTTAGTTGAGAAAAATGGCCTGCTTTTTTAAAAAATAATATTTAACATTATTGAATTTCAAAATTCTCCTGTATGGATTTTATAAATAAAGAATTTATAAAGCATATATACAATAAATATGTTTTGAAATTAAAGAAAAAATAAATATGAATCGTTATGAAATATTTAAACTCTGTCATCTTACACGAGCACCTAACGCTGAAGTTTCTCCAGACAACTTCAGAAATAGAGAAACTAAAAATATTTCAATGACAGTTTCAAATTTTTCAAAGAAAGCATTTATCTCGCTCCGATAAAAACAGCCACAAAATAGTGAAAATATCATAAAATACACGAATTGGTTAAACTCCAGAAAAAGATGTTTCTCAGAATACTTCCTCAAATATATAAATAATAATACTTAAAAAGAAATTTTATTAAAATACTACAAGGTGTTGAGTTCTATCAGCTTCTTTGTACATCAGGATATATAAGCAAACAGAAAAATAAAAATAACGTGATATATCGTGGTATGAAGATTTGATTTATCTTCTTAGCGCAAAGTTTGTCCTCCCCATCATTCATTCTATAGAAAAATGATTCTGAGCACTGAGCCTGAAATATTTTTCACTGTCCAAGTGAACGGTAACCGGCTTTATATGATGGGAATAATGGTTTTAGTTAAGATCATGGAACAGATAACATAGCTTATCTGTCAAAATATTTTACTTGGTTAACAAATGTGCGTTGTTTCAATCCAACGTGACTATTTAAACAAACTAACTTCATAACAAGTATATTTTGAAACACATTTACCTTTTGAAACAAACAATAACTTTTAAAGGACTCATGACCCATAAACCTTCAAAGTTTTCTATTTTTCAATTAAAAAAACAGTTATGGATTCAGAGGTTTTACTCATTTTTTTAAAAAGGCATAAAACTTAATTTAAAAGTTATGATTAAAAACTTTAAAGGCACACTAGTGATTTCTGTGAATGACAGCTGTCTACTCATTACTTTAAGTTGATTTTTCTCAGGATGCTCAATTTTAATGTTGTGCGCTGGATTTCTCAAAACTTATTTTATATTTTGCACAACATTTTCAGCATTTCAGTACAACTTTGTGTTTTTGTAATTGAAATCGAATTAAAGCTATGAGGGTAGTATGATTTGTTTTAAAGAGTTAAGTACATGTCAAAATGAATCCCAAAAAGAGGTAAAAGTTGATTTTTCCCAGAATGGACAATTTTAATGTATAGCGCTAGATTTCTTAAAACTTATTTAATATTTTGCACAAAATTTTCAGCATTTCAGTACAACTTTGTGTTTTTGCAATTGAAATCAAATTATAGCTATGACAGTAGTATGTTTTGATTTAAAGGGTTAAGTACATGTCAAAATGAACCCCCAAAAGTGGTAGACTTATAAAAATGTTTTTAAAAATATAAAATATGTATAAATTATAGTTTATTTTAGTTAGATTAAATTTTAGAAGTATCTACTGCATTGAAAAATTACAAATTAGCATTTAAGTGTAAAATATTTCTTTTGAACATGCGAGCAAGTGGGAACTGTTTTAGCGAACAAAAATCAAGTTATATATATTTTAAAAACACATTTTATTTTATTTATAATTATTTAAAGTTAGTTTATTAAAGAGATATATAACAGATTTCTGTAAAAATATTCATACTATTTAGTGTGAAATAAAAATGCTATGAAAAATTGAAAAATCGTAACAAAACCATGGGATTTTTATGCTTAAAAACAAAAGACCCCGCAAAGATTTGATAAACACATTTTGGAAGCTGAGACACTAAAAGACATAAAATGTTATGCACTTTCCAGTATGAAATATATGAATAATTTATGTATTTTATGTTTAGATCAAATGTGTACCTTAACAATTTGCATTGGTAAGGACTAATTACTTTATTTAAATTATTAACAATGATATCAGGTTTCATCACATTTATTACACTAATCTTAGAATTATCTTGTCATTTAAACGTTCTTTTTCCCTTTTTTCTGCTATGTCAAAAATTCAATATTTTTCAGTTCATCTCATATATATTTATTTTATTCTTTTGCAAAAGATGAATATTTTAGTATAGTTAAAATAGAAATGACCCTTTTATGAAATGCATTATGTGAAGTTAATAACCATCTTCTAAATGCAACAAGGATTTGTACAGGGATATGTTTGCATAATCATATAAATTTCACCATCTCCTTTAAAACCATTGTAATCTCCGACATTATATTTTCAACACTACTATTTCTTTCTAAAAGAATGATAAGGCATAAATAAATAATGTATGATGTTATCCCACAAATATAGTTGGTGTCATAACCTCGGACAGTAGCTTATTGGTTTGAAACAAATTTAACTTAGTATAATATTTTACATATGATTTACTATAACTCTAGTAAAGCATATTTAAAATATTGTATTTTTTATACTGAATCTTTAAAGAATAAGCATGGTCATTTAAAAATAAATACGTGACCAGGAGCATAAAATAAAAGTGAGGTTTTCTCATCATTTAAAATAAAATGTATAAAAAAGGTTTAATACAGAACCCTGTTAAAATAATCGTGAATTTTGACAATTTTAATATGTATAAAGATAAATCTAGCAAGTTTAGTTTTGAATATATATATATATATATATATATATATATATATATATATATATATATATATATATATATATATATATATATATATATATATATATATATATATATATATATATATATATATGCATATATGCATATATATATATGTATATAATGTATATATATATGTATATATAATTTTATAACATTGTTAATTAGTTTAACATTTGCCTATAACAATAATTACTTATTGTTTAGAAAGGATCTTTATAAAATGCTAATAATATGCTACGCTTCCTACTAGTAGCCATGGTGTAATATATATATATATATATATATATATATATTATATATATATATATATATATATATATATATATATATATATATATATATATATATATATATATATATATATATATATATATATATATATACATATATATATACATATATATATATATATATATATATATATATATATATATATATATATATACATATATATGTGTATATATATACATACATACATATATATATATATATATATATATATATATATATATATATATATATATATATATATATATATATATATGTATATATATAGGAATTATTACATTTTCATGTAATGTATTAAAGCCAATTACATGCCTCTATGGTTTAAAGCACTATTAGTAAAGAATGCTGCCTTCTTTATGGGATATTTTGTTTCTTATAAATGTACGTTTAATTAAGTGAATGTACGTTTAATTCACTACACAATGTTTAATGCGAATACATTTTTTTTGTACAATCTTTCAGAATACCTCAAAGTATTTCTTCTATTATATGAGTTTAGATAACATATTTTTGATATAGATATCTACACATAAAACATTCGAAAAGTCTGAAAAAATCTGAAGAGATCACTTCTTTGAATAATAGACTTTTTATATTGTATTTATACATCTAGTTTTGTTAACTTTTGAACCCAATAAAAGCCAAATTTATCTTGTATGTAGTTTACAGAGCTTTCGCTATAACTTTCTGAACCTAGATATTTCATCAAAATGAATATTAGTGCTATAAAACTTCTAAAAGACATTCGATACAGAAACAGGTGAGCTTATATCAGTATCGATTTCAGCCATAATTTCAGTAGTCGTAGTTTGATGCATTTTGAATACAATCCTATTTAACACTCTGAGATCCGTTTCAGATTCAAAATCCTTCCTCCTATGTAGATGCATATAATTTTGAATATTATGGGCTTTGATAGAGAGAAACATTGTTAAGCATAAGCAAACTGTCTTCTGTAGAGTTCAGATATATCCATCATTTAATTCCTAAAATATTTAAATGACACTATTTATTTTATAAACGTAACACATAATATTCTATACAATATCATAAAATGCAAAAACAAAACTATAAACCATGTATAAAAGCTACTGATATGTATTCCCCAAGTATTTTGATTTTATTATCCTGCTCTTGTTCGTATATTCTGAAATTTCTTAAGCACCTATATCAGTGGTCGGCAAAGTGCGGCTCCAGAGCCGCATGTGGCTCTTTGGTTCCTTAAGTGGGGCTCTGGGACAAATATCCACGGAAGGCGCAATAATATTTTCATTTAAAAAAATTTGGTAAGAAAAATATTAATCTTACTAGCATATACCCCGTCATATGACGGGATCAGTAAAATTTTTAATTTTCTAGAATTGTAAAGTACCCTATGAGGCAGGTTAAAAAAATGGTTTGTTTTTTGGCTGAGAATTATCTTTCAACAAAAATAATTAATTAAAATTACCACATATGTACCGAATCTATTATTTAAGCCAAATATGAATGAAAATTATTTATATAATATCTAAGTTTAGTGTTAAAACGTATAGAAATAATTCAAGAGATGTTTAAATAATCTAAAATAAATGATTAAATGAGATGGTTAAAGGAATGACGTCATAATGCTAGAAAAAGTTACCTGTTACTATTTTTACCTATTTATTATGTGATAAATTTAATGACTTGTTCTTAAAATGGGGCTTGATATACTGGCATTAAACAATCGAAAAGGGGGACGAGGTGGATTTCGAACGTTTTAGAGATGACAATGTTTTTCGATGTGATACGATTCTTATTCATAAACGTTTATTTTAAAATCGGATCTATAGTTTAGAAAAAGATAAACTTTATTCGCTTTGAATTTTGCTAACCCTAACTCAATATAGATGCTCTATCCATACCAGGTCCAATCGCTTCATAAATTCGAGGACAAACAGACAGATATCTTAGGATATTGTTACGTTACGAGAAGAAAGTTTAAGTCATAAAAAGTTGAAAAAATAGTAATAATTTATTTTAAAAATAATAAAACAATTTTGAAAATAACAACACAACTTTAGGAATAAGAATTTAAAAGAAAAAGCAGAAAATATTAAATTAATTAGACATTTAGAAAAATTTGAACCGTCAAACCGAGAAGTACGATGATCAAATGGGCAGACCCTCTACCGAAAGTGCTAGGCCTACGTATAGTGAAGGAACTAATTAGAGTATATGAGGGTTGAGTAAACACAGTCCAGTTTAAATATTACGCTTCGCCCTTGCACCCTATCAAGAATGAAATTAGTATAGAATAAGACTTAAAATAATAGCATTAATCGCTCGAAAAGGGAAGATGGGGTGGATTTCGAACTCGCTTTGAATTTTGCTAACCCTAATTCATAAAAAATTGCAATATGGTTGCCTGTATTCATTCCAGGTACAACCGCTTCATAAATTCGTGGCCAGACAACTTAGGCTATTACTATATAGGGGATTTTGATAAATTAAATATCTTCTATAAATCAAAAACATGTATAATTTTTTGTTTAAGTTAAAAAATAGATAGGTAATTAAAATTTTATATTGTTGTAAAAATACGTAGGCAACATCGAGTTTAATTTTATTAGTTTTCTTAAACGTAAACACAAACCATGTACAAGCTTCCGGCTGAAATTTTTCATATGTTTTCGGCTTACTCCGGTGTGATACAAAGTTACCAGAATCATGCGCTCGCACTCTTTTTCTGAAGTAGTAGGGGGGGGGTACAAAATGACATTACAGTCCATCAGTTACAGTGTGAACAGTTTTGTCTTATTTACCATTAATAAATATCATTAATAAATAGTTAGTAAGTATGAAATTTAATTTTTATTTAGTGCACTATTTATTTAGTGGAATAAAAGTTTACTAAACAGGCGGATGTGGCTCCCAACTTTTTTAAAAATTGTTGTAATGCTCATATTTGGCTCTTTGGCTAATATGTTTGCCGACCACTGACCTGTACAATGTAATTTGCTTTCGACATTAGATTTAGGAAAAATTTAACCTGCAAAGACATGCGATGGACCTCTGAGGCCAGAGCGTTATAAAAACATTCCACACAGAATCACCCAATAGAAATAAACTTCAAAAATTTTTAGCAGCTATCTTATAGATCTTCTAGACCCCAATAACACCCATTTCTGCAATTTTCTGTGTATATTTTTCTCAGAAAGGGATACTTTTAATTCACTCTTGCACTAGAGACCGACTGCATGTGCATAAACGTTTGAATTTTTATTTAGTGTTTATGGTCGGAGGAGAGATGATGTAAAAATACATCGTTATTTCATTAAAATGATGAAATATAAAAATGAAAAATAGAGATGTGATCTCAGTTTTTAAGTTGTTGTGTCTTATATTTGGGTTTTCAGAATTCTAATAAAAGACATTTACAGTCCAAAATACTTTTAAAAATTAATACTTCAAATAATACCTCGTTTGAAGGTATTGCAACCCAATTACACCATGCTTTTCAGGATCATTGGATAGCTTATTCATAATTCAAAATTTGATATAATGATTATGTTTGATGATTTTCTTTTGGTTACGGTATTGTGGTAATGACCACTTAGTTACTGATAGTTTCAATCCTTAGTCAATTACTAAATTATAGAATTTAACATCCTATTTATAGTTTTTATTTGGTCGCTCTCCAAAAGTTTTCTTCAAATTAAATAACTGTATTTCCGTGTGTGCTTATAGTATCAGTTTCATTTTTGTATTTCCAATCACTGTGTTGGTTTGGTTTGGTTAAGTGCTACCGTCTACTTTTTGCAATACGAGGGCTAATGAGACTGGGACCTACAGTTTAAAGCCGATTCCGAAAGATTACGAACATCCCTGACACTGTGGGATTCTAACCCACGAACTCTGGCACCGAAGGCCAGCACCCTAACCAATCACCCATCGTTCGGCCCAATCACTGTGTTTTCGATCTACGCGAAATTTTTAGTAACCTATAAGAATAAAAATATGACTTAATTATATTATTTCTATAAAACTTTCAATTAATTATTTTTGGTAGTACAAAACTTCCTGTTCATTATCAAAAACAAATTTTGTTGGTATTTGACTGAAAAAAGTTGCAATCGTCCTCCAAGTCTTGCCACGCAATCTCGTTTAACTCCGGGAAGCTCACGGTCTCGCGGGTCAAATCGATAGTAATTTTATATATTTTTCAAAATAATAGGAAATGAATAGAACAGCTATTTATGGTTACATTTATAAATTCTAATATAATTCTACTATAATCTAATTTAATACAATCCAATAATGTCTTTATAATATTCATGTATATAATATGCATATTCATGTTTAAAGATAAAATGTATTAGGAGAATAATATATTCGAAATTTTTGAGAATAAAAATTCTTTCCATAGCATCAACTTTATAATGTGTTTACATATTTTTACTAACGGTTTGTATGGGTTACTTCTTTTATGTTTAGGTATGCTAGGCCGACTTTATGCTTTTATTACTTAAAAGTTCAGAAATATGAAACATCTTTTATTTATTCTTTTCATAAACACAAAATAAATTTAGCTAAAATTATTCAGATATTTAGAAATTGAGAGGATATCTAGAAATTTCCTCAGTTGTAGCAACAGTGATACTCAGATTATATCTTTATCGTGATTTCTTCGGTTTTCATAAGGTCGCTGGAAAGGACAGAGAAAATGATTTGCTAAAAACTGAAAATTTTATGTCAGGGCATTTCTCATGAGTCCGCGTGTGACTGACATTGATTTCAAAATTTGCATTTTCTTTTTTGTATAGGTTTGTTGAATAATACATATGGCATGTTCAATATATTTAAAATAAAATAATAGGAATTTTGACCCTTTAGTAGCATTTTACCTTGAATAATGCTTTCTTTTTTCCACAAAAAAATCTAGAATGTTTTCGTATCACGTAATGCCTGGGATTGCAATGCAAATCAGCTTTGATTTTTGAGTAGGTATACATTTTAACGGTTGACCACTCGTTTTTGAATTTTATATTGCAAATGTAATTGAAGGCTATGAAACAAAAGTGGCAGATATCAATAGATATTGTTATAAAGTAAAAACTTAAAACTTTCGTAAAAACGTACTCAAAAATATATGGAATGCAACCACTAAAATCAGATAGTAAACAGTTATTTCTGATATTTGCTTGACTTTTTTGTCTAATACTGTGTTACAGAAGAGAGCAAAGAAAAATGCTTTTTGTTCAATTCATGGATTCTTAGAATACTAAAGTCAGATATAATACTCATTAAAGTTACAGCTAATATGATTTCAGCTTTTAAAATAACTGTTAAAAATGCTAACAGATAGAAAAACATTTTTTAAAAAATCATTTCAGTCAGCTATCTTTTGTCTCGCCAGATAAATGAGAATAATTATACATAAAGAATATTTACGGAGAAAAACTCACAGAAAAGAATATGCTGAATAGTCTTAGAAATGAAAGACACAAGATATTATTCTTAAAAATAATACACAATGACTATTCAGCAGAATTTAAACCAAATGGTACAATATAATGATAAATATTTTAAACTTGTGAAAAGATTGTAATTTCTTTGAAATTGTTTTTGAATATACTTCATAATTTTTCATTTTTCTTATTTTAGATAAAGCACCAAATCTTTCTTCTATGTATGTAATATGTGAAAAATTATGGGTTTTGATAAAGGGCTACATTGTTAAATATGAGCAGATTGTCCTCTTTAGAGTTCAGATATATTACCCTTTAAGCAATTTCTAAAAATTCTAATCTTTCTGTAGTTTCAAAAAATCTGATTTTTGTAGTTCATATTCATAGTGTTTTAAGCTACGCTTGTGCGATTACAAAAAATGTCCCTTATTCTAAGGAAAGGTTTTGAATCTCACTCGTAATTAACAATATCTTATCTAACGGAATAATAAAGTTTATGCTCAAATTTGTTAAATAAGAAAAGAATTCGTAAGTTATCATGTACCTAATTTTGTAGCCAGATGTAAGATCCACAACCTCTCCATCTATTTTGATATCTGTTTATTAAAGGAAGTAAAACTAATTTTAAAATTTTCATAAAATATGAATTTCCTTCTTTGTTTCATATTAAAATCATTTAAACATGAAATTTTAAAAATAAGTTGAATAATTTAAAATCTGTTTATTTTTATAAAGAAACATTACAAAAATACAACACTATGTCGAATAAAGCGAATTTTCCGTTGAAAATATTTTGGTATAAAATGTATTAAATAATTCTAGAAATAAAAACACACAGTTTATTAATGTCATGTATTATGACTAATACATAAAAATATATTCAAATACTCCATCTGTATTATTAAAGTATTTTATTTAGTATTAAAAACTTAACTAAAACTAAACTACTCTGTGCAACAGCTCCTAGAGGGCAAGAATCTACGGTGCCAATCTCCGTTTCGGAGATCAAGGGCCCTGGGTTTGCGAAGCGTATGTTCCGGTTAGGTGGTCAACCTTACGCGGAACCCCCAGTGTTTAGTTCTCAAGCATGCTTGATCCTCAGTTTGTCTACCCACTGAAGGGATGAAAGGCTGAGTCAACCTTGTCCAGTCCAGGGATCGAACCTCGAACCTGTGTCGTGGGAGCAATCTTCCTGTAGTTTTAAAAAATCTGATTTTTGTAGTTCATATTAATAGTGGCTTAAGCTAGGATTGTGTGGTTACAAAAAATGTCCCTTATTCTAAGAAAAGGTTTTGAATCTCACTCATAATTAACAATATCTGATCTAACGGAATAATAAAGTTTATGCTCAAATTTGTTAAATAAGAAAAGAATTCGTAAGTTATCATGTACCTAATTTTGTAGCCAGATGTAAGATTCACAACCTCTCCATCTATTTTGATATTTCTTTATTAACCCACTGAACGGACGCGTCGACGGGGGTTCGACAGCGAATTCCTGTTCGAAAACGGACCTGTCGACCCCTTCTCGTTCTCACTCGTATAACACACTTTTGAGGAAAAAAAATATTACAAAGTGATAATAAAAGAAAGAAAAACTAATATTGCGTAACGAAACTTCTTTACCTTGCAGGGAAAATAACTTAAAAGTAGCCTGACAACTTTTAAACCGGCAACTCTAGTATGGTACGGTAAGTTCAGTCTGGAATTTACGAAAAGGGTGACTGTTTTGAAAGGGAAAAAGGTGGGGAGGGTGGTCGGTAGATGGGTTAAAGGAAGTAAGGTTATTTTGCTATTTTTCATAGTTTCATAAAATATGAACATCCTTATTTGTTTGGTAAAATAATTTAAACATAAAATTTTAAAAATAACTTGAATAATTTAAAATATCTGTTTATTTTTATAAAGAGACATTGTAAAAATACGACGCTATGTCGAATAAAGCGAATTTTCCGTTGGAAATGTACCGAAAATGTACCGTTTAAATTATCTGTTCCGGTTAGGTGTTCAACCTTGAGCGGAACTCCCAGTGTTTAGTTCTCAAGAATGCTTGATTCTCAGTTTGTGTACCCACTGAATGCATGAAAGGCTGAGGCAACCTTGCCCAGTCCAGGGATCGAACCTCGGACCTGTGTCGTGAGAGCAATCTTCCTGTAGTTTTAAAAAATCTGATTTTTGTAGTTCATATTAATAGTGGCTTAAGCTAGGATTGTGTGGTTACAAAAAAAAAGTTCCTTGTTCTAAGAAAAGGTTTTAAATCTCACTCATAATTAACAATATCTGATCTAATGGAATAATAAAGTTGATGCTCAAATTTGTTAAATAAGAAAATTATTTGCAAGTTATCACGTACCAAACTTTGTAAACAAATGTAAGATTCACAACCTCTCCTTCTATCTTGATATTTCTTTATTAAAGGAAGTAACGCTATTTTTCATAGTTTCATAAAATATGAACATCCTTATTTGTTTCAAGTTAAAATAATTTAAACTTAAAATTTTAAAAATAACTTGAATAATTTAAAATATCTGTTTATTTTTATAAAGAGACATTGTAAAAATACGACGCTGTGTCGAATAAAGCGAATTTTCCGTTGGAAATGTACCGAAAATGTACCGTTTAAATTATCTGTTTCGGTTAGGTGTACAACCTTGAGCGGAACCCCCAGTGTTTAGTTCTCAAGAATGCTTGATTCTCAGTTTGTGTACCCACTGAATGCATGAAAGGCTGAGTCAACCTTGTCCAGTCCAGGGATCGAACCTCGAACCTGTGTCGTGGGAGCAATCTTTCTGTAGTTTAAGAAAATTTTATTTTTGTAGTTCATATTAATACTGTTTTAAGCTAGGATTGTGTGATTACAAAAAAAAAAAGTTCATTATTCTAAGAAAAGGTTTTGAATTTCACTCATAATTAACAATATTAACAGTTACAAAAATACGACACTATGTCGAATAAAGCAAATTTTCCGTTGGAAATGTACCGAAAATGTACCGTTTAAATTATCTGTTTCGGTTAGGTGTACAACCTTGAGCGGAACCCCCAGTGTTTAGTTCTCAAGAATGCTTGATTCTCAGTTTGTGTACCCACTGAATGCATGAAAGGCTGAGTCAACCTTGTCCAGTCCAGGGATCGAACCTCGAACCTGTGTCGTGGGAGCAATCTTCCTGTAGTTTTAAAAAATCTGATTTTTGTAGTTCATATTAATAGTGGCTTAAGCTAGGATTGTGTGGTTACAAAAAAAAAGTTCCTTGTTCTAAGAAAAGGTTTTAAATCTCACTCATAATTAACAATATTAACAGTACAAAAATACGACACTATGTCGAATAAAGCGAATTTTCCGTTGGAAATGTACCGCTAATGTTCCGTTTAAATTATCTGATCCGGTTAGGTGTTCAAACTTTCGCGGAGCCCCCAGTGTTTAGTTCTCAAGAATGCTTGATCCTCAGTTTGTCTACCTACTGAAGGGATTAAAGGCTGAGTCAACATTGAAAAGTCCGATCGAACCTCGGACCTGTGTCGTGAGCAATCTTTCTGTAGTTTAAGAAAATTTTATTTTTGTAGTTCATATTAATACTGTTTTAAGCTAGGATTGTGTGATTACAAAAAAAAAAGTTCATTATTCTAAGAAAAGGTTTTGAATTTCACTCATAATTAACAATATTAACAGTACAAAAATACGACACTATGTCGAATAAAGCGAAATTTTCCGTTGGAAATGTACCGCTAATGTTCCGTTTAAATTATCTGTTCCGGTTAGGTGGTCAACCTTACGCGGAACCCCCAGTGTTTAGTTCTCAAGAATGCTTGATCCTCAGTTTGTCTACTTACTGAAGGGGTGAAAGGCTGAGTCAACCTTGCCCAGTCTGGGGTTCGAACATCGGACCTGTGTCGTGGGAGCAATCTTTCTGTAGTGTCAAAAAATCTGATTCTTGTAGTTTATATTAATAGTGTCTAAAGCTAGGATTGTGTGATTACAAAAAAAAAGTTCCTTGTTCTTAGAAAAGGTTTTAAATCTCACTCATAATTAACAATATCTGATCTAACGGAATAATAAAGTTATGCTAAATTTGTTAAATAAGAAAAGAATTTGTAAGTTATCATGTACCCAACTTTGTAAGCAAATGTAAGATCCACAACCTGTCCCTCTATTTTGACATTTCTTTATTAAAGGAAGTAAAGCTATTTTTCAAATTTTCTTAAAATATGAATTTCCTTATTTGTTTCATATTAAAATAATTTAAACATAGAATTTTAAAAAGAAGTTGAATAAATTAATGTATTTGTTTATTTTTATAAAGAAACATTACAAAAATACAACACTATGTCGAATAAAGCGAATTTTCCGTTGAAAATGTACCGTTGGAAATGGACGCTATGTCGAATAAAGCGAATTTTCCGTTGGAAATGTACCGAAAATGTACCGTTTAAATTATCTGTTCCGGTTAGGTGTTCAACCTTGAGCGGAACTCCCAGTGTTTAGTTCTCAAGAATGCTTGATTCTCAGTTTGTGTACCCACTGAATGCATGAAAGGCTGAGGCAACCTTGCCCAGTCCAGGGATCGAACCTCGGACCTGTGTCGTGAGAGCAATCTTTCTGTATTTTCAAAAAATCTGATGTTTGTAGTTCATATAAATAGTGTTTAAAGCTAGGCTTGGGATATTACAAAAAAAAAGTTACTTTTTCTAAGAAAAGGTTTTGAATCTCACTCATAATTAACAATATCTGATCTAACGGAATAATAAAGTTTATTCTCAAATTTGTTAAATAAGAAAAGAATTTTTAAGTTATCATGTACTAAAATTTGTAAACAAATGTAAGATCCATCCATCCTCTCCATCTATTTAGACATTTCTTTATTAAAGGAAATAACTCTATTTTTCATATTTTCATAAAATATGGACATCGTTATTTGTTTCACGTTAAAATAATTTAAACATAAAATTTTAATATGAAGTTGAATAATTTAAAATATCTGTTTCTTTTTATAAAGAAACATTGTAAAAATACAACACTATGCTGAATAAAGCGAATTTTCCTTTGAAAATATTTTGATATAAAATGTATTAGATAATCCTAGAAATGAAACACAGAGTTTATTAATCTTATGTATTATGACTAATATGTAAAAATAGATTCAATTATTCCATCTGTAATGATAACAAAATTATTTTTAATTTATCATTTCAAATGAATGTCTTACAATTCTAAAATTCTGTGATTTTTAAAATATTATTTTACAATTTTCTTAATTATGCTTGTTTTATTTTAAAAGAAATATCAGTACTATTGGTGCTGCAAAATTTTCATTTTCTCCACTAATATTAAATCTTTATTTTAAGCTATGTTTGTGTAAACAGAAAGTTATAATTTAGTATTTTGAAAAGAATGTAATTAAAAGTATATTTGAATGTATGCTGTAAATCATCTTTCTTAATATTCAGTTCCTCGTTTGAACGTATTGTCAGCCCAATTTCACTATGCTTTTCAGGATCATTGGATAGCTTATTCATAATTCAAAATTTGATATAATGATTCTGTTTGATCATTTTCTTTTGGTTACGGTATTATAGTAATGATCACTTAAATCATGATATTTGCAGTGCTTAGTCAGCTACTAAATTATAGAATTCAACATCCTTTTTGTAGTTTTTATTTGGTTGCTCTATAAAAGTTTTATCTATATTAAAAAACTGTATCTCCGTGTTTCATATTTTGTATTTCTAAACACTGTGTGTTCGATCTACGTAAAAATTTTAGTAATTCATAAGAATGAAAATTTGAATCATTGTAAATCATTTTTTTTTTAATATTCAGACCCGCGATTGAAGTTATTGTCAATCCAATTTCATCATGCTTTTCAAGATGATTGGATAGCTTATTCATAGTTCAAAATTTGATGTAATGATTTTGTTTGATCATTTTCTTTTGGTTACGGTATTATAGTAATGATTGCTTAAATCATGATAGTTGCAGTGCTTAGTCAACTACAAAATTATAGAATTCAACATCCTTTTTGTAGTTTTTATTTGGTCTCCCTACAAGTTTTCTCCATATTAAACAACTGTATCTCAGTGTTTCATTTTTGTATTTCCAAGCACTATGTGTTCGATCTACGTGAAAATTTTAGCAATCCATAAGAATGAAAATTTGAATCATTGTAAATTATTTTTTAATATTCATATCCGCGTTTGAAGTTATTGTCAACCCAATTTTATCATGCTTTTCAGGATGATTGGATAGCTTATTCATAATTCAAAATTTGATGTAATGATTCTGTTTGATCATTTTCTTTTGGTTACTGTATTATAGTAATGATCGGTTAAATCATGATAGTTGCAGTGCTTAGTCAATTACTAAATTATAGAATTTAACATCCTATTTATAGTTTTTATTTGGTCGCTCTCCAAAAGTTTTCTTCAAATTAAATAACTGTATTTCCGTGTGTGCTTATAGTATCAGTTTCATTTTTGTATTTCCAATCACTGTGTTTTCGATCTACGTGAAATTTTTAGTAACCTATAAGAATTGACTTAATTGTATTATTTTATTAAAGTCTATAATTTTGTAATTCCTTTTATACTTGATATATTAAGTCAGATTAAGTTTGTTGGTTATTGTCTTTAATTTAACAGTAAAATTAAAAGTTTAATTTATTAAAATTTTTAAATTAAGTTATTGTAGAGTACTTAAAATGGCACTGATATTTAAAAAAAATTCAAATGGTTTATGTTCATAAATATTTGTTTAAAAGAGATGCATTTATATTTGGAGATATATTTAGTTTTTAAGAGTTACGGAGAATCACTTATTGTTAATGAAACTATTCTTTCGATTATTTTTTTAGTTTCTTTGAAGGATCCTTTAAAAATTTTATAATGACTTTTCTCTATTTTTTAAATTTGTTTTATTCTATATTTTTATTATAATGTTTTTTTTACTGGTAATGAAGTTTTTACTGGTAATAGGTTGTTGACTGTGGAATTAAGTGGTTTTCTATGGGGAACTAGGATTGTTTGTACCTGAAAAAGAAACCCATAGGAAAAACAATAAAAATATAATAATTAAGTGGGTGACGCATAATGGCAATACACGTTATGGCCTTAACCCTTAATTTAATATAAATTAAATTTGGCTTTTCGCCAACTTATGTTTAAATTTTAAATTTAAAAAAAGGAACACAATAGGCATTAAATTAAAAGAAAGAAGTTATTGAATGAATACATTTTATTGATATTGATATGAAATTTAGATGAAATTAACATAAGACGATTGAACTTTTGTTTTAAATATAAAAAATTAATATAAAAAGGGAGAAAATAAAAATGAACCAAAAAAAGAAAAACAAGCTGATTATGGGGGATCGAATTCAGAATTCCTCCTCAGGATACTGGGTACCAGGATACTAGGTTTCTTCCTCTGTTCCATGTCTCTGCAGCGAGTCTAAGTGCAAGATCAAGCCGGCAGTCTGGGAAGCTCAAGTGCAAGTGAAAAAAATCTCTCTAACTATCTTGAGTCTGCAGGACTGCAACGGCTGGCAACCACTGACCGCTGGAATGCTCATCAACATTTCAATGGCCTGGTGGCACGGGGGAAAACCGCCAAGCGCAGAACTAAAAACATGCCAATGTGTGGAGAGGGGTATGTCATATCATCAGAAAAAAATGGGTGAAAATTATAAAGCTATTGCAGCGCAGTGCTCGCCAAGGGGAACACCACGTGACGCGCCTGGTCTGCGTGATGTCACCTGATTGAAAATCCAGGGCGTCTTATGCTTTAAAAAAAGGTTTTTCGTCTCACCAACGTGATAATTGGGAGCACGGCAGGAAAGTTACACATAAGGATTTTTTAAAAGAAGCTTATGGAATTAAATGGGAACTAAATGGAAAGTAAATGGAACGTTATGACAATTTTAATAAAATTTTATTTATTGCTTCATCTATTTAAAAAAATTGTTTTTAAAACTTATCTTAAAATAAATGTTTGAAAATGACATAGATTTAAAATATAATTTTCTAACTTCAGTGCCAATAATTTTCCTGAAATTAAGTTTCATTATGCCTACAGAGACAGATTGGTTTTTATAAAAAATTTACTCATTTTGAAATTTGATATTCATAGTATTTTACGATTTTAATGTTTCATATTCACGATCTGAGGTGAACTTTCGCCGAAGCATAGCCGAAATAGTAGGGAACTGCTTTTCAGAACCGCGGTTTGTAGGTTTGAGTTCGTTGCTGGTCTGCACGTAGCCGTTCGGAATCGGTTTTAAGCTCTCGATCTCGCTCTTATTATGTCTTGTATAGAAAAGTAGTAGACTATAGTGCTCAAAACCAACCGTTAACTATCTGATTAGATTCTAAAACATGTTCTGGATGGTAACTGGATGTTCAATGGAACTTGCATGCTATAAAGGCACAGAAGCAATCTAATATTTGTTTTATGATAAAAAAAATTACCATACTCTTTTGTTTGAAAACTTAATTTTAATAAATTTCAGACCATTTCTCTTGCTAATAAGTATTTAATTCTTTTCATTTAAGAGATTACAAGATTTACGTTTATATAAAGTACATAAATCCTATTCCACAAAAGAAATATATTTGGGGAATGATGGCCGAATGTTTAGGGCACTGATCTTCGGTGCTGGAGTTCATGGGTTCGAATACCACTGTTGCGTGGATGTTCGTAGCCGTTCGGAATCGGCTTTAAGCAGTAGGTACCGGTCTCATTCAACATCGCGTTGCAAAAATGTAGACTGTAGTGCTCCAAACCCTGCCAGACATATATATTCTTTATATAAACAAGTAAATCATCTGGTTTCGATTTTTACTCAGTCTAAATAAAAATACTTTTCTTACTCACATATCTCTTCATATTGTCAAGAAAATGTATGATTTCTAGGTTACATGCTATTTTGATTCTTTTTGTGTGTTATTGAATGATTTTAATGAGATCAGCAAAACTTGAGGTGAAAACTAAGTTTCCTTTGTTACATGAAAAGTATAATGAATAAAACATTCTTCTCTTATTCAAAAAGAATTTTTCCCTTTTCATAGGATATTACACTTTTCAGACGTAAAGAAAAAAATAAAGAAGAACCAAATAAAATGATTTAAGAAAAAAAAAGCCAAGTTATTTTTCTTTGAATCTGAATAGATCATGGGATACATTTTCATCCATTTTGTTTAAACTTTATTATTTAACTTATTCTAAAAACTGTTATTTTCTTAGCATTGCACTATCGTTAATCATACCAACAGGTGTTTACAACAGTTAGACATATTTAATATTTCCATTTATGTCAATTAAATATGTGGAAATATATATATATATATATATATATATATATATATATATTATATATATATATATATATATATATATATATATATATATATATATATATATATATATATATATAATATATATATATATATATATATATATATATATATATATATATATATATGTATATATATATATATATATATACATATATATATTTATTATATATATATATATATATATATATATATACATATATATACATATATATATATATATATATATATATATATATATATATATATATATATATAATATATGTATATATATATATGTACATATATACATATATATATATATATATATATATATATAATATATATATATATATATATATATATATATATATATATATATATATACATATATATATATATACATATAAAAAATATACATATATTACATATAAAAAATATACATATATATACATATATATATATATATATATACATATATACATATATATATATATATATATATATATATTATATATATATATATATATATATATATATATATTATATATATATATATATATATATATATATATATATATATTATATATATATATATATATATATATATATATATATATATATATATATATATATATATATACATACATATTTATATATATATATACATATATATATATATATATACATATATATATACATATATATATATATATACATATATATATATACATATATATATATATATACATATATATATATATATATATATATATATATATATATAAATATATATATATATATATATATATATATATATATATATATATATATATATATATATTATATATATATATATATATATATATATATATATATATATATATATATATATATATATATATATATATATATATATATATATATATATATATATATATATATATATATATATATATCTATATATATATATTGAATGATTTTAATGAGATCAGCAAAACTTGAGGTGAAAACTAAGTTTCCTTTGTTACATGAAAAGTATAATGAATAAAACATTCTTCTCTTATTCAAAAAGAATTTTTCCCTTTTCATAGGATATTACACTTTTCAGACGTAAAGAAAAAATAAAAAATAAAAACCAAGTAAAATGATTTAAGAAAAAAAAAAGCCAAGTTATTTTTCTTTGAATCTGAATAGATCATGGGATACATTTTCATCCATTTTGTTTTAAACTTTATTAGTTAACTTATTTTAAAAAAATGTTATTTTCTTAGCATTTCACTAACTGCATGCAAATAAACTAAAAGAGAGGCGATAAAAAATCATTGTCCTACATGAAATGCCTGCTCCCTAAAGAGTCTCTTAAACTATTTTCATGATCCTTGAAAGAGAATATTTGTAACAACACATTGTTCTCAGGAGACAATGTCGACAAAGGAGTATTGCGTATTGCCTTGGCAATATTAATTGTTCACTGTTGAAAAGGATATTTATAAGAATCTTTTATGCAAAAAGGTATGATATTACTGAAGCACTCACTTAGAAAGATACTTTTTATGATCATGGAGAAATGATCATTGAATGATTTTTCATTTTTGATGTATAAGAAATTTTCATTCAATGAATTTTGACTTGTTTTTAGGATTTCATATTTAATTCAAAAGATATATTTATTTACACTTAGATAAAGTACTTATTTTTCAAAACCAATTTGTTCTGTTACATAATATGTAATTTTAGAAGTAATCTATATATAGGAATACATTTTTTGAGAATACGTAAATAATAAAAAATGAGTGACTGCAAAATATTGTTTACCAACTTGGAGTGACTTATATCACCTGAATTTACTCTGTGCAATTCAAATTTTAAACATAGGATCCAATAATCTCAGATATTTGTAAAATCATATTTTGAAATAGTAGTTTGATATAACTACTGTTCAATGTTTTTTCATATTGCATATTGTAAATCGCAAATTCAGGACGAAATACTCCAGACTCAACTAGACTGTACACTTGAAGGACTGTTTTCTCACTAAAGGTATTTCTCACATCTGCTTGGAAACAAAAATATACTGTTATGATTCAGTAAACATAGATCTAAAAATTTTCGTGAAAGGTCTATAGTTAAAATACTACAATCAGGAATTCGAGGCAATCTCTGTTGTAGATATAAATTTGAAAATGCTAACATTGAAATATTAAGGAATTTAAGAAATGTTTAGTATATTAAAGAAATTATCCATTCCTAAAACACCATTAATATGAATTAGCCTTTAAAAAGCTTTTGTAAATGAGAATGAATTGCAATAATTCTATATAATATTATATTTCTAAAATATGTTTATTTTTAGTAGAAACATTTAGCAAGTGATAATACATTCTCTACTTGTTATACTGCTATGTGAATATTTAAAATATTAAAATGTCACGATTGCCATTTCTATAATGAATTTGTTACTTTGTACTCGTTTTTATAATTAAGAAGGGGAAAGAATATCAGAGAAAAACGAATAATATCATTATTTTTAACTAACATTTCTTCCGAGCCTTTGCAGCTCAGTAGGTAGTTTGGGTCTCGAGCCGGCCTGAGATCCGCCCTATTCATTAATGGTGACTGAGGTGCGTAAAATATCTTCGTTGTCATAATGTCCTCCAAGCTCTCCAACGATACCTTTGGAGGTGGAAGGCCAATCCTGGGGTATCTTCTGTTTGGTGTCTGCTTCTAAATTATGAGGACTCACCTGAGCTAAAACTTACTCTCAACCTAAGGGTGTTCGTCAAACGAAAGGTGCAACCCTTCACCTTAATTTGTGTGGTATCTGGACCACGTGCTTCTCTCGTCCAAGTGGCATTGGAAAGAGTAACAACAGCATTTACAGCATTTCGCCCAGTTAGTGGATATTTCTGATGTATTTGTTTATTGCTTCTTATATGTTTCTAGTCCAGGAAAAACATGAGACACGGTAAATCAGTCGGTCTCGTAACTGAAATGATGAGGGTTCGGGGCTGGAGTCGGCGTAAGTTAAAGTTGACTGGGGCACGTAAAATATGTCCATGATCAAAATGTCTTTCAATTTTAACGATACCTCTGTGGGTTGCAGGCCAAGATTGGAGGGGCCTTCTACCAGCTCCCTGCTTCTAAATTAGGAGGACCAAGCGGGGTAATGTTACTCGCTTCCGTAGCATACCTTAAGCTACACGTTCTCCTCGGGTACTGCTAAATTGGTAACAGTTTCGAAGGATTCTATAGGCATTAGGATAATGTTTATATCGCCTGTTCCATAGGGATAATATGTACAGGAAAATCTACTGGTGACTCACTTTGCATAAAGATTTAGTCTTATGCACATGTAGTCCACAACGCATTTGGACAGATGTAAATTTCCTTTATCTTTAAAACCATCAAAATTAAAAACTAGCTTGTGTAGGAATATTTGAAAGTATTGACCAGAATAATACATAGGATAAACACATATTATAATTATATTTAAATATTCCTCATCTGCACAAAGTTGATGTTCTATTTATTCAATATTAGATCAAACACAAAAAATGTCATTTAGATATCTGCCGGGCAGTGTAGACTTCAGACTTTGTGCTCATTCATATTTGTGTGCTGTGTAGATTAAACTGTTTATTTTTTATTTAAAAATGATTTAGAAAAAGCTGTTCTGTTGATTTAAAAGAAATTTAACACAATTATGATTTCAGATACTTTTAAAAATGTCTGATAATATTTAATTCTAAATATTTTAATCTGAATAATTCTAAGGGTATTTACCAAACACTTTGCTTTTTACTATCGCTTAACTATACTAAAAACATTTTTCTATATTTCGCCATGAAACCTGCATTTAAATTGTAGTTTTCACCGTGTTTTTTTGATCGAAAATTCAATAAAGCGTTTGGTTTTCACAAACTAGCCACAAAAGTTTTGATTTGTTTGAAATAACCTTTCTTTCAATTTAAATCTTTTTCGATATGAAATGAAATCCTTTACCAATATCATGTTGGAATTCACTTTTTTTGCGTGTTTTGTTATTCGATATTTTTACAAATTTTACACAGAAACTTGTCTGTTGCGCAAATGATAGCATAGGGCAAAGATGTAAAAAAATATTCTGATGTTTCTTTTGAAACTTTTTCTTTACAACTCTTTTTCTGCATATGTTTCAAAGTTTATGATAGAGCTTACGTCCATAAGAATAAGAATTTATTTCCTAATGCAAATTTAACTACTGAAAATTTTTTAGGAAAAAAAATAAAGATAATGCTTAATATTTTTAAAAGATATAATGTGTGTATTTTTTATAAATATTTTTAATACTAAAATAAATCTTTTAGTTATGATTCTAGTTTTAAAAAAAGACTAGTAAAATGATGTTTTGTGTGCTTATTGCATCTATAAAAACAGCTTTGTCATTTTTTAGTAGTATTATTTTTATATTATACAATGACAGAATACACTAGTTAATGTAGTCAACAAAATCATTAAGTAAGTTGTAAAGGCTGCATAAAAAGATACAAATTGTGCATAAAAACTTTCTGTTCTATTATTAAAGGTTTAGAGTTATATTAAAGTGTTAAAATAAGAACCGTGTTTACAAATGTATAAATGCAAAAATCAGTAGGATAATGTTTTAAAAAACAAGAAAATATTTTCCTTATATCTTCTTAAATATTGTATTAAGATTCAATATTACATAATAAACTAATGCTTGTTAAAAACGAATGGTATTACAAAATTTTATAATTCAGATACATTAACAAAGCAAATAAATATAAATATATTTTCTCTAACAGTAATCTGACTTTCATGGAACTCCTTTAACAATAGCAGATTTGATTAAGCATCTCCCAGATTTGCTTTTGTAATAGCTTGAGTTCATAAAAAATGGTTTGTCTGATTTGCCACTCAAATAGTTTATTTAACTAAAACAGTCTGCTTATTTTTTATATATTTTACTTGTTAATGTTTAAAATGTTTGTTACACATGACTGGGATACTTCATTAAAGAATGGACAGTAAATCAAGTGCTCATAGATATATGAGACAGACTTTACTGCTTTATCATAATACATAAAAAGAAACGAGTTTCATTTTTTCCTTGGAGCATTTTTCCCACGTTATAATTAATATTTCTTGTATTTTTTTTAAAGTTTGAAATTTTAAAAAGTTATAAAGGAAAATAGTGCTATGTCAGTAATTTTTACCTTTTATTAGTTTGAGTATTCTATTTAAAATATTTTCTTGTTGAAATGTAAATTTAAATTTACATTGAAGAAAATAACTTTTTCTTGTTTCATCCTCTTTCAGGGATTACTTATAGGGATGCATGACTATTTGAGAAAGAACTACCACTGACATTTGCGTAACAGTTGATTAAATTTTAACATAATAGGAAGGTGTCTTAAACTCCTTCTCACTTTCTAAGACAGGATAAAAGCGTAGGATATCGGTGGATAAAAATGAGATGAATATTTTGATATCGCAATTTTGAAATATGAATGATAAATTTATAGAAGACAGAAGTGAAGAAAGTAAGATTGAGGGAAGATGCGGCAACAACCAAATAGGCATTCCTGTTAAGATTGTTTAAAACCTGCTAGGTTTGAAGAGGGAGATCACTACGCTACTTAATAAAGGGCTAAATAATAAAGGGTAGGAAAAAACCCCAAGGGTCGCAGATCTTCCCTCATTATTATTACTATACAACTTATCTTTTAATTTTGATAAGTTTGTACTGAATGTGATTGAGTGACAGAAGCGGAGCAATTAACACCACTGTTCTAAGGGTTAAAGGAATAGCTGAAGAGATCCCTGAGAGTAAAGGGAAATTGACCTTTAAAATCAGTTTCATTCGTACAAATTTGAGTTTCTTAGGGAAAATATTTCAATTTATTTAACTTCCTTAATAATTAGTTTCTCGTATTTAGATATATTTTTTTAATATTTAGTGCTTCTAAGATGATTAACTTGTTTACGTTTTACAGTATAACACATAGCTGTGGTAGTAAAAAAATTGGTAAGAAAATATGTGTAAACAATTTTTTACTGTAGCTTCTACAGCTTTTCTATTACACTTGAATTTTTTTTTAACTTGATTGATGAATTTCTCTTTTTTATTACTGCTTTGTGAGTTTTCTTAATACTGTAATATTTTTAAAATGCAAAATAATTTATGCTTTTTACCGCCTATTATAATAAAACAATCCTTTTACATTTGGTAAAATTTCCAGGAATAAAGTCAATTTTAAGTAAAGCTGACATTTTTGAAACGTCGTGAAAAATATTTAAATAAATAAATTCAATATCTCTAACAGTTTTGACTGCTAATTTAAACGTATGGAACCTGTTTGAAATTACTTTTTCATCAAACGTGTTCTTTTTCTAGACTACAATAACCACAGAAAAAATAAATGAAAATGTTACTAATAATATATTTCTGTTTTCACTTTTGCACGATATTCGTCTGTAAGCAATGTTCACTGCTAGTTTTAGAGTGAAAAACAAATTTATTCATGGATGTATCCGAGTATTCGCAGGTGGTATTATCAGTTTCAGGAAATTTGAAGTCTGTACTTTTGTAAAGGAAAGATGTAAGGGGCAGATCCCTGTTTCTGCATAGTATGTGGTTATAGTCAGAGAATTTTCTGTGCATTCCAATGTAATCGTATATTAACTAGTCGTGTAAAACTGGTGATTACTAAGAAAAGAGAAAGTAAAGGATGTCATCCCATGAAATTGGTATTTATATACCGGTTGAAAAATTAACCATGTACAGAATCCCCTCTATAATAATAGCCTATGTTATCTGTAAGTCTATCCTCGTATTTTTGAAGCGGTTGGACCTGGAATGGATATATGTATCCATATTGTATTCTTGATGAGTTAGGGTTAACAAAATTCAATTCAGTAAAGTTTACCTTCTCCTAAACTATCGATCAGATTCTAAGAGAAATTGGTATAAACATGGTTCATATCACAGCAAAAAATATTGTCGTCTTTAAAACGTTCGAAATCCAACCTTATCCCCCTTTTCGAGAGTTTAATGCCCTTTTTTCGAGCTTTTTTTGCCTGGTTTAGAGAAGGCGATTAAACTTATCACATAATAAATTGGTAAAAAACCCATTTTTTTCTAGCATTATGAGGTAATTCCTTTAACAATCTAATTTATTCGTTTTTTATTTTAAATTATTTAAATATCACCTACATTATTTTCATACGTTTTATCATTGAACTTAGACATTACGTAAATAATTTTCTTGTATATTTGGCTTAAATAATAGATTAGGTACATATGTGATAATTTTAAATTTAATCATCGATTATTTTTTGGCGCAATAAAAATTTTATCACCCGTATTAGCAACAAATTCTATCTACCTCTAGGGTGCAGTGGAAAGGATAGTTTTATTCCTTTACTTCCATTAATTACTGTGGCAAAAAAATTGGGAAGAACTTAACGATAATCGACGTAGGTAAGAAAACTGAATTATCTTTCTAAATGAATTCAACGTGATTCTAAACTGCATGCACTATATAGGGAGACTTTAGGAGTGTGAAGATAAAAAAAAATTATTGAGCATGCACCATATAATACTCATCCAAATAGCAAACCATTTTTTATCTGCCTCACTGGGTACTTTACAATTCTGGAAAATGAAAAGAATTACTAATCCCGTGATATGACGAGCTGTATGCTAGTTTAAAAGATTGAGTCTACTGTAATTTGACTTCTAAGGAGTTTTTCTTTATTAACACACTCATTGTTTAGTGATATGTTACTTTTTTATAATTAATTATAAAATTAAATTAACATAAGGGACACTGAAAATTCATATGCGTACTGACACAAAGCTAATGCAATTGTGAAATTTGAGCATGGAAGCTCTAAGGATATTTCATTACTTTATAGAAATAGAGGTTGATGCTTTCAATTTAATCTCATATAAAAATATATACTTTTAAGGTTAAATATATTGATATTAACCTAATATATTGCACTGTCTGCCGTATTAGTCAATTGGTTTGAATCCCCCTTCTGATATAAATGTTTTTGGCCTACTATTCCTAGGCTTTTGAAATTAGCTTTAAGCAGAAGGTTTCTATTTAATTAGATGCAATATTACAATGAAATGATACTATATCTGCAGAAAAAAAAGAGCAGGGTATAAAAAATCGTAGTTGTAAAATGGGTGGTGGTTGTTTACATAATTAAAGCAGCATTGTTGTTGGATGAATATATATTTTGTACTAAATAACTTGATGTTATACAATTTTTTCTTCGAGATTTTTTAAAAATCTCCTTTATGAGTTAACATATTTTGTGATTAGTTAACTAGTTTGGGATATAGGAGTAAATCAATAAAGTATTAAAAAATTCAGTAACTGTCATTAAGGGACTCAGAGCATAGAGAATCTGATTCCTCTGCTGAAAGAAATTACGAAAATTTTATTATGACATAAATATTAGATAATAGAAATTAATAAGGGATTTAGAAAAACAGTTTACTTTCGACATTAAAGAGTCATAAATATTTCAATCCATCTACAGATGATAAAACGTGAACACAATGAAAGGAGCTTTTCTAAGGAAGGATTATTGAATTTGTAAGAAAACATTTTTTATATTCCAAGATACTTTAAACTAGTATCGATCTATTGACGTTGGTCACTCAAGTGTAAAATATACATCTAAATTTCACCATCTGTTTATGTAACACAACTTTCGAGATTATTAAACTTTTCTTATGACTTCAACCTTTTCTAGGGCTGGATGATATCAGAAATTTAATATCGCGATATATCCTCAAATTTATATTGGTATCATTGATATATCGCGATAACACTTTAAAGTAGGGGGTATAGTTACTATTTTTGAAAAACCTTAAATTTCTTTCATTCTTAACCTTTATAAATATATCTCAATATTAATGAAATAAACCAGTTCACAGAGGGCGGGAGCCAGCCAAATTATCTCCTCGCATTGGAAGCTGTTGAATGTCAGTTGCTTCGTTATCATGATATTCGGATATTCTACAGAAGGCTTTGACGGAGACGTCATAATCTTATAGAACAAATTTTCTGGCTTGAGTTTCCTCAAGTACGTGGGTAAATACACGAAACGAACGTCAAACCAAAACAACAACTTGTAGAAAATATTACTTTATATAGAATATATAGGATGTATTTTGGCGATCTTCGTTATCGTATTCTAGGTAAAAACCAGTATCAAAGTCAGGGATATATCGGCAAAGCAGAATTTTAATATTGTTATTGCGATACTTAGATTATATCAATATTAGACGATATATTGATAAACGAACCAGCCCTAATCTTTACAATGTGTATAATGAAACTTAGTTCAAATTAGTCTTTCCTAAAAAGAATGTAATTTAAAACTATTTATTTAAGATATATTTTTATTTTTTAATTTAGATATAAGATACAATACTCTGCTTTTGGATGTAACGTACATTATCAGAACTGTGGGCACATAAAGAATATTCCTGTTCTCAAGATGCATTTCCTTACATATAAACTTACTCTGTTTAACTCCTATTTTCAGAATATATACATGTTATCACATCTAAAAGAACGTTCCAAACCATGAATGTTCGTAAAAATTGTCATCTGTTTCTGTCAAAATAGAATTTTCTAGGCAAGATATCTATGGCATTTAATATAAATCTTTTTCCGAAAATGTTTTACTATAACTTATTCAATAGCTTCGAAAAGCACCTATGGATGTTGAATCCGATATTCTTAGTACTGAAACATGGATTTGTAACACAAATCTGTTTGTTATTCTTGGTAAAAATCATTTAATTTGTCAAACATATAGTCCCCAAGTTCATATTAATTATAACAAAAGGATTCTGCAGCTGTTTTACTCTCATAGTTTTTGTCAACGACTCAATGACCTTAAGAGTGTAGTTCTATTTATGTTTACAATTAGTATAAAATAAGTTTAGTACTGGCAATTTACTCTAAATTATTTAGATCTCATGTTTACATTAGGTTGGTTGAGAGCACTACGGTCTACTTTTCTGCAACACAAGGGCTAATGAGACCGGGAACTACTGCTTAAAGCTGATTCCGAACGGCTACGAACACCCATGCCCCAGTGGGAGAAGAACCCACGAACTCCGGGTCCGAAGGTCAGTGCTCTAACCACTCGGCCATCGTTCCATGTTTACATTAGAATTACATCCTAGTGAAACTTAAAGTAATTATTAAATTGTTGACTCTATTATGTATTAAACAACGATAATCTAATATCTCTTTAGTTGAATCACATATAAAAGAAGGTACATGTGTTATTCAGATAAACAGTTAAATAGACGAATGTTATGATTTTTCATAATATCAAAAGTATTTACACCTTATATGTTATTTTGGTGTTTAAAACTCTATTTGGGTATATTATGCATCTTTCCAATTCTGAATTATTTCCATCTTTTTGCAACTAAAGAACTAATTATTCCTTGGGAATAATTCTTAAAATCAGTACAGTATACTTAAAAACTGCTGATTTAAGAGAAAGACTTAATTTAGCAAGAACCTTGAAAGTGATAGAACAACGAGATCTACAGCTTTCGATAAACTAGCCTTTAAAAAGTAAATAATATTAAGTTAATATATTTCTTAACTATCAAACCGAACCTTTCAAATTTGTTTAATTATGTTTCAAATCAACTCTGTATACCTGTATAAGATTCATAGTTTCTGTAAGCATACTGATAAATTAACAGCTGTTATTTACTGCTTGAAAGCTTATTGAAGTTTGATAGGCATCTGTCAAAACCATAATGAAATGATCAATCTGCTATTGTTAATTTAACCATAATTAATATAATTCTCATTTTCGAATAAGTCACATATTAACCTGCTCTGCTCGTTGATTTCAGCAAGGGAATTTTTGATATAATGTAACAAGTAATTAAATCATGTGACTCACAGTAGATTCTGTTTAGAATTAATAAGATTGCATCTGATACACAAAAGCATTTTCTAAAATGTCTTTGATTTGAATGCCTACACATACACATACTTAATGAAATAAAGTACTATTATATAAGAGTTGACATAAAGTAATGAATTTGTAGAATATATTCAACGTCACATTATGTTAAAATCTTTGCAATCGCTTTTTATTAGTTATTTAAAGTGAGTACATTGTAACATTTTAATATCTGATTCAGATAGTTTAAGATATTCCTAATCTGAAAAAAAAATAAATGAAATTCAAAATTTATAAGTAAATTAAAAATAAAAGCTATATGAAAAATAAATGATAAAAAACCTACTTTTGCAATCTAATTTGAATAAATGAATAAATGCTACATTTTCAAAGAATTAAAGAGATATAGTTTAAGATTGAAAAAAATATATATTTTGCTTGCATAATACGTAAATTTAAAACATATTTTTGGTGCTCAATGAAAAGTTAATCAGTTTTATAGTTTTTGAAGGAATCATGTTTGAGTAGCTTAAATTTAAATAGTATTAAATACGAATAGATACAGAAGAATTGGATTTAGCCAAAAATAAAGAAGAAGCATTTTAATAATATCCCAGCATTAAATATCCTAATATATTGTAATTATTAATTGTTTCAAAAATAGCTTTTTTTAAAATTTTCATGTGAATTCTTTTTTTTATTCTATATTACACTATTTGATTAGGGAATACATTTTGGAGTATACAAAAATACCTATAAGCTGTTATAAGCATTAAGATAATATATATAAAAAGGAATAATATAAAAATTAAAGCAATTTTTCCAGAACAAAATATCCATAGTGCCTTTTAAGTACAGAATTACTAGAATATGATATCCTCAAATTTAATTTAGTGAACTTTTAATTTTTATGTTTTAAGATGTAAACAGCTTATAAAATTTAAAGGGATTTGACGATATTTAGAAATGCGATTAGATAGTTTTAAATATTTATAAATAAAAGATAGGACAGTTTTCAAAAACATTTAAAATTATTATTAGGAATAAGTGCTTTACATTATTTTAAAATAAGTATTAAAATATAAAAAAGATTTTTTTTCTACTCTGTAATATTATTTTAAAAAACTCTAAAGTTTCAAATTAAAGGGGAATTAGAAATCGTCAGGGAAAGTGATAAGTTAGATTTATAAAACTACGTAAGGAAATGCTCCATACGATTTAATTTTGAATGCATAATTTGGATAATTAGGCAATAGATAATTAGGCACTGGATAATTAGGCACTTCTGGTATACATAAAGCAAAATAGTGCACACGTTTTAAACTTCTACTTAAATTAGATTATCAAACATCAATTTAAATTTATAAAAGGCTGAAACTTTTCAGAAAATTTAGCATATAGAAATGAAACAATTCTTACAAATTTACTATTCAGTCATTCAAAAAAACTATTGATATATGTTCAAACTATAATTTTAAGTAATTTTAAGTATCATTTTAAGCACAATTTTAAGCAAATAAGGAAAAATTATCAGGAAATACCGAAAAGTAAAATGCATTAAATACTTAAAAAAATTGAGGAAAAACTGTCCGATATAAACTGTTTTAAATGCGATTCATTTCTTTATGTATGTAGGCTATTTAAAACCTCACTAATAATAGTTTTCATAAACGACTTATAACAATCACCGTATTTTAAATTTGACTTATCTTAATGATTACTGACACCTGTAAAAAAGTAAGAGTAAATTTGTATGCTATCAGAAATATTACAAACCCGTATAAGCAAATAATTTATGTAACCCTGAAAGCAAATTAAAAGGCTTTTTCTCAAACCCTATTGAAAGTTTTACTTATTCAATGCTTAAGCGATCTTTTACGGGTTTTTACTTTGTTGTTGTGTATGGTTATTGAACAGGTGATCTCCGTATAAAAGTAAGTTTGTATGTTATCAAAAATGTTACAAACCCGTATCAGCAGATATTTTATGTAACCCTCAAAGCAAACCGATAGGCTTAAACCTTAACCTTATGTAAAGTTTTATATATTCAATGCTTAAGAAATTTTTTGCGTCTTTTTTCTATATTTTTCTGCATGGTTATTGAACAGGTGATCTTTGGATAAAAGTAAATTTGTATGCTATCAAAAATCTTACAAACCCGTATCAGCAGATACTTTATGTAACCCTGAAAGCAAATCAAAAGGATTTTTCTCAAACCCTATTTAAAGTTTTACATATGCAATGCTTAAGTGATCTTTTGCGTGTTTTTTTCTTTATCGTTCTGCATGGTTATTGAACAGGTGATCTCCGGGTAATGATCTCAAAGCTTAGAAAATAAATTTTCAAATTTAATGTCTTTCAGATCTGAAATATACTTCATTCTTTAAAACAAAATCAATTGTTTATGGTGGACGAATACTAAATTAGTACACTTTAAATTAGTAGGTCTATGCCACCACTTGTAGTTTGCATAATTTTGCACCGTATATTTCTCTGTTAACTACATAAATATAGGTTACTTGGGTGCTAAACATTTTTAATATCTTATTTTAATCATGTTCATTAATTAAGTTTGTTCGAAATATCATATTGTTAGACTAATTTTACTCCCATGAGGATAATTTTCATCTTAATAGAGTAACAGTAAATTTGTCTGTTATTTAATAAAATAAGTCTACCATATACAGAAAAATTTTGTTCCAAATACTTTGGAAATTGACAAGCATTAAACGAAACGTTTTTTCTAAATTCTTTTTTCAATTTTTATACATTCGATGCTTAAGTGTTCTTTTGCGTGTTTTTTCTTTATTTTTTGATATTGAACAGGTGGTTTCAGAATAAGGATCTCAAAATTTAAAAATTAATTTTCATATTAAATGTGTTCTTTACAATAAAAATCTATCATTTTTGCAAAAAGTCAAGAATAAATATTTGAACTTTAATTTAGTAGGTGTAACTGACTAATTAACGAGTACATAATTTTGTTGAGTATGGTTTTACAAATATATTCATTATCGGAGCATGGGAATTAAAATATCTTTTATACAACTCAATGTTATTCCTATTTTTCATTTAAGTCATATTTAAATATCTTTTTTTCATCTCTGTTTTACTTCTCTAAAAGTCAACCGTAAAGTTAATGAAGTAATAGTAAGTTTGTTTATGAATAAAAGAACATAAACAAAACAAATCGAGGTATATAACAATGCCTCAATACAAATCAAATTTTTTTATGTTTTATAGATTCAATGCTTGCATCCTCATTTCTCAACCTTACAGTAACTTTGACTCAATTTTCATCCTATGTCTCAATCATTCTCCTATCCTGTTTTTACCTCTATTTTGCTAATCTAAAAGTCAATCGTAACAGTCATATTTAAATATCTTTTTTTCATCTCTGTTTTACTTCTCTAAAAGTCAACCGTAAAGTCAATGAAGTAATAGTAAGTTTGTCTATGAATAAAAGAACATAAACAAAACAAATCGAGGTATATAACAATGCCTCAATACAAATCAAATTTTTTTATGTTTTATAGATTCAATGCTTGCATCCTCATTTCTCAACCTTACAGTAACTTTGACTCAATTTTCTCCTATTTATCATTTTAATCATATTGAAATATCCTGTTTTTACCTCTATTTTGCTAATCTAAAAGTCAACCGTAAAGTCAATGAAGTAATAGTAAGTTTGTCTATGAGTTAAAGAACAGAAATAAAACAAATCCAGGTATATAACAATTCCTCAATACAAATCAAAAATTTTTTTATGTTTCATAGATTCAATTCTTGCATGCTTATTTCTCAACCTTACAGTGACTTTGACCCAATTTTCATCGCACTCCCTATCTCAATTTCCTCCTATTTATCATTTTAATCATATTGAAATATCCTGTTTTCAGCTCTGTTTTTCTAATCTAATAGTCAACTGTAACGTTAATGAAGCAATAGTAAGTTTGTTTATGAATAAAAGAATAGAAACAAAAGAAATCCAGGTATATAACAATACCACAATAAAAATCAACGTTTTTCCCAACTTTTTTATTTTTATATATTCAATGCTTGTATCTTTATTTTTCAACCTTTCAGTAATTTTGACCCAATTTTCAATCAGAATTTTCATCTCGCTCCTAATCTCAATTTTACTTCTATTTATCAGTCATATTGAAATGTCCTGTTTCAGCTCTAATTTTATGATCTAAAAGTCAACAGTAATGTTAATAAAGTAATAGTAAGTTTGTCTATGAGTAAAAGAATAGAAAGAAAACAAATCCAGGTATATAACAATGCCACAATACAAATAAAAGTATTTCCCTAATTTTTCATATTTTTAAAATATTCAATGAATTTATCATTATTTATCAACCTTTCAGTATTTGGTGACCCAATTTTCAATTATAATTTTTATCACGCTTCCAATCTGATACAATAATAATCCATTGTGAGTATTTCAACTTAAAAGTTACACTTCAAATATAACAATAAACTTTACAACAAACTTTACTATTACAATAAATAGGTAAAGTTGTTGACAGTTTAAAATGTTTTCTGTTCTAGAGAGATCTACGAGAGTTACTAATAATTATTAATTTTGTACCATATGGAAACAATCCTATTTATACATTATATCATATATATTATATATTATATAAGTGTAAGTACGCGTTTTATTCTCTTTTATTATGTCAATACATATATTATGTAACTTTCCTTAAAGTAAGTTTATAATTTTGAGTAATATTTTCATTTCGATAAACTCATGCACTCTATTTAGTATTATCACGCCCACTCTCTCATATGGGTCCCCCCCCCAGGTTGAGAATCGCTGGCTTAAGTGACCTTTTGCGTGTTTTTTCTCGATATTTGTACCTAGGTATTGAACAGGTGATATCGGATAACGATATCTAAAGCCTAAAATATAAATTTTCAAATAAAATGTGTTTGAAATCTGAAAGTGATTTCGTTTAAAAAAATATCGTTTCTATTAAGGGAATGTTGAAAATGCTTCCTTAATAGAACATTGAACGTTACAAAGCTTTTATATGCATTATTAAACTAGTTACAAAACTTTGTACACATATTGACTGAATGTTTCATAGATTCAATTCTTGCATCCTTATTTCTCAACCTTACAGTAACTTTGATTCAATTTTCATCGCACTCCATGTCTCAATTTTCTCCTATTTATCACTTTAATCATATTGAATTATCCTGTTTTTAGCTCTATTTTGCTAATCTAAAAGTCAACCGTAACGTCAATGAAGTAATAGTAAGTTTGTTTATGAATAAAACAACATAAACAAAACAAATCCAGGTATATAACAATGTCCTCAAATCAATTTTTTTTATGTTTTATAGATTCAATGCTTGCATCCTCATTTCTCAACCTTACAGTAACTTTGATTCAATTTTCATCGCACTCCATGTCTCAATTTTCTCCTATTTATCACTTTAATCATATTGAATTATCCTGTTTTTAGCTCTATTTTGCTAATCTAAAAGTCAACCGTAACGTCAATGAAGTAATAGTAAGTTTGTCTATGAGTTAAAGAACAGAAATAAAACAAATTCAGGTATATAACAATTCCTCAATACAAATCAAATTTTTTTTATGTTTTATAGATTCAATGCTTGCATGCTTATTTCTCAACCTTACAGTGACTTTGACCCAATTTTCATCGCACTCCCTATCTCAATTTCCTCCTATTTATCATTTTAATCATATTGAAATATCCTGTTTTCAGCTCTGTTTTTCTAATCTAATAGTCAACTGTAACGTTAATGAAGCAATAGTAAGTTTGTTTATGAATAAAAGAATAGAAACAAAAGAAATCCAGGTATATAACAATACCACAATAAAAATCAACGTTTTTCCCAACTTTTTTATTTTTATATATTCAATGCTTGTATCTTTATTTTTCAACCTTTCAGTAATTTTGACCCAATTTTCAATCAGAATTTTCATCTCGCTCCTAATCTCAATTTTACTTCTATTTATCAGTCATATTGAAATGTCCTGTTTCAGCTCTAATTTTTCTAATCTAAAAGTCAACAGTAATGTTAATAAAGTAATAGTAAGTTTGTCTATGAGTAAAAGAATAGAAAGAAAACAAATCCAGGTATATAACAATGCCACAATACAAATAAAAGTATTTCCCTAATTTTTCATATTTTTAAAATATTCAATGAATTTATCATTATTTATCAACCTTTCAGTATTTGGTGACCCAATTTTCAATTATAATTTTTATCACGCTTCCAATCTGATACAATAATAATCCATTGTGAGTATTTCAACTTAAAAGTTACACTTCAAATATAACAATAAACTTTACAACAAACTTTACTATTACAATAAATAGGTAAAGTTGTTGACAGTTTAAAATGTTTTCTGTTCTAGAGAGATCTACGAGAGTTACTAATAATTATTAATTTTGTACCATATGGAAACAATCCTATTTATACATTATATCATATATATTATATATTATATAAGTGTAAGTACGCGTTTTATTCTCTTTTATTATGTCAATACATATATTATGTAACTTTCCTTAAAGTAAGTTTATAATTTTGAGTAATATTTTCATTTCGATAAACTCATGCACTCTATTTAGTATTATCACGCCCACTCTCTCATATGGGTCCCCCCCCCAGGTTGAGAATCGCTGGCTTAAGTGACCTTTTGCGTGTTTTTTCTCGATATTTGTACCTAGGTATTGAACAGGTGATCTCGGATAACGATATCTAAAGCCTAAAATATAAATTTTCAAATAAAATGTGTTTGAAATCTGAAAGTGATTTCGTTTAAAAAAATATCGTTTCTATTAAGGGAATGTTGAAAATGCTTCCTTAATAGAACATTGAACGTTACAAAGCTTTTATATGCATTATTAAACTAGTTACAAAACTTTGTACACATATTGACTGAAATATAAATAAATTTGTCACATTAAAGTAAGTTTTAAGAATCTGATAATTAAAAAAAAAAATTAATGTTATTCTTGTTATACGTTATGTTGTTTTTAGTAATTTTTGTTATTTTTTAAAATGTTCAATACTTTATATTCGGTTTACCATTATTACGAATTACAAATAATTTTGAACACATTTTGGCATTAATGTTTGTAACACAGTTGGGCATTATTTTGTCTACTTCCTAAATATTTAATTTATATAATATATTTTTATGTTTGTACGTTAAACGTTTTTGAAAAAAAAAGTTCTTTTTCACTTTTAACTCATTATTTAACAACCTGATTTAAGTCTTAATTTAATAAAACATATTTATTTTAATGCATGTTAGGGCTGTTTAAAATAATTGCTGTAGGGATCCAAAAAATGAAGTTGCAGAAAGTAATTTAAAATTTCAGAAATATAAATATTTCAATATTACATATATATAGATTATTAAATATAGATTATTAAATGCAGATTACGGGGGAAATATTTTATTAGTACTTCAATGTATATACATAAACAATTAACCTAAATAACTAGAAAACTAAATTTTTAATCTATGATAAAGGTAATAAAGGTATAAAGTACTGTTTACTTAGTGTATAAATGTAACCATCAAAGCAGATTTCGGAGCAATTTTAGAGGTAAAAATTTTAAATAAGTTTCAGCTTACAAGACGTTCCCATGTCTTTTAAGTGCCAAAGTTTCGTTAATTCTAATTTATGTTGCTGTAGAAAAATGTCGCTTATAGATACTTTGTATAATTATTCAGTTTTCGTACAAATGCATCTTTTGTATCTGAGTTCGAAAAAAATAATTATGCCTCAACTTAAACTGGAAAAGTATCTTTAGAGGAAATAAAACTCCTTAAACAAAAAAATACGCAAAATTAAATCTTCTTATTTTATATCATATGAATACAATAGAAACCAAGAAATCGAATGTTTTAAGCACGAACACTTAGTGGGCTCCACTATACATGTAATTTATTTTGTTAAAATACGGAATTCTTACCAAAAATCTCGTAACTAAACATAAATGCAAAACATATATTTCTACATGCATAAATGTATACACGTATATACTATACATGCACTATACAAAAGAATAATAGTATTCTAAAGTATAACTGACTTATTGGTAATCCAGAATTCTTAATAAAATTACTAGAAAAATGTAAAATTTCTCCCAGAAATGATAATGCGTTTTCTCGAAAGGAATATATTCAAATCCTTTGAGTTCAAAGAATACATAGCATCATTAGAAACGCACAATTAAAATTTCATTAAGTTGTAAAAATTATTCTGACAATTATTGTCCCATTTTAAGGTTTATTAGTAAATGTACAGATAATTCTAAATTAAATTTGAAGTTTTAATGCAAGAAAAATGCACTGTAAAGGAAAAGTAAACGTAACAAAGACTTTTATACAAATTATTAATTTAGTATTCTGAAATACCGTGAACATAGTATAAGTATTATAATCACATTAAACGTTTTCTAAAATCAGATTATATTTAAAAAAATGAATTTTTAAATGGTTTGGTTATTTTAAAATTCTTTCGTGCTATTTATTATTTAATTGATTCTTTTTAAAAATATTTAATTAATGCTCTATTTATACATTATAACAAGTATGGGTGTTCGTTTTAATTTTCGACATTTTTAAAAGGTAGTAAGTGAAGATGAGAAAAGAAATATAAATTAATGTATTACACTTTAACGAAACAAAATATTTCAAAAGGTTTAAATTTTTAAAAGGTTGTCTTTTTAAATATGTGTTTATATTATTTAGTTTGTATGCAAGTGTATTGTTTTATTATTAATAGTTTATTGTTAATAATTTACAAAATATGCTTTGCTACACCCTACCATATCTTTAACCCATGAATGTATTAACTTAAGGCCTGCTGACCATAAGTGACCCACCTGAAAGTACTACCCATTACTCCACTAATTCAAAACGTCATGTTATATCTATATACCATATTTCTTCAAAAACAAGATCTGTCTTTATTAATTTTGTTGCTAAAAATTATGATAGTGCTTAATTACCTGGGGTGTCTTATTTTTCAAGCACAAAAATTAACACTGCTTAATGTTCAAGAACACATTTTTATTTTACGTTATATAAATGCATTTATTCAATATCAGGACGCATTGAAAAAAGAAAAAATCCTTTTTCTAATGCAGATAATAAGCAATTATTTATTAATCACTGAAATAGGCACATTTTTGAAATTGTTACATGCACATACTTTTAACATATATTTTAACCACAGCACACCTTTTAGACCTCAAAATAAAATTTAGTTCTTATCGTAGCAATTTAGTGGGGATATTGTTAGAAAAAAGTAAAAAAGTTAAAATATCCATCATTGCCGTATGATATTTCTTTTAATTTAGTTGTTATCGTAATCATTTGGAAAAACCATTAGTATCGTAAACTTTAAAAAATGTGCTCTTCGGCATAAATTGTTTATAATTAACTATTAATGTATACTCTACAATTTAAATTGTCAATGCATGTTGAAGTATTATGACGTTTAGAAATCCACAAGGAGCGTCTCATATAGTACTTAATTGAAAGTTTTTGTTTTAAAATACTGTTTAAAGTAGTAATAGAATTTACTTTATATGCGGGATTTTACTTAGATTTATTATAGGATTAAGGATATTAAAACTGCTCTTTTAATTCTTATTGATTACCTTTCACAATTCAAATCAAATAATTATTAATTTCTATTGGCACATTTTATACAGCTGATCATTCACTATAAATCTTTACTTAGTAAATATTATTTAAACATCGTTGTTTACTTCGATAACAAAATTGTAGTAGAAGCTTTCACCGAAAAATTTCCTTTATTACTATCCTGTCTAATGAAACAACAATACATCTAAAATGTTTAGTGATAATTACAGTTTTACATTTTATGAAATCGATAGCAATAGATTTGCAAATACTGTAGTTTTCATATATTATTCCATATTAAAAGTTTATTTAAGATTATCATATTCATATAATTTAGTTTATTAAAATATTTCTAAGACAATTTCTAAGACAATTTCTAAAATTTATTAAAATATTTCTAAGAGTATGACTGTCTAATTATTTCTTTAATAAAAGATATTATAGGTTAACAAACACATTTAATATTTTACACATGTTATAGTTTCAATCGAGTGTAAAAGACAATAACATTTTTTATTGCTTTTTCAAGCAATATTTAATTTATTGTTTAAAGTAAAGAGAGTTTTTTTTATTTAAAGAAATACTTTAGTCCGAAATAAAAAAGGAAAAAGCAGTCTTTATTATATCAAAATTTTTCTAAATAAACGTATGCATATTCAACTAATTTCTTAAAAACAAAGGAATATAAATATCGTATGTAATAAATTTCATCAATTACTGTGGATGTAAAATGACCTTCCAACTGAATTACTCTTTATTCTCAAAAATATATATTAAACTATCTTTCTTGTTTTTCAGCATTTATTTTGTTAGAATGTATAAAATATTTATTCCTGTTTTTTCGACAAAACAGTAATTCTATTCATTTTAATGCTTTTGAGCTTTCTATCAGTGTTGTAATAAAAAACACCTTGCAATGGGAATTTATGATATCGTAGTTTAAATTGGAAAGAATAAAAAATGTTACAAGTAAATATAATACAAATGATTTTATCAACAAAATTAGAAGATAAGCATTTTCTTCATGTGAGGGTTGAATCAATATTTTTTATTACTTTAAATCTGGGTAAAAGATTTGTTAAATCCAACAAAAGTAAAAGTATTCTTTATTATCTGCATTAATTGTATGTTGTTATTTTGTACTGAAAAATGAAAATATTAAAAATATTCAGAATGATTTTCATTTATAGGTGTTTCAATATTGTAAGCAATAATTTGTTTTTACTTAGTTCATTTGAGTTACATATTAAACACGTTTAGGTAAAATTTATCTAATAAAATTTGTACCGTACGTCATTTTAAAAGAGCAATTTTCTTTTATGATAGTTATTTCATAAACAATTCTATACCATAATTGTTTTCAAAGAGTATGAATTTTATCTTATATATATATATATATATATATATATATATATATATATATATATATATATATATATATATGTGTGTGTGTGTGTGTGTGTACCTGAAAAGCTACCTATCCTTTTGAAGCATGAATAATAGCCTGGGTAATTTGGAATAAGCCTAAAAATTCATTAAAGAGTCATTTTCAGTAAAGAAATACACCCAAAATCTTAGGATATATAAGAACTTTATATCACAATGTCTTGTAATATACCCAGTTTAAATAATTGTTATTTTATATTAATAAATTTCACAAATAACAGAATATTAATGGATATTAAAATAAAGCATATAGAATTTGCAGTATTATCTCTGTGAAGTTTTTATTTTGGGTAACACAGTGCACATTTCCTTAATAATGAGGAGAATTGTATGACACACTCTAAGGGTAATTGAATCTATGAAATATTTAATAGGCATGATCAATGATGCATAGTTACATTCTATTTAATTTATTTTGATAAAATACAGATATCGCTATCCTAGTATAAAAACTCTTTAGATTACACTTTAGAAAATTACAAACAACTATTATTATAATTAAATCAATTAAAACTTAAAAGTAGAAAATTTAAAGGACTGGATATTTTATTGCTTTGTTGTTGTTATCAATATTCGTAACGAGAAGACACCTCTACATTCCAATGTCAGGATTACAGTGAAAATAGATTCAACGTATAGTTTAAAATCTTGAGAAGCTTTCAGATTATAAGTCTGACTTTATCATCAAGAATCAGCTCTATTTCAAATATGTCAAATAAGCAGGAACCTATTTGATGTCCTTACACTCTCCCACAGGCTTAATTCTTTTTCAGTCCACTTCTAAACCCAAATTTGCGGTAGCTCAGCCGGCAACGGCAATGCTCTCGTAAATGGAGGGTTGTGGGTTCGGAGCTCGAGTTGGCGTAAGATCCGCCTTGACCTTTAAAATTGACTGGGGCACTTAAAATATGTTCGCTGTCACAATGTCCTCCAAGTTTTCAATTGATATTTCTGGGGATGGCAGGCCAAGTTTATAGGTCATCTGCTAGATCCATACTTCAAACTTACGAGGACTGTCGTACTTTCACCATTGAAATGCTCTTTAAAACGAAAGGCTCATCCCTTTGTCTTAATACGTGTAGCCTCCTGCTCAATCGTGCTTGGTTTAACCAAGTGGAATAGGCTTACTTTTCCTCCATCCCAGAGCGTGAAGAGGATTGTTGACTGATTTCCAGTGTTATACCAGGCAAACCTAGACCCAGCACCGAACGTCCCTGGATTGTTTCAGTCTTAATTATTATGCTGTAAATCTCATTTATTTTCAAATTTTGCATCTATAAAATACATTTCCTTTATGCTTAAAATTGTTTATATTTCTACAGAGAATTTTAAGTTATCTAAACTATAACATATATTTCTAATACCTAAGAATACATTTAAGATAATTTAATCTAAGGTTAAGTTTTTTTTTACATAATAAGATATATTTCTCTATTCATGCCAGTAGAATTAAATCTACAGAAAAATTCACGGAAAAGAAAAGAGAGCAATTATAATTCCTAAAGGGTTTTAATAACATAATGAAGAAACTCATATGGTAGGTATCCTCTTGTCATGGAGTCCATTAGTTTTTGCCACAAAAAAAAATCCCCAGTTTTTGAAATGTGTACGCATATCTTAAGATGTTACTTTTTCTCTGTAATTTATTTTTGTAATTATTCATTTTAATATCTTTAACCAGAGAGATTTCTAATTAGCCTTCGTCCTCGTTTCTTTCTTAACAGAAAATTAATACTGTCTCCTAATAAATTATTCCTAGACTGTGTTTTGTTTTTCCTTGAGAAAAAAAATGCGAATATATCACAACTTGGAGGAATCATTTTTCCCTTTGTTTTCATGCCAAGGTGTTTTACTCCCGCTGTGTTCTTTTGTATTCAATTATTTCGCTTTCTTGATTCCAAAATAATTTATTTAAATCTACATTCCAAATATTAATGGAAAGTGGAAATCGTAATATTTCATTACACATTACAAGGAAAAACTTTCTATTATGGTAACTTACAATTAAATATTTTTCTTATCATGTAAACCATATATTATAAAACTCTGTAATGATAATAACAGATTTGAAAATATAAAAAATATCATAGAAATAATATAAATATATCAGTGAAAATCAAAGAAAATATCGTAGAAAATATCATAGAAAAAATAGAAATATATAATTGAAAATCACAGAATATATCATAGAAAATACTTAAAGAGTATTCTATCATTGATTTGTTTTGCAGTTCACATTGTTATACAATTCTGACTGAGAAATCAGAATAAAACACTTAAGTTCATGGAACAAATGAAATTTTAATTAAAAGTTTTAAGCAATTGCTCCCTTCTAAGGTTGCTTTGTAATATATATATATATATATATATATATATATATATGTATATATATATATATATATATATATATATATATATATATATATATATATATATATATATATATATATATATATATATATATATATATATATATATATATATATATATATATATATATATATATATATATATATATATATTATATATATATATATATATATATATATAATATATATATATATATATATATATATATATATATATATATATATATATATATATATATATATATATATATATATATATATATATATATATATATATATATATGTATATATCTTTTATAAATTTTAATTTTTCACACATGCTTTACTTTTTAATGAAATTTCCATCAATATTAAGTGGATTATTATATCTTATATTTAGATTTGTAGTAATATCCATGTAGAAAAGTGTCGAGTTATTGGATAATTACTGCAACACTGCTCGTCTGTGAAATGAGTTATCTCATAAGAAAAAGTGCAATTTTAAAACAACTCATCTCTCAAACTTTCCAATCTAGAAATTATGGATCTTTCCATCTCTCCCTCTCTCAAGCCTATATTATCTTTACTTGTCCGGGCTGGAGGACAAGGAGAAACCTAAGCTACTAGCCTATTTAAGTAAAGTTCAGTCGAGCCTTTTTGGTAAAAAGAACAGGAACAGTTCGTACCAAAACCCTTATTTATTACCTTCTAAAAGTGATTTCTTTACCAGTCAACGATAGAAAGAGAATGACACCAGAAACACTTTGCTCGAAAAGAGGTGCACCCAAGAGCAAAGACAGATAGAATTTAGTCAGTGAATTAACCTTTTAGGTCAGAAGAAAAGCTGAGTCATTTGCCTGCGACACCTGCAAAACGTATTGAATCTACAGAAAATTTGTATATATTGGACAGAAAGATTTGGGAAATATATCGGAAGAATTTTAAGTGGAGGACAATCCTTTGATTAAGACATTTTGAGGCTGGAAAAATAGATTTTGAGGAATTAGAATGGGAGAGGGAAGGTTTTTAATGAAATATTAAAGTAAAGAATTTTGATTTATTACACACACACACACACACACACACATATATATATATATATATATATATATATATATATATATATATATATATATATATATATATATATATATATATATATATATATATATATATATATATATATATATATATATATATATATATATATATATATATATATATATATATATATATATATATATATATATATATATATATATATATATATATATATATATATATATATATATATATATATATATATATAATATATATATATATATATATATATATATATATATATATATATATATATATATATATATATATATATATATATATATATATATATATATATATATATATATATATATATATATATATATATATATATATATATATATATATATATATATATATATATATATATATATATATATATATATATATATATATATATTTATAAATGATGTATCAAAAGTCATTAGGTTTTAAAGAAATCAAATAGTATCTAGAATATTCTCAAGATACTTCTACTAAACAATGTTATTTTCCTTACCTTTACAAACTAAAAAATATTAAAGAGGCATTTAATTATAAGATTACTTAATAAAAAATATTATATATTCAGTGTTTACACGTTGCTTTAAATTCAGTGAAAAAAATAAATATTATTACTTTAAACATTTTTACGGCAGTAAAACATACATAGTAAATTTTCTATAAAACATATTATTTCGTCACGGATGACATATGGATTTCTTGAAAGGGTAACAGAAATGTAGGGAGAAGCACTCTATTATGTAAGTTTTCGTAGAAACATATATAAATCATTCAAAATGTTGGTTTTCGAGACTTATAGAAAACGTAAAATTTGATCTATGACACTAGAAATATACTAAACGATACAAAAATTCCGTTTATTTATCAAAAATACTGATAGTTTATTTGGAAAGCTAACCTTACGCTTTTTTTCGTTAGCTGTATTAAAATTGAAATGCAGTAATTAGTTCAAATTAAAAATGAAGTGATTCGGATCATAATATTTGATGTTTTGTAATATATAAAATGTAAAAAAAATTAAATGGGATAATAATTTGTAGAAAAATAACACTTTTGAAGGGATGTTTTTCAATATACAATTTATTATATGTCTCTTTAGAAGGATCTGCCTCTTCGTATGTATCTGACACACATAATGCTTTCCCGAGATGTATGTTTTAGTTACCCTGAAGGTAGCATAAAGCAGCTGTGTACTGTTATGCAATGCTTTAAATCTTTTACTTTGAAACTTGTATTCAAGTCTGAGGTTTATCTAGCCGTAAGCAACATACAGTCGTCATGTACTTTCTTTACCTTAAAAAAATATTTTTAGAATCATGCCACAACTGTCGTCTTCTTATTGAGTTACACCTATCCTTCTTTTTGACATTGTCACTAGAGCCATTTTCTCCCCTAACGTTTCTCATTTTCTACACAGATGGAAGATGAATCATAGAAAGCATTGTTTGATTTGATATGTTAGATGTATATTATTTTTTTTAAGAAATAAAATCAGAAATTAGAAAATTCAGTGCAGGAGTAAGCCACGATAAAATATTCACAAAGTGTCTGCTGTAGTAATTTTGGTTATTAAACATCCTTTACTATTATAGTGGTGATCTGACATACTAAAAATATTCTAAATGATAAAAATACTTCTTTTTATTAACGAAACTGTACTGACAGTATATTTGTAATGCATATGTAAGTTTTTATGTTTTTTAAGTTTATTAAAAAACTAAAATTTCATAATCATTTCTGATTAAAAATGTAGAAATCTGGTTTATAATATTCCCTGCTTTGTAATATTAAAATTATACAACATCATAGAATCATAGAAAATATTGCTTGATTTGCTATGTTAGAGGAACATTATTTTTTAAGAAATAAAATCAAAAAATTGAAAATTCAGTGAAGGAGTAGGCTATGATAAAGTTAAAATATTCACAGTGTATGCTAAAGAGAAACCTTGGTTATTAAATATCCTTTAATATTATAGTAGTGATCTGACATACTAGAAATGTTCTAAATGATAAAAAGTACTTCGTTTACTTGACGAATCTATATTGACAGTATATTTGTAATGCATATGTAAGTTTTATGTTTTTTAAGTATATTAAAAAATTGAAATTCCTTAATCATTTCTGATTAAAAATGTTCAAATCTGGATTATAATATTCGCTGCTTTGTAATATTAAAAATATACCGCATCTTAGAACTATAGAAAGTATTGTTTGATTTTCTATGTTAGAGTTACATTATTGCTTTAAGTAATAAAATTAAAAATTAGAAAATTCAGTGAAGGAGTAAGCCACGATAAACTTAAAATATTCACTAAGTGTCTGCTGTAGAATCTTTTGTTATTAAATATCCTTTACTATTATAGTGGTGATCTAACATACGAGAAATATTCTAAATGATAAAAAGTACTTCTTTTTCTTAACGAAACTGTACTGACAGTATATTTGTAATGCATATATAAGTTTTTATGTTTTTTAAGTATATTAAAAAATTGAAATTCCATAATCATTTCTGATTAAAAATGTAGAAATCTGGTTTATAATATTCCCTGCTTTGTAATATTAAAAATATACAGCGTCATAGAATCATGTATATAAGTATTGTTTGATTTGCTTATGTTAGAGGTACATTAATTTTTAAGAAATAAAATCAAAAATAAGTATTGTTTGATTTGCTTATGTTAGAGGTAAACTATTTTTTAAAAAATAAAATCAAAAATTAGAAAATTTAGTGAAGGAGTAGACCCCGATAAAGTTAAAACATTCACAAAGTTTCTGTTGTACAAACCTTGCTTATTATATATCCTTTACTATTATAGTGGTGATCTGACATACTAGAAATATTCTAAATGATTAAGAGTACTTCTTTTTCTGAACGAAACTGTACTGACAGTATATTTGTAATGCATATGTAAGTTTTTATGTTTTTTAAGTATATTAAAAAATTGAAATTCCATAATCGTTTCTGATTAAAAATGTAGAAATCTGGTTTATAATATTCGGTGCTTTGTAATATTAAAAATATACAGCATCATAGAACGTATTGTTTTATTTGCTATGTTAGAGGTACATTATTTTTTTAAGAAATCAGAAGTTGGAAAATTCATTGAAGGAGTAAATCAAGATAAAAGGTAAAATACTCATAAAGTGTCTGCTGTAGAAACGTTGGTTATTAAATATCCTTTACTACTATAGTGGTGATCTAACATACGAGAAATATTCTAAATGATAAAAAGTACCCTTTTTCTTAACGAAACTTTACTGACACTATATTTGTAATGCTTATGTAAGTTTTCATGTTTTTAAGTATATTAAAAAATTAAAATTCCGTAATCATTTCGGATTAAAAATGTAGAAATCTCGTTTATAATATTCGCTGCTTTGTAATATTAAAAATACACAGAATCACAGAATCATAGAAAGCATTGTTTGATTTACTATGTGAGAGGTACATTATTTTTTTAAGAAATAAAATCAGAAATCAGAAAATTCAAGGAAGGAATTATCCACAATAAAGTTAAAACATTCACAAAGTGTCTGCTGTACAAACCTTGCTTATTATATATCATTTACTATTATAGTGGTGATCTAGCATACTAGAAATATTCTAAATGATAAAAAGTAATATTTTATGTAATTTTTACGTTTTTAGGTACATTAAAAATTGAAATTCCCTAATTATTTCGGATTACAAATGTAGAAATTGGTTTCATAATATTCGCTCCTTTGTAATATTAAAAATATACAGCAAATTAAATGCCATAATATATATGAGAGATGTAGGTCATTTGAAATGGATTCTTCTTCTTGTATATTTATTTTGCATTCATCTAGAGAGATTTGTCTCCTCGTATCTAACACACACAATGCCTTCCAAAATGGATGTTTTCGTTTAGCCTGTAGGCAGCATAAGGCAGATGTACACTGTTATGCAATGTTTCAAATCTTTTACTTTCAAAATTTTATTCAAGTCTCAGGTTCATTCAGCCGTAGGCGAGATATAGTCATCACGTAACTTAAAAGTATTTTTATGATATGGTCATAAACGTCGGTTTATTATTGAGTTAAACCAACTCTTCTTTTTGACATTGTCACTGGAGCCATTTCCTTCCATAACATTTCTCAATTTTCTTCACAGATGGAAGTTTATACTCAGTATTGCTTGATTAACTATATCAGAAATATGTGATATTTTTTAGATATAAAATCAGAAGCTTGACATTCCACTTTAATATCAAAATATTTACAAAGCATATTCCATAGTAACTTTGATTATTAACCCATTGCACTTGAGGGCTCCGGAACGGGGCTATTTAAAATTTGTCTTGAAACTCGAAGGCTTCGCTTACGGTGACAATGCAAAATAATTAGTTTTAACGATTTTTTTTGTTGTTATGTTAAAAATTGAAAATTATTTTCATTGTCTCCGTAGTGGTGCCCTCGAGTTTGAAGACAAATTTTAAATGGCTCCGCTCCGGAGCCCTCGAGGGCCGAACTATGGCCAAGTGATCAGGGTGCTGGCCTTTGGAACCGGAGTTCATGGGTTCGAATCCCATTATGGCATGCATGTTCGTAGACGTTCGGAATCGGTTTTAAGCAGTAGGTCCTGGTCTCATTAGCCCTCGTGTGGCAAAAAGTATACCGTAGCACTCCAAAAACTAACACCAAACCAAACCAAACTGGAGCCCTCGAGTGCAAAGGGTTAAAAACATTATACTTTGTGGTGATAGTGCTGATCTATGATAGAAGAAAACAAAAAAACTGTTTCCTCTTTTATTATGATGATAGCATGTTTAGATATTACACTTTTTTCTTTAAATACATTAAAATTCAAATTCACTAATGAGTTTCATTTAAAAATGCAGTAATTCGGTTCATAATATCTAATGTATTTTAACATATAAAAGGTTCATCAAATTAAATTCAATAATATTTGGTAAATAAATATGTCATTTTAAAGGTTTTGTTTAAAAAACATTTATTATATATCATCCTAGCGGATTTGTCTCCTTGTATATACTTGTCACATATAATGCGTTTCCGAAATGTAAGTTTTAGTTTATCCCGAAGGCAGCATAAAGCAGCTGTATAACGTTATGCAATGCTTCAAATCTTTTACTTTGAAACTTTTATTTAAGTCTGAGGTTTATCTAGCCGTAAGCGACATACAGTCGTCATGTACATTCTTTACCTTTAAGATATTTTTAGGATCTGGACAAAAATATACAGCGAATTTATAACTGTCGGTTTATTATTATGTCCAACTTATCCTTCTCTTTGATATGGTCACTACAAACATTTCCTTCCTTAATATTTCTCATTTTCTGCACAAATGTAATAGCGAAGTTCATAAACAGTTTAGTTTGATAAACGTACAATGGTAAAGGTACGTGATATTTAAAAAAAACATAAGTTGAAAAATCCATTAAAAATATACCAATACAAACCCAAACAATTCGTAAAGTATTTTCTAAAGAAAATTTAACTATTAAAAATATGATTTATGAGGATATGGTTGTTTAAAAATTTGTTTCTTTTATTTTTATTCAATACACATCGAAATTTAATGAGTGGTTACCAATATATCTATGTAAAAGTGATTGAAATTCAAAGATATATTATTAATAATTGTAATATAGGTCATCCGAGTTATATTTGTTTTGTTTTTCATAGATCTGCTCAAAACTTAAAATATTTTATTTGTAGTAATGTACTTACTTTTTAGGTATACTGAAAATGAAATTTGAGAATTAAAAATTAGAGATTATACTAAACTTATGTGTTTTGCTTTAAATCAATCTGATTGAAAACTTAATATATCTTATATTTGTATAATAAATATATAATACGCAATATATTTATGTAAAAATTATTTTAATTGTAATTTAATAAAATAAGAATGAGGCCAATTTTGGTAAAGGAAAATTTTCAAGGTATTTGGAATAATAGCATTACCAGAAAATAAAAAAAAATGCATTCTTGGAGTAAAAATATTCTTTTATTTCCTCGCGAAAAGTGTATGTGTTCTTTTAAGCAGAGAATAGCTAGATTTTACGTTACAAAATATCATAATTTGAGATAACTTTCGTATTTTAAGGTATAAGGTGAATGTTTCATAAATTTCAAAGGTAAAAAAACAGATAGTATGCCAGATATTTATAAAATCTAAAATATTTTGGGTTTTGTACAATTGTTAAAATATTTGATATCACATACAGTATACATACACACACACACATATATATATATATATATACATATATATATACATATATATATATACATATATATATATGTATACATATATACACACACCACAACACACATATATAGTATATATATATATATATATATATATATATATATATATATATATATATATATATATATATATATATATATAGATAATATATGTGTGTTGTTATACACCGAGTGGTGTTAGGGTAGCGCTTCGTGCTCCCACGTCACAGGTCCGAAGTTCGATCCCCGGACTGGGTAAGATTGATTTAGTCCTTTATTCCTTCAGTGGGTAGACAAACTGAGGGTCCAGCATGCTTAAGAACTAAACACTAGGGATTCCCCGTAAGGTTGACTTCCTAACCGTAGCATATGCTTCTCACCCAGGGCCCTTGGTCTCGGAAACGAAAATTGGTACAATAGTCCGTGGCCCCTTAGGGGCTGTTGTGTCGAGGATTATATATATATATATATATATATATATATATATATATATATATATATATAAGTTTAATCTTATGTTATTAGTATATTAAAAAAATTAGATGATTTAATGTACTTTAAAAATAGTAAATGTTTACAATTTTCGTTTTCATAAAAGATTAAAATTTTTAATTTTATAGAACAAGATAACATTGATACAAAAATTTCCACTTAATCTTCTTAACTCAAACAAGTCAATAAGAATTATAAATAAACTTAACTTTCCTCATAAAATTCTCAAGAGATACTTTGATACTACTTAACATAAAGATGTCCAGAAACAGGTCTGACATATGTTCTCTATCTGATCCAATTCTTGTAAAGAACTCATATTTAATTGTGATTCTTCATTTAAATGTCGCTACAATTAGTACGTCAAAATGTCTCGATTACACAAGAAGTGTTATGATTTGCATGAAATTTAATATACAAATAGAGGTTGATTAAAATCGGAGCTTTAGTAAATGAGGCAAGTGAGTTCAGTGGAGCTATTTTAATTGAATTTCTGCCATATATGAATAAATTTCGCAACTTACCATTTAATAAAAGAAAATATAATTCAATGATAGTTGCTATAAGAGCATATTAACACATTTTATTTCCCCTTCTCTTCTTTGCTTAACATTTTACTTTTAGTTTAAAAAACCTAGTGGAAGTAAATGATGAATTATTCATTGCACTCAGAAAGTATATTTTTAAATATTTGTAAAATCATAATATAAATCTTAATTGAGAAAAAAAAGCTCCAGACATTCTGTTTAATTAGGTAATCTAACTGAAATTATTAAGTGTTCAGTAAAGTATCCTCTTTGAATAAAATATGAAAATTATACTTTTCTCAACTTATACAAATTGTTAAACCAAAAATATTATTTTAAATGAAGAATACCAAATATAGATATTTCTTTAGCTTAATTGCCTTTAAAACATTATAAATGTACTTGTACGGCTTTTAACCAGATGAATTATTATATTTGAACCTGTTCTACATTTGGATAAATTATATAAACTTTTATACAAGTATTTACTTAATAATTCATAAAAAGAAAATATGTAATTTCGATTATTACTTAAAATTAGAGACTTTTTATACTTCACCTGCTATCGCATTTTTTCCTTTCATTTTTATTAAAAAAATCTAAGTAGGGTAATTTAAAATTATTTATTGCAGCGAGAAAATATTTTAATTATTTATTCAAAAATACCCTATCTATCGTAATTAAGAATTAACACTTAAAGAAGTTATAAATATGTATTAAGCTTAAGCTCTGCTAAACGAATTTGTTACGCATTTCATAAGCTATTACATTTAAACAGGAAACAATAATAATATTTTTCTCATCTAATACAAATATATACTAATTTAAAGTAAGAATACATCTGATAATTTTGAGAAATATTACTTTATACATTAGAAATTAGAAAACTTTTTAAACGCTATCATAATTAGAAGTTATTAATATCATTAATATTACAAAAGTTCTATACGTAAAAAATAATAACACACAAAAATCATTTTAATGTTAAAATCTGTTCGTTGGTAAGACTGGAGAGCTACAATATTTTATTTTACTACACTAAGGCTTTTGAGACTGAGACTTTCTGCTTGAAGCCGATACCGAGTGACTATTCATATCAGAAGCAAGATTCGAGCACACAAATTCCGGTAACTAAGAGAAACACCCTACTTATTGTTTGCATATAAAAAATTGAATCATTTAAAAATTACATAAACTTACATAGGGTTATAATTATGAGAATCGAGCCACGGTAGCTCAGTCGGCAAAGGCAACGCTCTGGTAACCGGAGGGTTGAAGGTTTGGAGTCCGATCCGGCCTAAGAACCGCCGTGTTCGTTAAGGGTGACTGGGGCACGTAAAATATATTCGTGGTCACTATGTCCTCCAAATTCTCAATTAACACCTCTGGGGGTGGTAGGCCAAATCTATGGGTCTTCTCCTTGGTCCCTGCTTCAAAATTACGAGGACCTCATTAAAACAAAAGGCTCACCCCTTGGGTTTAATATGAGAGTTTGGAGACTCAATCGTGCTTGATTTGTCCAAGTGGCATGAGAAACAAAAACAGCAACAACAGAATTTCTTGGCACTAACGCATTTAAAAGACGCTAAATGCATATCAAAACACTTTAAACCCGGATAACTGGCGGGAACGTCTGAAAAGCAAGATGTATCAATGTACCTTTGTAAAAATACCATCCAAAGGAATGGATAATTACATGCTTAATTCACCATGAGAGAGAGTTTTAGATTGCGACATAAATGCGTTTGTTTGGGTTCAGACAACGAAGAAAATAGATAGCAATGGTCCTCGGATTTTTCTAGAAGAATCGACATCTATAATGTGTGTAAGATGGATTTGCGTAGTAATTATACAATAAAATTTTAGTTTTAAGCAGGTAAGAAGCAATGCGATCTCAAACACATTCTAAAATTTTAATTTGACCGCCTGGAAAATTAAGACTAAGAAAGATAAAAAGTGAATTGTGCGAATTTTGATGAACTTTAAAAGCAATTATTTTTGGTGTATATGTATACAGAAACACACAATCAAACACACACACACACA
>CM063502.1:93329145-93346645 GCA_032207245.1 Pardosa pseudoannulata
AGTACTATAAGACGTGTTATCTTATTAAATGCAGCCTCTTTTTTTAAGCTAAATATGTCATTCATGATGAGTTATTTACTGAAATATGTGAAATAACTTTTAGATATATTTCAGGAAATAGACATTATTAATAAGACTAAGATGTCAAAAATATTTTAACAACCGATTTTCCAGCTTAAATAAATGGAAGATCTGTAAATTATATCTCCTGTTACCTTCTTCTCTATATTATCTATAAGTTAATATGGTTACAAATTTATGAAATATTCTTATATTAAAATTGAGTAATATAGTGTTAATGTTTCATATTAAAATATTCAATATTACATATATATCTAAATCTTTACTGTATCAGCAGTTGATATCACGGCTAATTTTGCTAAAATCTATGAGATATTGAAATGAATTCATGATATTGTATTGTTATAGCATCGAATTGCATTCAAGTCCTTGGGAAAACCCTTATACAGTATAAAACACACATGTCTCTTAAAATATAGTTTTAATTTAACTCTTTCCCTGGCGGCAGGGAGTATTTAAATCCTACCGTGGACTGGCAGGCTATTTACAAATTAAATAGGTAAAACGTATGGCTTAAAATAAAAAATTCCAAGCATGAAAACACGCCGTTGCCAGGTAAGAGTTGGATTTGTCTCGGTGTGTTATCACGCCTACGCCAGGGAAAGAGTTAATATCTTGAAAAAAAAAGTCTGTATACTTTAAATGAAAAATTAGAATACAAACTTCTGAGATGTCGAAATAATTATATAGCGGTGCTTCGTTTAATTGGTCAAAGTATAATTCAAACTATCACTTTCAGCACCATATTTTTTTCAATTACTGCAATTTTTAATGTTTTTTGTAATGCATTAGAAATCTAGTTTAATTATATATATCACTTTTGAAAGTAATACAAAAAACCCTTTATGACTTTCTCAGTATATTAATAACCTTTTTTAATGTAGGTCAATTTAGATTTGTACAACTAATACGAAATAAAAATATCACATAAATACTATTGAATTAAGACAATAAAGCGGGTGAGGTCTATATTAAAAAGGCTTTTGTGAGGAAAAATGACTAGAGTTTATTTGAAAGCAGCAAAATATTCTTCAACAATGCTTTGAAATGTGATTAATGAACGTTTCATACACTTACATCTCGGCGTCATAATCTTTTCATTCATTCTGCAACAAAAATGTTAGTATTGACATTTAAGCTGATAGAACAATATGGAGCTAAAATGAATGGTTTCAAAGCTGCATTACTTTATTTATGAAAATAACAGGCATAACGGAGTTGTAATAAAGATAAGGGATAAGCTCAACTTACAAAGGATTTTTTTTCAGATGATTCATTATGCGCCGCTATTTCAGAAAATAATACAACACTTCATTTTGTGAAATTTTTTAATATATATGCAATAAACAAATTTAAGTGCTATGTATCACTTCAATAAATAGCTTTTATTATATGGAAGGTGTGCATGCAGTTTTAGTATTTTAATAATGCTAAAAACGAGTTTGTTATGATTTCTAATTACATACCCAACTTAAATATGATGGATATCAGCGTTGTAAATATAATATGTTGTTTACATGTCAAATTAATATTTTAAATTTAAAATGTATTTGTAAATAAAGATGTCTACTCAATAATTGATTGATTAATGTCTATTCATTACTTTACGAAAATCCAAAAAAATGTGATAGAAAATCAATACTATACTTAAAACTTTATCTTATAATGGAAACGCAAGAGTTTGAAGATAAATGTTTTGAATAAGTTCTTAAGTGAAATAAATTTAAGTGCTATGTATCACTTCAATAAATAGCTTTTGTTATATAGAAGGTTTGCACGCAGTTTTAGTATTTTAATTATGCTAAAAACGAGTCTGTTATGATTTCTAATTACATATCAAACTGAAATATGATGCATATCAGCGTTGTAAATATAATATATTATTTACATGTCAAATTAATATTTTAAATTTAAAATGTATTTGTAAATAGAGATGTCTACTCAATAATTGATTGATTAATGTCTATTCATTACTTTATGAAAATGCAAAGAAATTTGATGGAACATCGATACTATACTTAAAACTTTATCTTTTAATGGAAACACAAGAGTTTGAGGATAAATGTTTTGAATAAGTTCTTAAGTGAAATAAATTTAAGTGCATTGTATCACTTCAATAAAAAGCTTTTGTTATATGGAAGGTGTGCATGTAGTTTTACTATGTTAATAATGCTAATACTAGTCTGTTATGATTTCAAATTACATACCAAACTAAAATATGATGCATATCAGCGTTGTAAATATAATATGTTATTTACATGTCAAATTAATATTTTAAATTTAAAATGTATTTATAAATAAAGATGTCTACTCAATAATGGATTGATTAATGTCTATTCACTACTTTACGAAAATCCAAAGAAATGTAATAGAACATCGATACTAAAAACTTCATCTTATAATGGAAACACAAGAGTTTGAAGATAAATGTTTTGAATAAGTTCTTAAGTGAAAAAAATTTAAGTGCTATGTATCACTTCAATAAATAGCTTTTGTTATATAGAAGGTTTGCATGCAGTTTTAGTATTTTAATAATTCTAAAAACGAGTCTGTTATGATTTCTAATTACATAACAAACTGAAATATGATGCATATCAGCATTGTAAATATAATATATTTATTTACATGTCAAATTAATATTTTAAATTTAAAATGTATTTGTAAAAAAAGATGTCTACTCAATAATGGATTGATTAATATCTATTCATTACTTTACGAAAATCCAATGAAATTTGATGAAACATAGATACTGTACTTAACATTTTATCTTACCATGGAAACGCAAGAGTTTGAAGATAAATGTTTTGAGTAAGTTCTTAAGTGAAATAATACGTTCAATTAATACGTTTGATAATTCATAGTTACTCTTTGTAATGGAAATTTACAGCCGAGGCTTTAGTGAGGAACAGCGTGAACTTTTATTAGTTTATCACACTCAAAGAAACACATACCATAAAATGTAAATTGCGTTTAGGCATTATTAAACCATTTGAGCAATATTATTTTAAATGTTTTAAATATACATCTAAATTCAAACAGCATTTATTTAGAGTATTACTTTAAACGGAACTGGCTATTTCTCGGCATTGTTACACATGCGATCATTGTATGTATCCTATAATCATTGGGAAAATACAAATAAAATGAGAGACAATAAACTTTTAATGAGAAGAGTTTCATTTCAAATAAGAGTTATAAAATACAATATTTTACATCTATTTACAGCGGAAATATGTTGCATATTTCAACGCAGAAACAAATTTCCTTTCATTCTAAAAATCTTACAATGAAAAGAGCTAATAATATGTATCTAATAATTTTTAAAAATAATTGAACATTGAAACAAACATCCTTTGTTTCGTAAAATTTGAGAATATACTGCTTAAAAATAATGCTCTTTATTACGCAGTCTTATTCTTTCGTAAATATATCATAATGTCTAACTTCATTTAATGTTGACTAAATAGTCTATTTTATTCAACTACTACCGTTAAAAGGTTGCATAAATTTTGTATTTAGGCATAAGATGTTCTAAATAATTTATTGGATTGATGAGCAGTAGTAAATTCAGATATACTATGCATTAGTAAATAAAATGAACATATCAGCTTCAACAACAATTAATAATTATTATTAGCAAATAACATTCTTTGTTTTGTTGGCTATCTCATATGCATGAAATTATAATACGCCTTAGAATAATAGATTGTAATTTTTGTTAAAATTTTATCTAAAAAGAATTGTTTTATATTTTTTAATAACTTTCCTTTTATTTTTTACCACACTGTCATTTGGACATAAATTAAAACGAATGCTTATACATTAAATGAATTATTAATGCACATTTTGGAAAAAAAGGGTTTTAAACATTTATGACAGTTAAAAAATTCAATTTAAATGACCCTGATATTGTAGCATGTATTTCAAAATCCCAGATGCATATATCTGTATCTATATATATTTTGAGTACCTAGGAAATTCATAATTAATAAAAGCAGAACATGAATTCACAGAGTCTGGGAGAACTTTAAGTATAATAATATTATAACGCATGTATATATGAAGTATATTCATTCATACATATCTACGTATATTTTTGCATATTTAACGAAAGGAAAATATATAACTAAGTCAAAAACTTAACACATAAAAGGGGATTTCAGTTACAAAATATATAAGTAAATTAATTACTTCAAATGATATGAGAATGATGGTAAATTGAGAAGGAATATATATATATATATATATATATATATATATATACATAAATATGCTGCTATTATTTAACTCCTTGAAATATGTTGTATTAAAATTTAAGTATATATGTTGGCACATTAATTGGCTATATGTATCTATGGCAATATTTAAATTAATTTTTAATAATGTAATACTTTTATACTGAACAAATTAACCAATAGCATACAACTTATCGAGTTACTGTTTATACCTAGGACATTGAGGAACAATGGTCGGTTAGTTAAAAATAAAGAGGTAAATTGTTTCACAAGCTTTGGATGATCTAATACTATTATACTCACAATAATTACTGCAGTTAGACTGTATTGAATTGCATATGTTCACTTAATGCTTACCACAAAAGATTTTCTGAAATTTTTAGCACTCACAAAATTTTGCTTGTTCTCTTCCTTATATGTAATAGACAGAAAAGCAACTAAGTTTTATGATAATGTTTCTGCAAGCCCATTAGTAAAAAATACAGATTTTTAACTGATAATTTTCAGCCTTATTTCTACATTGTTATTAAAATTTTAGAAACGTGTGAATAGGTTTTTATTTCCATTTTCTATTTGAGTTTTATTCGATGTTGTGTACATAGTAAGAGCACATATGAGAATTTAGTTCTTTTTTTACCTCTAAACCAGAAACAAATGGCGTTGTTGAAAAAGTTGAGTTTTTAGTTTTTGAGGTACGAGAAAATTTTGTCTTGTTTTGATTTAACGTTTCTCAATATTTCGACGATGGAATGTTAAAACTTTGTACTGTTGGAAGAAGTAAGGATCTAATCAAAACATCCTTTGTAGTGGTACATCAGGGACATTGTGATAGATGACTGGACATGACTACCATTACAGAAACCGATATAAAATCTACTTGACTCATACCTCTTAGTTTACTATGTGATAGATAGGAAATAAAAATGCTTTTCGTAGCTTTCAGATGATATCTGTTTTTGTTTTCTCTTGGTAGTACTATTGGATAGCTAAACTTTATTTTCTGGGTGAATTTGTACAGAAGAACGATTGTATATAAATAAACCAAAGGGAATCGAAGAGTGAGCGCATGAAGAAATAAGTTACTATCGTAGATTCCTACTAAATTTTCGGACAGAGGTGTGGTTGTATGAAGCTCCCTGAAAATATTGGGTAAGTAGAACAAAATCAGGAGAGAAAATTAATAATTCTAGGGACATGAAAATGAAGAGTATATGTGATGAAGCAGCGTTTTTGTTCAGAGATATACACATCGAAGTACATTAGGTGTGCGTAAGCCGTTGCTTTGCTATTAGGCAGTCAGATTTACGTAAGTTATGTGTCTCCTTTCATTAGTAAAATTGTTTGTATTTTAATTTACTTATTGTTTTTTAACACTAGATTTACGGATATTGATCATATGCTTATTTTTACTGAAGTGAGCTAATTTGACTCATACAAGAAAAATAAAGTATTTTGCAAAGAATATAGTTCCAAATTAATTTAAATGAAATGTTTATTATCAAAAAATTCACGGTAAACATTTTTTACATATAAAATCTGTGTTTAAAATACGTTTTTCGCAAACATTTCTATTACATTTGGAACAATGGTTTTTACATCTATTTCTTTTGCATGATTGTTGAACTTGACAATTCTTCCGTGCGTCAGTGGTATCAATTTCTGCCATTGGAATGGAAGTTTTCTCGACTTCTTCTGTATATTTACTTTAAACTATACTTTATATACTTTATACTTTATATTTACTTTATACTATATTTATTACTATATTTATTTTTTTTTTCATATACATTCTATTAGTCAAATCGGCTCACAACCGTGACAATAGGTATACCACATTTGATAATGCGAAATGAAGGGGTCTACGGGGAAGAGGAATGAAAGTTTACATAAATTTTATTACTTAACTAAAAACCAAAGTATGTTTTAGAAAAGTAATAAAAAATTTTATATAGTGATCATAGTGATCAAATTTTTAATGAGTCAAATTGTCTCTGTCCGTTAATCGAGTGTTAAATGGGGCATCAAGAACTCTTTTTACTGTGTTTGTAATCTTAAAAGTAACAGAGTAGTACGGAGGGTAAGGAAGAAGGTAAAATTATAAGTTTATATCATCTGTATTACCAATTTGTGGCCTAACTTAATTTAAACTTTTTCTTAGTACTTCCCACTAAAATCATAAATTGCTATTTGTTTTAAAGATATGTTACTATAAATTAATATAGCTATCCTACAAAAGTTCAGTTTATAAAATATTTCTTACTGGTAAAGCTTTATATCCTAATATTAGAATACCGAAAAAGAGAATTTTAAAAATACTACCAAAGGATCCATTGAGAATAATTTACTACGAAAAAACTGCAGCAATATATGTTTCAATCATGCATTTTTAATTGTTTACAATACACTTTGGTGTAAAAAATGAACCTATTTTCCTTAAATATTTAAATACCTTATTTTAGTTCTTGCAGATTCACATACTTTGGATCAATAATGCATGTCTACGCCATAAAATCTTGCGCCAAATATTTTAAAATCATATTTTATGCAAAGGATATTTTGCATGCTGAAATTTAATCATATACACATCCATATGGATTACTCAAGAAATTATTATTTAAATTCAATTTTTAAATCACTTCCCAGTATTTAATTTTTAATTCAAGATAAAAACTGAATATTTTATTATTTTTCTATACGCATACAATGTACACATCTACAAAAACAACTCAATTATCATTTTAAATATGAGTAAATAGAGAAAAACAAAATACAGGTTATTAGCAATGGTGAATGAGATTTAAAATTTATGGCTAAGAAATTTATCTAAGACAAATAGGATTAAATCGCAAATAAAATTAATAATTTTAAGATTAAATTCTTTTAGATTAATTTATACAAACCACTAGATAAATAAAATATATGTTGCAAATACTTACTTTGTATTCCATAATTTATGTAAGACATTTATTAAAATATTTTCAGTTATCTTTAAATACATCAGTTTCCTTAAAACACAAGATGTATCAGTCATGTTACAAATACGTATCATAGACAGTGATCCTCATTTGAAATGCAGATGATGCATTGTAGGCTATATGGGTCGCAAGCAAACTTATTGTTTTTCTTATGCATAAACTATGAATGTTAAATAAGGTAGTAAATTAAAGCATTTAAACGTCGATTTAACCAGTACAGTCTTAAGACAATAAAATTCGTACATCTAGATTATCAAATGAAAGAAATTTATACCACGAAATAATCAAACTAATAAACTTTGATATGTTTTTCATAATTTATGAAAGATATTTGTTAAAATAATGTCAGTTTTTTTAAAATAAATCTTTTAACAAACAACTATATACTAAGATATACACTAAAGAGTCAAACAAACTGGTACACCTGCTAATACGGTGTAGGGCCTCCACGAGCACGCAGAAGTGCCTCAACACGACTCAGCATGAACTCGCCTAATGTCTCAAGTAGTGCTGGAGATAATTGATATCATGAATCCTAAAGGGCTGTATATAAATTCCTAACAGCGCGAGATGGTGGATATCTCATCTGAGTAACATGTTAAAAGACGTCCCAGATATGCTCAATAATGTTCTTCTCTGGGGATTTTGGTGGTCATCTTAAGTTTTTAAAGAAAGAAGAGTATTTCTGAAGCCTTTCTGTTAGCAATTTAGGACATTTGAGTGTCGCATTGTCGTGCTGTAAATCCTCAAGTCCATCGGTATGTAAAATGGACATGAATGGGTGCAGGTGATTAGACAGGATGCTTACGTAAGTGTCATCTGTCAGACTCGTATCTTCGAGAGGGTCCTATATTACTCCATCTGCATGAGTCTCATACCATCACAGGTCCTCCACCAGCTCCAACAGTCTCCTGTTGACATGTAGGGTTCATGGATTCATGAGGTTGTCTTCACACCCGTACACTTCCATCAGCTCGATATAATTTGAAACGATTATCGTAAGTCCAGGCAACATGTTTCCACTCATAGAAAGTTCAATGTTGATGTTGACGGGCCAGGGGAGGCTTACAGTTTTGTGTTGTGCAGACATTAAAGGTACAAGAGTGGGCGTTCTGCTCTTAGACCCATATTGATCATATTTTTTAATGGTTCACACACAGACTCTTGTCGATGGTCCCGCATTGAAATCTGTAGCAATTAGAGGAAGAGTTGCGATTCTGTCACCTTTAATGATTCTCCCCAGTCATAATTTGTCCGGCTCTAACACGATCTTTTTCCGGTCTCATAGATGTCACAGATTTTATGTTTTACTAGATTCCCAATATTCACGGTACAGTCATGAAATAGTCAGAGTTGCTAAGTTCTATCTCTCGTGTGTCGATTGTAACATCACGTTCAAACTCACTTAAATCTTGATTGTCTGCCATTGTAGAAGCATTAACAGATTTAAAAAGTGTGCCAATCACTTGTTGTCTTATGTAGGAGTTGCCAACCACAGCTGATAACCGTATTATGATTGTTTAATTATCCCTTTACTTGCATAAGCATGTCTATACTAGTTTTTTGGGCTCTACAGTGCATAATATCTGCAGATACATAAGAAAATATCATCTTAATGTATTAAAGTTAATAGTATTAAAATAAACAGAACTGTGTAAATAGTACTAAATAAATGAAAATTAAAAAGTAACGAATTGTACCTTAAAATAATAAATATTAACAGTCGATTACTATAGGCACATGTTCAAAAATTTTTATTTATTAAATTATAGATCCGCTAGAACAGATATACAAATGTTTTATACTACAGGTATAATTTCCCTCATTCAGCCCTATTTTATTACGGTAATAGTAAAAATATGAAAACAGTGGTATAAAAATGGATATAGTAAAGCTTTATGGAAAAGAAAAGGAACTTTGAGATTTTATAATCTATCAATCATGCAGAAAATCGTAATCGAGATATAAGAGAAAAATCTTTTTTTCATCACACCTGCCATTTCGACACTCGGCTATACCTGATGCTGTTATATTCGCTTGAGCAACACCACTTAAGAAATCTGTCACCATTTCGATAAGAAGATATCATACAATATATGCTAGTATGACAGCTGAAGGTATTTGATTTATTTCAACTTTAAGAGTTGAAAAGAATATTAGGCAGAGGAAGATTTCTGGAGAACTTCTGTTTGTATCTGCGGGTTTAAGAAAACTTCATAGCTTAATTTATTTCTATTCTTTAACTCATTTTGATATAAATGAACAAGTAAAATATTTTCTCTTTTGTAAAATAAAATACTAAAATACTTAAAAAAATGGTCGTAAAGCATGAAAATTTTAATTAGAAATATTTACAAAATAACTTAGATGGTTATGAGCTTGGTTTGTTGTGCAAAGTAATTTGATGACTATAATTATTAAATCAATTTCTATGTGAAATCCGAGAAATATCATATTTGCAGACCAAAGAAATTATTTTTATACATAATTGTAAATTATATGTTTCAAAATGCAAAATTTTTTAATTTTTTAAAAATTTTCTGTTAAAATTTTGATTTTTCTAAATAATATTAGGGATTCTGTTATATTATTTTGAATAATGTAAATTTAAAAGTACAGTATTCCAATGCCTTTTGATGTTATGCTAAATTTTCCTTCTGATAACGAGAGACTTTAATTTATGTGCATTGAGTTACAGAAAAGCCTTAATAAAATCTAAAGGACATAAAGAATTATTGTACTTCAGAATAAAGTATAATGATGACAAATAAATTATGGCTATTATGTTCTACACAATTAATGATGACTATTATGAGCAAAGATGAAAGCATAAATTATTATTTTTGTTTATAAGGTAATTTATCTGACACAGGAGTGAGTAAAAACATTGATTTCATGAAATTTCTATTTAAAATGTAATTTTTCTATTTGAAAGTAATGACCTTTGTTGTATAACTTCGAATAATAATAAGTAAATAGATATTTTGGCTTTTAATGAATAGCTAAAGCTTTATTCTAATACCAAAAAATTAATTTCTATCCATTTTGCAACACGCAACGTCATAAAAAATCTAATAATCAGAAATAATTATCGTAATTTATAATAACGTTTAATGATGGCACATAATCATAAGTAATTATAGCTTTTATCTTGTATAAACTAGTGTATTTATAAACTAAAATGTAAATGGTTAAATTTCTAAAGTGGATTTAATTGGATTTGCAAGTAATTTGCATGAATGTGATTAATAAATTACCAAATCCAAAACTATGCTTTGGAAATTTATATGATTAAGAATCATCCAATTATCTACTTAGTCGTAAGCTCTAAAATGAAGTGTCCAAATAAAATGCCGTTGATATTCAAGATTAAATTTCAGTTAAGGTTGTTTGTAACTAATTTGTCGCTGTAAATACTACAAATGAATTTGAAATACTTTGAATGATAATTTATATTTATATCTCTTTCATATAAAAGGTGTAAAATCCTATAAAGCTCAGTTAAAATAATTTATTTTATTTAATTGTCGTTAATTTATCTTCAGTTTATTTTATGAGCAATGATAAAAATTTTTTCCTCATGAAATTGATGAGAAATATTGTTATTATTTTATAATTTAAAAATTAGTAAACACTTGAAATTTAATATTCAATTAACTACCAATATTATATTACTTTAAAAAATTCTGTCTATTTTATATTCAACATAACTTCTTAATTTAACTGTGTTTAACTGTGACAAGTAAATCATACAAAAGAGTATGAAATTAGTTTAATGATTTATGCAAATAAAATTTTAATTTTTTTTCTGTATTATTATTTTGATATGTTATAGCTTTCTAAATGCAATATACACTTGAAAGTTTTACCGTGGTCTTTATAAGTAATTTGTCATGCTTTCATTACAGATATATATTATTTTTTTATATTAACTGAGAAGAACTGTATTTAATATTCTAGGAGTCAGCAAATATCTAACCTAGATTGAGCAGCTGATTTTAATTTCATTTGGATTCAATTTGGATTATTATGCTTTTTAAATTTATTTAAAGCCTTTCTAAAAGAGAGGAACTGAAGTCTATTACACACACACACATATATAAATAAATAAATAAATAAATATACATATATATATACTTGTACATACATACACAAAGAGTGAAAAAATATTCGAAATGCACAGACCTTAATTAAAATGTTTAATAGCATAAATTTTATAAATTCAAAGGGTCATACTAATGAATATAATACACAATCCCAAATTTTAGAATTTTCAATTTCTAACTGGAATTTACAAACGAGGACAGTTTTCTTGTTATACTCTACCCTAATTTAAAAGGTGCAGTTAAAGTACGTTTAGTCTTAATTTGTTAAGAGTTTTTGACATTGATTGATACTTTCACAATTTTCAGTTATCTTATAATGTAAAAGTATTAATTAACTTATGATAGAAAAATATTGATATTATATAATATGATTCTATTAATAGAAAAACTATCTAAAAATTAATTAGAAATTTCTTTAATATTGTCTGAAAAGTCTAAAAGAACATGGAGGCCAGAACTTTAAGAACCTATGAATCCTATTGTAGAATATAAATTTTCATTCTTAATCTTATAATCAACTGGTCTCGCTATAAAATGAAGCTTTCCATTGCTTTTAACTTAAAAATAAATACAGTGTATTTTAAATATTCTAATGCTCTTTTAAGATAAATTTCACTACTTTGATTATGCAAATTTTGATAATTGCAAAGAAACTCAACTAAGTTACGTTGCAATGTAAAACAAAACATTCTGCTTACTTTAGAGGTTTTGAGTTCCATGTCTTTTTTCAGCCCTAACTAATTTATTAAAATGTTCGAAGTCCATCTTTTCTGTTATTTTGAAATGTTTTAGACTGTTATTTCAAACATTTTCACAATCAATAACACCGTAAAATATTTACTATTATAATTTAACAGAAAATAACATTTTTTCAGCACTATGACGTTATTTTATTAAATATTTCATTTGTCCCTTGTTTTTTATATATCATTTATATAAAGCCTATATACTTTTGAGTCCACTTTTAATTCATATTGTGATATCCGGTGAATTATTCTTTGTTGCAAATGCTAATTTCTGCATAATTTCTTCTAAATTGTATCCTGGATTAACTTTTAGTATACATTGAAATTTCTATCATACATATATCAACAAATGTTCTCTCAAGTACAAACTCCTTGCAGACCATATTACTTACAAATAAACATGTACATTTATCTGCTAGTACTTAAGGGCTGATCTCACCAAAGTCGTTTAACTGCTAACCGCGATTAACCCATGGTAACAAACAACAGCGTGACTCAAATCTCCGTTTAAAGAGAGATTAATCACTGTTAATGGCATGGTTATCAAGGCAGTTTATGTGTTTCTGTGGAAGTTGATCTCACTCGTTCAGTAACTCCACTTTCAGGACCTGGATGATTCTAGGAGGGAGGTGGGGGGCGCAATTTGCAATATCTTTTCCTAGAGCATCAAAGACTTGTTCTCTAGGGAGGTCAGGAAAACTTCTTGGCCAGTAAAACTGGCATATATCCTTATTTTCTAGAAATTAGATAAGAAGATTTCTACGTCATTGTCTATTAAAATCAACTCAGGCCAACTGCACCTTATGAAAGGTAAACACAATTCTCCAAGACCTGATCCCCATACCTCATAGATGTAAATGTGCCTCTTTCAGAGACAGTGAGAAGTGTGCGGCTATCAAACATGGTGGCTGTCCAGACCATTAAATCTCCAGTTGATTTCGTGGATATTGGGAAGCAGGTAGCAAGTACGAGGTTGTTTCCATTTAAACGTGCTGATCGGCAGTTTGGCTGAACCAGGGCTCATCAATGAAGAGAAAATTTACTCATTGATCCATACTCAAATCCTTATGCTCTCTGCACCATGCTAAATTGAGTCTCCTGATCTCAGAAGAGAGATAAACTCAAATAGCAGGTTTTCCTGCAAATAACCCTCTGACACAAAGTCTTCTGAGAACAGCCATCTTAGAAATTTGGTTTCCTGTGACCGTATACAAGTCACGAGAGAGCTGGGCAACTGAGGCAACCCTGTTACGTCTTTCAATATTAGTCAAATGGCTATTTTCTCTGGCCTTCAGGGTACTTGGACTACCCTTCCCAGGCTTTCACTCGATGGATCTGGTAACCTGGAAATGTTTCCATAAATTACAAACAACAAAGGGCGTTAAATTTAACTCTATGCATATCTGGATTTGAGACTGATCTGCTTCTAGCCTCTCCACAATTCACCTCATTCCACCATCTAAACGTTGGTGGTTACCCATTTTAAAAGTAGAATTCGAAATTTATGCATTGATGAAAACCCCCTAAAAAATTTGGTGAGCTGTGCTAAAGAAGTTGTTTTGTCACATGAGTTTATAAATAATGTCTCTCTTCTGTCACACGGTTGTACGCTTACGTATTCGCCGTACAAAATTTGCACCTTTGTCTCAAAGCAGAGGATTTTTATTTCTTTCGGTTGTTTACATAAAATTCAACAAAATATGCAATTTTTCTTAATTTTTAACATGAGTGTACTTAAAATATATTGTAGATATGCGATACAATGTAAAATGCGAATGAATTCAAAGATAATCTACAATAATTTAAAACAAAAATTATTAATTTTTCATTAGAATTTAATTCAGTTTTTTTTTACTATATTAGAGTGAAGCCAAAAATAAGTAATATATAATTGGTTACATGAAAGTTAAAATATAGTTAAAATATAGATAGTGATATCTTTAAATTATCATTTTTATTCTAAATTTAAAAAAATTACATTATGATAGTGATTAAACCAAGCTACGAAAACTTATGTGAATCTAAGTATTTGGTTGATGTATAAATATTTATTTTTAATCACTAAATATTATACTTTTTACTCACTAAACCTGTGAATCAATGCTAACAGTAGAGGAATTAATAAGAAAACTAATATTAAACTTATTTTCCTAAGAAATAATGTATAACTCTTTCTGTGCCAAAATGTCCCAAATAAATGCATTGGATGTTAAATACATAAAATATATAATTTAGCATTTAGCATGCTTAATTAAAATCATTTCAAATCATTTCAAAAGTTTATCTTGAGAGGTGCAGCACATTTGAGTTTACTGCGATAATGTGAAATCAAAATAAATTTATTTATGTTAAAAAGAATGATTATTTTGGGATTTGAATTTAAATAACATATTTTTTTCATTTATTTACACTACATATTAAAATTCTTGTATTATATATATTCACACGTTAAGCAATGATAGATATTTATAACTAAAGATTTATTTCCTTAATAAATAAAATTTTACCTCACTGAAACTGACATTAATGTACATATAAATCATAAAATACTACTCTAATGAAAATTCAATTAATGCTCTTGATATTAATGAAATTTAATTGATAGCTATTTAAAAAATGTAAAATGATAATAATTCAAAATAAAATAATGTAATATAAATTAAACGTGTAAGAAAGTAACATTTAATCTAATTTGTTAAACAAATTATAAAAATCTAATTATTTTATTTGTTGAATGTTTTCCGAGAAACAGTCATAATTAATAATATTCAATAAACTATTAACTTACTTAACAGTAGACACTCCAAGCTTTCTCTCTGCCTAAAAATGTCAACAGCAGTCAAATTGACGACTGAATGGATTAAATGTATTTTTAAATGTAAGCATTTTACACTATTTTCTAATGTTTTAAATTAATTTTCAATTATCATCTTTAATAATTTATATAAAGAACAAAACTTATTTTATAAAAATTTTGTACTTATAAATACATTTCTACATAAACATATTTTATTTCTATTTGTATTTTTACAGAAAACATTTTTTTCAATCCTAGATGTACATTTCCCACTTAATTTAACTATTTTTTACATACATTACATGTTTTTTTTTACAATGCCCAATCTGGAATTGATGTCTTTTCTTTGATAATCTATTACTGGTTCGGAAATTTCTAACTCCAGTTTTGATAATTTTAAAACAATTTTTATCTGAAGATCTCTTAATTTTCCCATTGATCCAATTAAGAATCAATATATCGTAATGTTTTTGCCATAAATTTACTTGTAGATTACACAGGCTCTTATTCAAGCGAAATCCTTAAATTATGAAACAGATGCACTAGCTGCTGCATGAAGCAGCGAGAACAGAATATTTGCAAGCCAGCTGATCAACAATATACACTCCCCATTTAGTTTTCTTGTAAAACTATAATTTCTTCTGGTAGCTTTTAATTTTTTTATCTACATTTATATTAGGGTGTAAAGTGTTAAGTTAAACGACATTTTTATTTCGTTTTCCTTGATCCGTTTTCCACAGCCAGTGAAGTTTCCTCGTTTTTCAATAAAATAGTTTTATATAACTTGGTTTTTAATTTTACTATTTCGTGAGGAATTTTTTGAGGAGTTTTTTGTGAGGTGTTTTGTTATTGCCTTGAATTTATTTCTTTTAATACCTGATATTTCTAAGGATTTTAGCTAATGATAATGAATAAAAATAGTTATCTGTTGTCACATATCCTGCTGTATATATATGAAGATTTACAAGATGCATTGTCAGATTTTCACGAAGACGTTCAGTTTCTCTCCTAGAGTCCTGTTTCCTAAGATATGGGAAAGAGTTGCACACAAGCATTGAGTCTACATCGATACAAATCCAATATTTTGTGTCAAATTTGTTAGGTTTATTTGGAATATATTGAATAAATTCACACCTGGCTTTCGATGGATAGTTATTCATGTACAACTAGATTTTCTTCTAGATTATAATACCACAGTTCATTATATATTTATTCTACATGCCCTAGAACAGAACAAAATTATTAGTTCTAATGAGTTCTTAACGGTGATTTTTAGTTGATTTTGAGTACAATTTTTAGGTATTTCATAATTTCTCGGAAACGATTGTGAGATATTGTTTCTCAAAACAATAAATGCAGTGACTATCTACTGCAGTATATTGAGCGTTCCATTTTTAAAACAAGGGGGAGGTAATGATTAGGGGGGGGAAATAGATAGTCTTTCCTGTTGAATAGAAAGAATAAAATGAGTGTATATAGCATTCAGAGTAAACATCTTCTTTTTAAGCAAGAAAACACGTGGGATCGGAAATTTTCACCATTTGTGGTGCTTGTAGGTAAAACTAAAAATAACCACATTGATTTTATTTCGATTCGATTAGTAATTGGTACCCATACAGATCAAGGGTTTGTAGAAAAACTAAGAAAAATTGTCTTTCTACTATAGATAATTTTTCAAGAATGCAATCTTGAAATAGAGAAAACTTTCAAAATGACCACTTTTAGTGTTAAAACAACAATTAAATTTTAATCAACAATCTAGCTTTTACATACATATCTAAACCAGGGAGCTAATTAAACTGGTACTCTAGAGATAAATATATTTTTATTAAATATGAGTTTACTTGAATTTAAATAGCATTCCTATGTCTATTAACTTTAGAAACATTTAGTTTGAATAATGTTCTTGTATATTTCAATAATTTTAAATTAATTTAACTGAAAGAGATAATTGGAAATACTGTAAATAAAGAATTTGTAGAAATTATGAAAAATACTTATTATTTTTATGGAAATATATTAAACTATTAAAGTAATAGTCAAACAGTTTTACTTCAACCTTCATTTTTTATTACAAAAAAAAGAACTTTTCATTCGAACAAATTCCACTGGTTTTTAAAATTATATTTTTACAGATCAAATTTGTCTATTCTTTTTGACTTTCTTTTAAAATATGAAACGCATAAAACTTCCATGAACCTCAGTGTAATTTTTATTCACTAATATCCCATATATAAATATTTGAAATCTCTGTTGATTTTGCTTAGACATATGAATTGTATTAAAATAACTATTTATTATGCTAGAAGCACTCTTTACATCAGAATAGAGATATGATCAAATAGTAAAACAAGCTAAAATAGGGCTTTAAATTGAAGTAATTAATACAAAAAAAAAGTTGTCAATAGAACCAAATGTGTATTTTAAAAATGAAATAATACTTTTTTTAGAATATATAAAAAGTTTGAGAACCCCCCCCCCAAAAAAAAAAAAAATATTGTTGATGTTCAAATGCCTTTTATTGTTCTTTATCTGAATCTCAAAATTATTAAACACATTG
>CM063502.1:93351645-93406645 GCA_032207245.1 Pardosa pseudoannulata
TATATATATATATATATATATATATATATATATATATATATATATATATATATATATATATATATATATATATATATATATATATATATATATATATATATATATATATATATATATATATATATATATATATATATATATATATATACATATATATATATATATATATATGTATATATACATATATACATATATTGCATAACTATAATAATCTGCAAAAGATATCTAGCTCTACACATTAAAGAGGAATGGATGGTAAAAGAAATAATAAATATATTCGTTTTAAATAATTTCTAACATAGTTACATAAAATGCCAATTTAATTAACCAAAACGTCTAAAAATAAAAAGCAGCGTGTTAATAAAATTCTTGTATATTTGTTATTAAAATGGGAATTAGAAGATATACTACAAAAGAATTATTAAATAAATGCTTTAAAATTGCATGATGTTATTTTTGGCTAAATTTAATTATAGTCTATTTAAATTACTTTTCCCTAAAAATAAAACATTAAATTAGCATGTTGATGAGTAAATTTATATGCCTCAGTCTTTATATTTGACTAATTAACTTTAAATTTTCAACAGTATTTAAATTTTTCTCATGTAACTCAAAGTTAACTGTAAATTACTTAAAAACTGAAGCACTTGATGCTTGAAAACACAAGAGTAATGTTTTGAGAGTTATGAAAAATATCTTTCCTTGGTGTTTGCAGCACTGAATTTTAAGTTTTAAATTTTTGCATTAATTATAGAAAATAAAATATTAAAAAATACGTAAATTACCACTCATTAAATTCAGCAACTGTGAGATTTAGAATTAATGAATGTCTTTCTAGTTTTTAGAGAAACAAAATGTATTTGTTGAAAATGAGAAGCTTTTTTATGTTTTTAAGCATAGATAAAAGAGGACTGGAGAAAAATAGATAAGACATTACCTATGAATGACTATTATTTAATTTAAATAGCGTACTAAATATAATAGTATACTATTTTAAAATTTTTAAGGTACGTGGGAGTTTTAGAATCTGATTTTAGGAAATACAAATTATGTATTTCTTTATTGAAGTAATCCATAAAACTGGATTTCATATACTTATAGTTATACTATTATAATTGTTCTTAGATATTTTAATAATGAAAGTTTTTAATGGAAATGCTCTTAAACTATTATATAAAGAAACATTTAGGAAATATTGAGTTAGTTCTCTGCATTCCAAGATTGTTTTAATCAAACATTAGTTAGTACTAAGCTCACTAGGTTAAACTCGAAATTTATTATCAAAAATATAATATTTAAAGTTGGGCTTACAAAGTTAGCATAAAACTTTCATTTTATGTTATTAATCTAATTTACAAAACTGAAAAATTAACCTTTGCTCTGGAGAAAACTATGAGTTTATAGTTTATTAAGATGGTTCATGAACTTTTTTTCAATCCGTTCCCGTAGTTATTAAGTTAAATTTTACCGAACCCGTTACCATTATTTAATCAACCAATTTTACCCATTTCAGATGCTTAAATAGGTTGAATTAAGTTTAATTAAGTTAAAATACCTATTGTGTAACCGATAAAGTTTGTTTTAAGTAAGGAAACAAATGAATTGATAGATTTTAAGAAAGAAAATTTATTTGGAGTTTTATAATATTGAATTATATAATCTTCCTAGTATTGGAATTTCATCTATTGTAGTAACATTTCACGAACTCCAACCTAATTATACCCACCACCCTCTCATCCTTAACCACTGTTACCCTATACAAATGCTTGAATATGCCCCAAAAAAGTGTAGATTGAACGAAATTTAATTTTCTATTTTTACCAACATCCCTTCTTCAAGTAAGCAAAGAAATTAACAAAAATATAGGAATAAGAATAATTTAAAGATGTATAAAACACTTTCATGTCTTTTTATTCAAAAGACACTAAATGCAATCTTAAATTCAGAGTACATTTTAACCTTTGTAAACTTACAATTTTTATGTCAATAAACAGAGATAACATTTGTTAAAAACATTGTGTACTAGTAAACGTCAGTATGACATTTAGAAAGTTTACACTATACGTTACCAGGACAAGAGAATTTATCCAGCGGAAGTTCTTTGGAAATGTTATAGGTAGGGAAGACAATAGTACATTTAATATTAGTAAAATTATTCTACTTGATTTTAAAATTTTTATTCTTTATGCAATTATTTTTAATGTTTTAATTTTTTGTTTATTTTTCTAAACTGGGCCGTCACTTCTTATATTTTCCTTTATACCTACTTCTCTGGCTAAGTGCACTACAGCTAAAGAACCGCCGGTGGACTAATTTATTACACAGAATGGGGAATTTATCCTTCCTAGAGTATTCAGGTCTTTGTAGAGCAATATCAGTTTTATCTTTTGCAGTTGTTTTATTTTGAGTAATTTTTCAACAGTATTTCATGACTTTATTTTCTTTTCCAGAGTGAATTCAGCAGAATGCAATTTTTTTTGCTGTAACATACATTTCATTCAGGTCATTTTTAATATTTGTAGATAATTTGTTTCATAGAAAAATATCTAAAACAATTTTCAATATATTATTGTATATCATTATGATTGTTATAACTGTTCATTTGTGCTCTTTTTCGTTTTTATTACATATCAATTTATTTCAGTTGGTGCAACTGTTAGTGAGAGTAAATTTGTGTATTGCTCATAAAATGGTACTTTCAAGGATTCTTAATTGATTTCAGTACATTTCTTCCTGTTTTCGAAAGAATGTGTTAATTAACGTTATTTTCAACACTTGATTTTTTACTTGTTTGATATAAAAGTACATAATTGTATTCTTGGATAGTGTAATCTATATTTCATATGCGATTTTCTATATGCAATTTAATTTTACTTTAGAAAATAAACTAAGAATACACTGAAGTGAGATATTTTAATCTATCAAAAGAATGTAATAAATATACAGTGAGCCAAAAAAAAGTTGGACAGTAAGGTTACAGGATTTCACCGTTTAATTATTTTGCATTACATTATGATTTTGAACTAAAATAAAATTTCTAAAAAATACAATTTCAAAAATAAATCAAACAATTTGTTTTAATTTCAATAGCTCATAAACATGAATTATAAATTTAAGGATTATTATGATGATATAACTTTCGATAGCCAAAAAATTGGACATTTATCCAAGGTAACAAATAATAAATTTTAAAGACAAGAATAAATTTTACAGAAGCATTTAATACTTCGTGTGATATCCTTTGGCTGTTATAACAGCTTGGGATCTTTAGTTCATCAAAAGGAGCAAGATTTCAGTAAAGTCTGTTGGTACACTGTCCCATATATTCTGAAGAGCACTTGTTAGTTCATTTTTTTAAACGCCCATAAATATTCTATAGGGTTCGAACCCGGAATTTCTGGAGGATGGGGCAGTAATTTTTGTACATAATATAATAACCATTCCTTTACAATCCAAGCGTTATGCGTAGGATCATTGTGTTGGACAAAAGATAAGTCTCTGTTTAAATACAATTTTACAGCTGTGCCTGGCAAATTTTGTTTTAGAATATTTAAATATACCATTCTGTCCATGGTACCGTCAATAAACACTAAATTTCCAATACCGCTAGCTGCCATTGCTCCTATACCATAATGCAACCCCCACCATATTTAACAGTTACTTTTATATTTGCTGATTTAAGTGCTTTACCTTCCTTTCGGCATACAAATCGACGGTCATCGGATCCAAAGAAATTAAATTTTAACTCGTTAGTAAAAATAAAAGACTTGGGACTTTGCAATATAGTATTTAGAATATTCAAGAAGTTTTTTCACATTTCTGGAAGATAAGTATGGTTTCTTTTGTGGTGCATAGGCTGTAAATTCCTTAGAATGTAAAACATTTCTTACGTTCTGTGTATGCACATTGACCATAGATGTCTCCTTTAACTCTCTTACTATCTTTACTGGAGAAATTTTAAGTTTCTCTTTAATAAATCTCAGTATCAGCCTCTCTAAATGAGGCGAAGAAATCTTTTTGGGTCCAACAATTCCATTTGATTAGTGGAAAAATCCGTACCTTTTATAGTTATTAATTACTTAATGCACTGTTGAATGAGGCATTTTTCACAATTTCTGCAATATTTCTTATGCTTTTCTTTTTTTCCATAGCTTCACAATTTAGTTTTTCATATCTATAGAAGTTTGATTTGTCTCCATTTCCCAAGATTTAAAACAAGAAAAATAAATTTAAACAGTTCAGTCTCAAAGCTTTGACTTGAATTCGTGCTAAAAATGCAACAGTGTCTTAAAAATTTGAATAAAATTTGCATAAAGCAGTGTATAGTGCGAAAAAAGATGTCCAATTTTTTTGGCTGTGGAAATCTCAAAATTTCATCTTTAACTTATTTTAAAATAAAATACAGTGTTTTATTGGGACTGAAACCAGTCACCTCAATCGTAGAAGTCATTACTATTTAAAAAAATGTTTAATTTTAAAAAACTTTTAAAAAATTGCACTACAAAATGGATACTCCTTGCCGTCCAACTGTTTTTTTGGTTCACTCTATGTAACAAATGTATTTGAAAATGCATTGAAATTTACTAAGGTAAAGGAATGAATAACAGTATTTTTATTTCAAAAGTATAAAGTAATTAAATGAATTACTAATGCCTATAATAAAAATTTACTATATTTATTATTAAAACTTATCTATAAGACTTAAACAAAAAATACAAGTATTTTATGTTTAAGACATGATTTATGTTTTTGATAATAAAAAACTTCAAGTTGATAAATTACATCTATTTTTTAGTGAATCCCGAGAATAGTGCTTTTTTCCCTCCAAAATTTCAAAATCTTTGCATTTTCTGATCTCTAAATCAATCAAAGAATTGTACTTTTAAAATAAAAGCAATCCAACAATTGAAGTGCTCTTCAGTGTTTCTGCTTCACAGGTGGATAGAGATAGGAAGTTAATCTATAGGGGTGATGAAGGAAAGAGCACTCATTGGACAACTTCTTCTGTGACTCATGATGACTTTGAAAATGAGAGTGGGGTGAAATTCTATTGTCAGTTATTATTTATTAGTCGGGTGTTTCAACAAACTTAGTGGAAGGGAATTTTAAATTTCTATAAAACTAGTGTTTAGCAGCAAGAAAGACAAGAACTTCAAGACGTTTGGTGGAAAAAGAATAATCCGAGCTATGCTAGCAATATAAAAGATTTTAATAAAACCTTTATGCATTAATCAACTATTTAAAAAGAGTCTTCATTTACGGAAACAATACCTAAAACATGGTCAAATTATGCCATTGTTTTAGTTTAAATTATTTAACCTTTCAGTGATGGGAAAGCAAAATTTTAAATCTTTATCGTTAAAATTTCAAAAGTTATTTACATTTTTTATAACAAATTGAGAAATTTACAGGGACAGTAGTCTAATTAATACTTGGTGGCTTTATTTTTACTTGTGTCAGAACATTAATTTTAATTTTACTTGCTGAATGAAAGAAGTAACCTGGTGGTTATACGTAACAGTGTTAGATTATCTATACTTAGACACGGAAGTTGAGTTATTTTTAAATGCATATATTTTTATGTTGCAGTTATTTTTAAATATCTCGTCTACTAAAATTAGTTTTCCTATGTGTTCCTTTCAATGAAATTGCTAAGACTTTTTAGCATATAAAATATGGATTTAATTTTTTACATGTTTTCTACACTGTATAAAACTATGCAGGGGATTAGCAATACAATCAAGAATAAATTACTAAATAATATATTAAAGCAATATAGGATGCTGTCAACTCAGTTTTTTACTGTTCATGAAATGTTTTAATATTGCATAATTTTTTTTAAGTTGGCTGCTTGTAATGTCTTTCTATGCTTTAGTGCTATGCAGTTAATTGAAATATATAAAATTTTTTGTTTAATATTTTATTTATAGGGACTGCTTATTAATAAATGAGAAGTTCATGTTCCATTTTTTCCATGTTTATCTTTAATGCTTTCAAAACGTAACGCTATTTTCTTTGTACTCAAAGAAGAAGTGTTAAAATTTCTAGACAGGTTTCCTACAACAGTGAATAGAATTAGAATAGTTTGCTTAATTTTTTAACAGAAATATTTAGAAAAAAAAGCTAAATTCCATTGTTTTTCATTGCACATTTCGTAAAATATATGCTTAAAGTGTAATTTACAGATGACTTCAATTTTATATAAAATTTTATGTATAAGCCTTTAAAATTTGTAGCAAGAATATTAATTTTTGAAACAGCTATAATGATTTAAGAACTTTAAAACCTTTTTGGAATGACTTTATATATATAAATAAAGAAAATGGTTAAACAGCATTACTTTTCTGAAATGCTTTAAATTAGTTTATAAAATATACAACAATTACAATGTTTACTATAATACTTAAAATGAAAACAAACTGAAAGTTTACTGTGTCAACTTCAATTAGCGTTATGGTTCACAATCACCCTGTTTGATTCTACATGCATTATCTGATGCTTACTAGTTCATATAAAAATATATAAAAATAATAAAAAATATTATGTTTAGCGATATATACTGAAATTACAGCTATAGAAATATTTTTACAAACTTATATAGAATATATGTAGAACATTCGAATGATCTATGAAAATGTGTTATAAATCAGAATATTCTGATACGATATATAAGTATCAATGTGTCGTAAACTATATTTTGGAACTTAAGACAGACTTTTTTTCACTTCACACTTGTAAACAAAAAACTTACTTTCACTCACAGATATGAGTGTCTTAATACTTTTATATATAGGGACAATGATTAATTATGCCCTGACAGAATAATGAATGTTTTTTCCTTATTGTGAATTTTGGAAACTGCTGTTTGCCATAGCCGTTAACCATTAATCAAATAACTAATTTAATGCTGCCAAAAGTTTTCGCAGTAAAAATATTGGTGGAAGTGTATTAGAAAATATACTACCGTTACAATAAAAAACTGTTTAGAAGTCAAATATTTTTCATATGTACTGAAATCGGAGTGTTTCTAACATGTTTTTCTAAGTGTTTTTCTAACATGTTAATGACGGGTTTTAAATAGCTTGGTTTTAGAACGAATTATTTCCTTTAAAGTATTTATTAAATAATAAATCTCGCGGGTTAAAATTTCTTCGCACTCAGATTTTTTAACACTTTCAATTTTTAATTATAATTTGAGCTTTATAAATATAAATTCACTTTTTGAAAAGGGCCGTTTTAATAAATGGCAAATTTTTTCTTTCAAGTTAAAGAGTCTATTTTTAAAATACATTTTTATTTGTTCACTTTTATTTAAATGAGCGTGTTTTAAATAAATTTAAATTGAAGTCAATTAAAGGGGTATTCCTGAGATGATATTTAAGATTTACCGCTTTAAAGATATAAGTATTAACTTTATACACTTATTAAATTTTGTTTAATAATTATATAAACCCTTTTCGACAGCTACACTTATCTATTGAAACACTGTTATTCTGAAGATTTAATATTCATGCACTTTTACTTTTGAAGTTTTACATTATTTGATTTCATGACTTAATTTGAATTCTCTATAATATATAAACATATGTAAATATTCATAGCTTTTACTATTTTCTCTAAAATATCAATAATTTATGGTAAAACCACCATGCACATATAACGAATAATTTACTAATATATAAGAGTACTTAATGAATTAATTTTAAGATTTATATAGTAAACAATAATTATTAAAATTCATATACTACGGATTATATTTTCATTAGTACGTGTTATTGAAAATTTGTAAGATATCATCTATATAAAATGTTCAAAATTGACTCTTGCTGCCATTATTATTATCCTACAAGCCTCGTGAATATATTGTAATAAATAATACTTTATTTAATACAAGCTATTTATTATAGATTTGCAAAGAAAGAAGCAACATACTTATTATTGTAAATTTTCTAGCCATGGCCTTTTAATTTCTTCACTTTTATATGAATTATGTAGCTAAAATTATCTATCTATCAATCTATCTATCTATATCTATCTATCTATCTATCTATCTATCTATCTATCTATCTATCTATATATATATATATATATATATATATATATATATATATATATATATATATATATATATTCGCATCAATATACTTAGCATGTAGAAAATTATTAGCAGTGTACAAAATTATAAATCCAAAATTCAGTGAATTGGTTCCAGTCTTGTAAGAGGATAAATTTGTTTTAAGCAATGAGGTAGGATTTGTGAGAGTACTTTTACATTCTACAATAAGCTACACTAAGGGAAATATATATTTCTATACTAATATATTTAATATAAAAATATTTTCTGTACTATTTCATAACAATATTTATAGATGATTGACATAATTCAATAAATAGTGTACACTGAACACCATGGTTGTATTTCCTGTTGAAACTGTATATTTCTAATAGAAATAAAAATATAGGTAAATGTATATAGAAGGTCTTTTTAAATCAATGAAAATCAATGAAACATGATTTATCATTCTTTTATTAAATTTCATAGTATTAGTAAAAGAAACGTCATAGAATATAAAAAAATTTATTTATACTTCCCTAGCCTTCAAACATTTATATACATTTTATATCCATTACATAGCTTAAAAGAATAAAAGTAAAAGTTAAATGAATAAAAATAAAACATCGAAATACTTTAAATAAAACATTTTTGTGAATATGTGCAAAGCAGATTGCGATAAAATGGCACATTCTACAGTGCGTGGAATTTGGTATTGGTATTCTTTGTAGTCTACTGTAAAACTTCTCCAAGCACATTATAATTACAATTTTTATTAAACATTCAACGTATTTTTCTACATATTTTTTTACATCTTCCTTTAACTACGCTCCTTTTGAATGTGTGATTGTACAATTTACGTGTCATCTTAAAGTTTAAAATTTCATTTCAGAAAAAAATGTTTTTTTAAATTTTAATATTTGTCTGATTTAAAAAACAAACAAACGAACTCTAAATTTTTATAATTTTTAAATACCTGAAAAATTTATTCATTTTAAAACTAGGGCATCGAAAAAACTGTTGTTTATGATATTTTGACATTTAAAAACGTTACAGATTGTAGGATCTTACGCCTTAAAAATAATCTATCACAAAGTAATCATTAATTGCATTTCATGAAATTTCAAACTACAAAGTAATCTGGAGTTGTTATTTCAAACGCATTTTTTCCAAACCTTGCTCTAAGCATTGGGTGAGTAATTGTATCACTGACACAGTAAACCTTTAGCGTATATTTTAGAGACTTTTTCCGTTCCACTCGGAGGGTTAAAGAGTTATACAAACTGCTGGTGTTTTTAAACTAAATAGTAACAATTTGTTGGACCGGTAAAGGAAATTCATCTTGGAAGGCATAATTTTGTCTGACATTACATGCCTTGATTTTTGTTTTTGAAAGTATGTTAAAGAGAAATGTATGCAACTCTTGTTCCGGATATAGATGACTTCAAACGATGAATTACTGATATCACTGAAGTAATACCTGTAGAGATACTGCAAAACAATAAAGCACGTGAAAGTTAAATAAGCTGGTTATTTTGCTTGCTACAAATGGAATTGGCATTGAAGTTTTTTAGTGTTTTAAATTTTATTGAATTAAATTGTTTTAAATTGTTTTTACACCCACAAACACCCACATATAGTCTCAGTAGTGAACAGTTTTGTACCACAGATTTTTTTCACAAATATTTTTCAAATTTATAGTTATTGAAATTGAAAATTTACTTGTTAAATACTTGCTTTATTCATTACTTTATAGATACTTGCTAACATTTAAATCAGCTTTACAGTCTTTTCGTCTAGTTTCAAGTATAAAATAATATTAGACTGTCAAATCAGAAAGAAGAAAGGCAGTGAACTAGTTCTCGGAATTGTTAGTGAATAAATAAAAGAATTAAAGGAGGCATTTTAAGTAGAGTTCTTCTTAAAGTTTGAACTTGGTGAACGGGAAGAATAAATCTGATGCTTTATTCTTCTCACGACTAAAAACATTTAAAGAGGTTCAGTTCATTCAATAAACGGAGTTAATAGATAAAGAGATTATTTCTGTATTTACAGTTTGTCATGTGATCAGAATGGTATTCACAAAACCTGGAGATCCTTATTTCAGTTCCCACTGGAACTATAAGTTTTACACTTTTATATAAAAATATCTCCTAGAATCCTAGAATACATTCTTTAAAACATGTAGAAAAATGAAAAAAATATTATAACATAGAAATAAATATTTATAGTAAAAAAAGTATATTTTCAGCACATAAATAATTAAGTATTTATTATAAACATTGTAGAATACCTTGTACATAAAGTACCGTTACATAAAGAATTTCAAAATGTTTTTCTTCAAAATCTACTTCTGACCTCTCGAATGTTTAATATCTGTAATAATGATATGCTTTTTGTAACACGATGAATGAAAATGTGAGAACACTAAATTTAAAATAGCCATCTTATACAGATTTTATCAGCAAATTTATGCTTTTTACAGAAATATAGGAGAGAAACAATCTCCATAATCATCTTTTATAAGTCATTGTAAAAATGACATTCTTCTGTACTTTGAAAATATGCAGAAGGATGATATAAATGGGATATAAATAAATGACATAGAGGGTAAAATGAATAAAAACGAAAATGAAATATGATGAAAATCCTGTAAATTCTATGAACTATAACTGAAATATAATTTTCTTGAATAGCGATACACACACACACATATATATATACATATATATATATATATATATATATATATATATATATATATATATATATATATATATATATATATATATATATATATATATATATATATATATTCTAATTTGATAGAATAGTAAATAAATTAGGCTCTTTCAGTTTTATATTAAAATTCTGCATTAAATGCTTAGCGGTGTTATTGAAATTTATAAAAGTATTTTAAAGGAAAGAGGAATATGAAAAATAAGCTAAAATTTAGTTTGTAATATGCTTCTGATATCTACAGTTTTCTCATAACTATATTCTATTTTCTTTCTGAGAGATCTTATGAATTTTTCTACGTACAAACCAAAATGCGATATGTGCAAACGTGATAAATATTAATACAGAGAAAATATTTTTTTTATAAGACCATGATAATTAAATTCAGACTTTGAGGATGTAAACTGAACTATATGTATACATAGAAGTATATATAATTATATATATAAAATGTATATATGAATATATGTATGTATGTATCTCCTCAAAAAATTGTGGAACATTTAGCTAAAACAATTATCAGTTTTTCTGTTAACGGGGCCAAGTTTTTAACTATTCTAGTAAGTTTGCAAGAAGACTTTGTTCTGGGTATTTGGGGATCCCAAAAGATTTTTATCTCTTTTTCATAACTGATATTAAGTTTTATATTAAAACAGCTATATAAGCAATTAAAAATAGTTGATTTCCTAAAATAATTTGAAATTTTTTTAAAAACTTTTTATACATAAACTCAGTATTAGAATGTTTTATTTGGCAATTTATGCATATGGGTGACTTTTTTACGAAATTATTTAAATAGTACCAATGAATGTTACAATAGAATGTTCAATTCTTTTAATATCACTTTTCTTCCTCTACAAACGGAAAAGATTTGGCATGAAAGTGAACGGTAAAATTGAAGTTAAGATAGATATATTAGAAATTAAAGTATAATGAATGAAATAAATCTAGTTAAAAACAGAAAATGAAGATAAAAAAAGAAGAATAGAAGACACAGAAAAGAAGATTGGAAATCAGTCACACCAATACAAAAAAATCCCTGAATCTTCTCAACGATTATATTAAAAAATAACTATATCTGTGCATAACTCTTTGAAATAAATTTGTTTTCTTCTTACTTTTGTATTCCGTTTACTGTTAACCGAACGTTTTAACAGTTGACCCTACATATATTATTTCTAAATGTATTTCATCAGAAGTATTGTCTGGATAGAATGGTAGCATTAAGTATAAAGTTAATTAAGCTAGAATTAATATACTATGTGTGAATGCAATAATTAACATTTTGATAAACTTTTTTCTGTCTTAAAGGACATTAACTAAGATAAAGCATATGAATTAATACTTTTCTTACTAATAAATAAAAGAACAAGCTACCTGTAGCTCTAGCCTATATCATGTGCTTGGCCAAAAATAATGATTACTACTTAATTTAGTAACGTTAAGATTTTAACACTTATATTCATTATTTACAATTTCATATTTATACAATCAGGATAGTATTAAGGAAGCATCTTTGAAGGATTAAGTTATATAGCAATATTTAACGATTGAATTATCTAAATGTGAGGAGGTGACTACAGTCGAAAAAGCAGTAAATTATGACTTACTCGGACGAAGTTGAGAGATGGGACATATAGCAGAAACGGGAGCACATATAATGACGAAAGCTTGTCGAGAGACGGTTAGAGGCGAGTTAAGGAATATACGAACACGGAAACTCTGGCTTGACGATGGGACGTTCTTGAGACGTCACCTTCAGGGATCATTTCCTCCTTAGCCCTCTCTCTCCTCTTTTCTTCCCCAGAGTTCCTCTCAATCTCTCATTTGCTTCTCACCCAATTATATGGGATCTTATTGGATCTCACACAATCATATGGGATTTTACTGGATTTTGGTAAAAGTCCAATCAGATTTGCTCCTAGTACTAAATATTGGGTGTAGTGCTTTTGCTATTTGCATACCATGCACATTCAGGATCCTTCCCCAGATGTACCCCAGGGTCCTATAGAAAGTTTCCATATGAACCTCTTCAAGTTGCAGATGGCCACAGATCCTGACCTTTTGGCCTTACGTGATCCCTGTCCATTGCATTTGAACATACAACTCATCGACTTGTCCGTTTGCTTTCATTGCAATAGACCTCCCAAGGAGTCCGTGAATCAAGTCATTCATTCTGCCTTAATAAATCACCTTAAGAGTTACCACCTGCTATATAGATCTTTACTTATATTTATTCTGTCTAGATGAACTTACTGCAACATGTTTAGTTATATGATTTCATTCTTATATACTAAAACTAGGAAAGTAGCATAAATTGTTTGTTTCTTCTTATAAAAGGAATTAAGATTAATAGTAATTTTCTTCAATATTGCAAGCATGTGTTTTATCAATACTTTAAATAGTTTTTAATGCTATAGTATGGTACTAAAATATTTCAGTCACTGCAAGGTTACTTTTTTAGTTAATTTAGTATCTGGTTGTTGTTTGAAATATATTAATTAAAAAATCAACTTTTATAAGGGAGTTTATTTCGTATAATAACGTAAAAACAGAAGTATAGTGCATTATAAAATATAATTATCCTTTATGAACTTGAATGTAATTATAGTTCCCAGGTAACTTTAATACACGTTTCTATTCACTACCTAGTGGAAAGAATGTGTAAAAACAAATAATAATTTTTTTATTTATTAATGTGCTTAACATCTAAAATCTGGAGAATCTAGGGTTCAATATTTTAGCCCACTGTAAGTAATAAGTTTTTCCGTGAAAAAATATAATTCATGCCTGTAAAAGGTAGCTTTCGTAAACCTTACTGCAACATGTTATTTTAAAGTTTTTTTAGGTTTAACTTAGTAAAAAAGCCTTAAAATACAAAATCCCCTCGTAAGAAAAATTATTTTAAATTTTTTTCTTCAGACAGTAAGCTTACATATTCTTACGAAAACAAATGCATATTCTCTTTGCTATAAATTTGAATGTGGTAAAAATGAGAAGGAAGAAAAGAGAAAGAAAAATAAGAAATAATAAATCTTCAAAGCTTATATATATTCATTTTTCATTCATTTGCACTTTTCGCCCTGATGCTTTAAAATACTTTAAAGTGTTCCATATTAATCATCGGTGAAATTTCCTCGTATAAGAAAGTTTAGGGTTTCAATATTCAAATATATTGGCAGTTGAAAATTTCTCTTCGTAAAATATGTACACATTGCTAGATAACCTTATGATCTTGGAGAAGAATTCTCACTAATAGTCAGTCATTATTTCCTTCGTATATGCTAATCTACTTGCCAGTACGCCAGGAGTTTAAATTTTGTGATAATATTATTCCGGTTTGCCTTTAATTTACTTTTGAATCTACCACTAAAATACATCAAATTTATTTCTTTTATAATGTATTTCTCAAACGTGAATCGCTGCTCACTGTGACATTTAAAAATATTTCCGTTTGTAAGATATCTTGCATTACGTCAGTAGTACAGAATTGCAGCATTTTTAATTCGACCAAGAAAGTCCTGTTATACTTTTGTTTGGTTAGGTGAAAGTCAAATATTTAGTTCCACTTGAAAATTTCAAATATTTTATCAGAAAAATCGATAGTTTTCCTATTTTGCATCATCATGTTTTTATCTTGCAAATAATTTATAATTTTTATCAGCTATATATTGTGAACAAAGAATTATTTAAAACTATCAGCTGATTAGAAATTATGTATTATAATCTATTCTTATTAGAAACATGTGTCTACTCCTAATGCACTGTTATGAGTAAACTGTCTATTATATGTTTTATAGATCATGTACTCATTTAAGATTTGAAAATGGTTCGCTTATGATTGCACAATAATCAGGAAAAAAGTATGAGCAGAAATAAAATACAGTAAAGAGATGTATTGTTCTGATAATGTAAACAATTGGTTTTTGACTATTACCTTACCTTTAACAATATATATGTCCATTTTTGCCTTTTTTATATTATATTTTTATGTATATTTTTCATTTTTCTTTCATTTGAATTGGACAGTTTCTTTAAAATCATAGCTAAAAAAAGATTTTTTTTTAAATTTTCGTTTCAATAAAAATGTATTTGAGTTTTTAATGGTATTGAAATAATATTAATCCAAATTTTTATCCATTTCCAACCTTGCCAGGTACTAAACCCTAATAATTGTACATTTTTTTATTAATTAAGTTTAATGGCTTTTAAATATGTTTGTTCTTTTGGGGTTTAGTTAAAATCGAATTTTTGTTAAGAATTTGGAATGTCATAATAATAAGTAAAACAAATGCTTTAGTTCATAACACAAATATATGAGTTATTTTTCTTTAATTTCCCAAATATAATAAAAAGGCAAATTTTCCTTTAAACTTTATTCAAAATTGTGTAAAATATGTAATTTTCTGAAACTGTCAATATAATTCCATTTTGGTTCATAGCTTTATGCCTTCATTTAAATGAAAACATGGAATTTTCATTAAAATTTTTATTATAAAAAAAACTTTAAGGTAGGCACATGGATGAAAATTTACTTTCCTTATAAAAACAAATGGTTATTTCTTTTTAAATAAGATATGGTTTTATCATTTACACAAACAAGTTTTAGAGGGATATTAAACCACTTCTTTTTATGTATCGCGGGAGATATCCTTTGAAATAAAATATATCGAGACAAAAAGATCTATTTAATGAAACTTAATCAAATCCCTTTACGAGATCCTTTGATGATAAAACCCGCACCATAAATGTTTTGTCTGCTCTATTTACAGCAAAAGATAAAGTAATGAATACAAGAAGCCTTTCGTAGAGTAAATTTAACGTATACGTTGTGAAGATCTTTCAATCCCTTTCAGATTTTCAATCTCTAGGGAGTCACTGTTACTCCTTGCTTCTGACTGCTTGCTTTTGGGGTAAAAGAAAATATTCTGTAGAAGATCGGATTTGTAGTTAAGTAGAGAAAATAAATGTCATTTGACAGATGGCGTGTTTTTCAAATAACGTGGAATTTTTTTTCTTTACTCAATTAGTTTTCCTTTAATATTCTCAAAAATGTGAGCATGACTATAATTTTAGATGATGTTGAATGAATTATGTATTTTCTAAGTATTCTTATCGCAATCACAACTTTACGAATAAAATATTCGTTTTTTGTATGATGTAAATTTAGATTATTCCTGTTTTAGAATCTAAATATTCATGTGTTTTTATTACAAGGAATATTACAAGTATGAGACTCATAAATGGTTTCCAATACAAAATAGATTTTGATCTAAAAATAAATTTTTGTTTCATTCTTTTCTGATATATTTGGAAAGTGTCTAAATTTTAATATAAATGAAAATAACTATTTGTGATTGCAGTTGCATATGTATTTGTAATATTTTAAACATTTTTAAATGCGTTTAACGTAAGTAGTGATGTCATCATTTAACATTTTATTGTGTGTTTTACACTTTATACACTTAATGAAGGGACTTTAAACCTAAAATAAATGCTATGATAATTATTACACTTTCAATTTACTTAAACAATGCGTTTCACCTGGAAATAATGTCATGAAAATATTATTATAAGATAAAAGTTTTGAGAACATACAATTTTCTGTATACACATATTAAATGCATATCTGACCTTAGTATTCTATAAGAATTACACTCATATATAATTTTTTTTCCAAATTTAAAAGCAAAGAACTTCTTTTTTAATGGTATTTTCCCATTGATATATACATAAAAATAAAATCAAAAACGAAAATGACCATAAGTCACTATGAAAAAGTGTAAAATTTTGTGAAAATAATTCTAGGAACTTTTTGAAATTTTTTAATGTTTTAAAATATTTAGCATTTAAACCTCTTTCATGCCGAACGAAGGTCGAATGGTTAGGGTGCTGGCCTTCGGAACCGGAGTTCGTGGGTTCGAATCTCACTATAGCATGGATGTTCGTTGCCATTTCAAATAGGTCCTGGTCTCATTAGCCTTCGTGTTGCAAAAAGTAGACCGTAGCGCTCCAAAACCAAACCAAACCAAACCAAAACCCTTTAAGTTATTTCTGAGTGTTTTTTAAAAATATGGTTTATAAGGCTGATAGATATCCCAAGAGAATTTAAAGGTAAATAAATAATTATAATAATTATAAATAAATAATAATAAATTAATAGGTGAATAGGCTTGTAGTGGAACACCTACAGATCAAAATTTTACTGCAAGAGGGTTATTTGACTACGAGATAAAGTTTGAACACAATATAAAACAAATACGAAAATCTTCCTAATTCATTCTTTGCCAATAGTGAGTTTTTAAATCATGGAATCCAGTACTGAAAGGTATTCTACGCGTTAGGCAAACTTATGGTTCAGTCACTGGACATTATTCCATCTTTAAGATAGATACATTAATATACAGTTTCAACGTGACTGTAAATATGGAAAAATATTTTATTCTGTGTGCACTAGGCTTGAACATTTAATATTCTATTAGTAATTTATTTATGTAAATATAGTATGCATTTAAGACTTTTAAAATATAAGGATATTAATTTTTTATTTGCAACTGTTCTTTAAAATGAACCACGAATATCTCTTTCAGACAAAATTTGTTAATTTTTATGTACACTATATCTTTTAAACAGTAGAATAAATTTCGGTTTTATTAAAACTATAAAAGTAAAATATTAAAAAAAACTTTACGATAGGAAAAAATATAATTTTTTTTAGTACAGAATGATTAAAATAGTTCTTTGAACTGCAAATTTTATAAATCTTCCATTTTTAAATTTTCTTTTTTTTAAATTTATGTATTTTCTGTAAGGTAAATATTTAAAACTGAATACATTTACTCATATTATTGATATATTCAACTAGAAGTTTGGAATATTTAAAGCATAAAATATTGGGAAATTAAATGTGTTTTTGAGAAAATTAAACACTTTTGAATAAGTTCCGAACTGATCCCTAGTATAAAACATAATTGCTATATTCTTAAACAAGAGATTATATATATATATATATATATATATATATATATATATATATATATATATATATATATATATATATATATATATATATATATATATATATATATATATATATATATATATATATATATATATATATATATATATATATATATATATATATGTATATATATATATATATATATATATATATATATATATATATATATATATATATATATATATATATATATATATATATATATATATATATATATATATGTATATATATATATGTATATATATATATATATATATATATATATATATATATATATATATATATATATATATATATATATATATATATATATATATATATATATATATATATATATATATATATGTATATATATATATATATATGTATATATATATGTATATATATATATATATATATATGTATATATATATATATATATATATATATATATATATATATATATATATATATATATATATATATATATATATATATATATATATATATATATATATATATATATATATATATATATATATATATGTGTTTGTTATATATATATATATATATATTAATTCAGTTATATACTTATGCGTTGTTTTCAACACAAAACGAGTACATCTGTTTTAATTATCTCAAAATTTTTCTTTTTAACGTACGTCCTTTTACTACTTGGATACTCAATTAAGGTTTCTTTTAGAAATAACTTTAGCCGTTAATGGAATTCTATACAATGAAATCTAACCAAACATTTGATATTTCTAGTAAATTTAGTTCTGCATTATACTCACATTAAACGTAATTCTAAGAAAGAGAAACATATAATAATATTTTAATTTAATTATTATTATATTGTAAAAAGCAATAAAAATTTCAATCTTAAATGACCACTTTGTTCAGAGTTATTTCGTATATGCAGTTTCGAGGAAAAAGTGTGAAAGCTATACTTTTGCTTTCATGAACAAATTTATTAAAAATGTATAATTGTTGAATAAGGTATATTTAAAATGAAAATATTATTTTTCAATAGCTCAAGAAAATTTATCATAAATAATATATGTATTTGTTTTTCGTGAACTTATCATCCGGAAAACCAAACAAAAAAAAATTATAATCCATTAGAATATTTTTATATTAATATTCTTTTCATCAAGCTCTTTGTTTGAAACAAATTACATTTAGTGCGATATGTCTGTACTTAACTGTGCATTAAAGAACATTTTAAATTAAATTTAAAGCTTAGTTTATTCTTCGCTTATACACATGTAAAACAAACACATGATTTACAAATGTATGTTATAAAAAAGATAACCAAAAAGCAAAATTTTTGAAAACTTTTTTGGAAAGTGACGAACATAGGTTCCTTAATCTTTGCTTTAAAAGTTTTTTAATGAATATCATTGGTTGAAAAGCTCCGAACGTAGTTTTGATTGATATATGCTTTTGCTATTTTTAATTTTTTTATCGTAAAGTTTAGGAATCACAAATTACATAAAATTACTATTTTTCCAGACGTGACGACCGTCATTTGTTAAAAGAATTTTTATAGACTGAAAAATATTTTTTCTATATTAAGTTTTTCTCCTTAATTTTTGTGAGTGTTTACCATAACAACTAAAACATTTTTTAAGCTGTAAAATTCTTTCAAAAATAACTTGATAACAAAAATAACTAAAAATGGTCATATTATGCCCAAAATAAATTTAACTTACAATTTGTGTATTTAAAGTAAGACATTTAACACATACCTGTATAGACATATATATATATATATATATATATATATATATATATTATATATATATATATATATATATATATATATATATATATATATATATATATATATATATATATATATATATATATATATATATATATATATATATATATATATATATATATATATATATATATATATATATATATATATATATATATATATATATATATATATATATATATATATATATATATATATATATATATATATATATATATATATATATATATATATATATATATATATATACATACATATATATATATATATATATATATATGTATATATATATATATATATATATATATATATATATATATATATATATATATATATATATATATATATATATATATATATATATATATATATATATATATATATATATATATATATATATATATATATATATATATATATATATATATATATATATATATATATATATATATATATATATATATATATATATATATATATATATATATATATATATATATATATATATATATATATATATATATATATATATATATATATATATATATATATATATATATATATATATATATATATATATATATATATATATATATATATATATATATATATATATATATATATATATATATATATATATATATATATATATATATATATATATATATATATATATATATATATATATATTATATATGTATATATATATATGTAATGAAATAATTATAAAATTGCTGGACAAGGAGAAAGCTAAACAACTAGCAGTAATAACGATTTTTGTAGTCTGGCCACATTGAAGAGAACAGCACAAGTCTAATTAAAACTTTATTTTAGCTCTGCTAAAACGGACATCTTTACTAGTCAACGACAGACAAAGGAAAGACACAAAAATCTCTCTGCTTGAACAGAGGTGCACCCAAGAACAAAGACAGAAAGAATTTTCCCAAGGGCAAGAAACTCACTCAGTGAATTTAAACTGTATAGAATATATTATGATGATGAAAAATGTGGAGCCATTTGCCGGCGACAGCTGGAAAAAGTGTGGAATAGACAGAAAATTTACCCCTATAAGACAGAAAGCTGTGGGAAATTTATCCAAAGAATTTTAAGTCGAAGATGTTTCTTTGATTTAGAGGCTGATAAAAATATTTTAAAGAATTATAATGGGAACTATATATCCTTAAATAGTTCTCCCACATTTAGATAAATATATTAGAAATGACATATTACATTATGAAGTACTGATTAAAAATATTGTAAATTAGTTTTGACTATTGTCGTACAAAATTTTCACAAAGTGCTTCCATATACTATATAATAAATGACCTTTAAAGCTTAAATTTCGCTTACTTAACCTTTTTCATAACCAAATTTATTTACCAATTTAACTTTCGAGAATAAACGTATCGAGCGAAAAACTTATCTCTACTCATATACAGCTTTAAATTTCGTGATGCTCTCAAAGATCAAGGAATGAAAACCTAAGACCATTTATTTTGTCTCCAAATTGTTTCAGCAGTTTAAATGTCAGTGATAAAATTTCACTAGAAGATGAATGAAACGATATTTTGACACCAAAACGTTAACAGCGATTCGGGTTCATAAATCATTCCAAAGAGTTTGTTTGAAACCAATATTTTTATTTATTTTTTTGTATAGAATACAATTTGTTTTCAGAAGTAGTTGTTTAGTCTACCGTGTGCTTATAAAATGAATGTTAAATTATTGGTAAACTTTTTTCATTTTATAACGATAAAGTTTTTATTGAGTTGAATTAGTTTTTATTATGATTAAAGGAACGTAAGTTTAATTATAGCACTATGATGACTCTAATTTCTATCCTTCAAATTATAAAAAAATGAATTGAAACGAGAACTGGAAACCGTAAAAAACCTATATATACTTTAAAATCTTTGTGAAACGGCATTTTAAATTTTATATCATTGGTCAAGGCATTTGTATTAAACAGAATAAAATAAAAATTAAATTATTAAAACCAGTCTCATTAGTCATTTAGAACTTAAAAAATAAAATATGAGCAGTATTTTACTGTTTACTGTAGTAACATTTAGAGAAAATAAGTTAAATTATTTCATATAATTATTAAATTACTTAATATAACGTCGAAGTAATTTAAAAATTTTATAATTTTTATACGTGCCATAGGTGTGTAACTCAAGAATAGATTTATAGAAGTTTTATTATTTGCCATCTTCTTCATGACTTAAGCATGTAAGAAAATAAATTAGTGAAACTTCACCGAATATCCAATTTATTACATATAAATGCATATGTAATGATTGTAACAAAGAGTTACAGTTGGACAAAGCCAGAGCGACACCGACCTAGAGGTGAAAGCGGAGTGACCCTCCTTCGACCCCATTGTTCAAGAGGGGTTGCTAACCGCGGAGTAGCCCGCTTCGGCCCAGCAATGCTGCCCAACGAACTTTTTTTAGAGGGATCTGGAGGCCCCCTCTTAGAGAGAGAGCAAAGGAGAAGGAGCTTGGAGCTTTGGATCTTCTGCAAGAGTTCGAGCACCATTTTTTTTATCAAGACACCATGTTTGATAGATCTTCGATCAAGTGTGAAAATTTTGGCATCATAACCTAAAAATCATTTTACATTTTATATCCTATTTAACATTTCTATTAAAATTATAATAAACAAAAATTCAGGAGGAAAAAAAATGGTGCTCAAACTCTTGCAGAAGATCCAGCGGGCTACTCCGCTGTTAGCAACCCCTCTTGACCAATGGGGTCGAAGGAGGGTCACTCCGCTTCCCCCTCTAGGTCGGTGTCGCTCTGGCTTTGTCCAAATGTAACTCTTTGTTACAATTATACATTGACAAATAGACAATACAGTAATCGGAAAATAGTCTTTTTACCAATAATGGTATAAGGAAACATGTTACATTGTATTAAAAGAAAATTATAACATTCGTGATTAGAAATTAAAACATTCCTTATATTATGATTACTAGTGTTGTTGGTGAAAGAGAAGAATTTAAGATAATAATAATTGTGAATTTTATTTATTATCTATTTATTTCTTGCTTTGTTTATCTTAAAATAGTGAAACTTCAGACAGTTTAAAAAATGCGTGGGTTCAGAAGTATGACATTGCCTTAGGCGCTAGAAAAAAGTTACAACAAATAACTGGGATTGTAAGAGAACAAAAACATTAAAATATCAGCCAGCAGGAAGAGTGACAAATAGACATTCTTCTATTTCAAGCTTACTCTGGTTTGATCCAACATACTTATAAAGTATTAGAAGTTGCAACAGGGAATTTAAATTTGCTACTTTATTTCCCATTCCAAATCCCTATAATCCCTCGAAAGTTGACTGTAGACTCTTTTTGTGATATATTTTCACTTTACACTCGCCGCTGAATTCTTTATTAAAGGCGGAAAAATATTAATACTGAATTCCGGTTTTAAATATTGTCTTTATAAAAGTATGTAATTTGATAAATATTACATGTTATATGATTTATTTATATACAATATTAAAAACATTTGAGTAGATAATTCTATTTTTTACGGGTTTGTCTTTCTCTTTGTCAAATATTGCACTGTAGGCTGAAATATTTTAAATACGAATTCGATTCTTATATTTTTCTTGAGTATCTGATACAATTTTATAAATACTGCATGATGATAAAACCACGAGTAAATAATTTTTGTGTTTTACATTATATATTTAAATTTACATTAATCAATAAATACACTATGTGGTCATTTCTTAAATATAAAATTCAATGTTAATATTTTTATTGCCATACATGATTTGAAAATCACTACAGAATTTTAAGAATTTTAAGGGTTTGTCTTTCTCTTTACACTGGTCGTCAAATATTGCACTGTAGGCGGAAATATTTTAAATACGAATTCGGTTCTTAAATTTTTCTCGAGTATCTGATACAAATTTATAAATACTGCATGATGATAAAACCAAGAGTAAATAATTTTTGTATTTTACATTATATAATTACTTTAATCAACTTTACATTAATCAATAAATACACTATGTGGTCATTTCTTAAATATAAAATTCAATGTTAATATTTTTTATTGCCATACATAATTTGAAAATCACTACAGAATTTTAAGAAGTTTAAGGGTTTGTCTTTCTCTTTACACTGGTCGTCAAATATTGCATTGTAGGCGGAAATATACTTAAATACGAATTCGGTTCTTAAGTTTTTCTTGAGTATCCAATACAATTTTATAAATACTACATGATGATAAAACCACGAGTAGATAATTTTTGTATTTTACATTATATATTTATCTTTACATTAATCAATAAATATTCTATATGGTCATTTCTTAAATATAAAATTTAATGTTAATATTTTTTATTGACATCGATTGAAAATCACTACAGAATTTTAAGAGCATTTGAGTTGATATATTTTATTATTTGTATTATATTTTATAGTCTCTTGTACAAAGTAAAAGAAAATATTGTAATCACGATATATTTCAAAATTCAAATTTCACCATAAATATTTATTTTGACCATGACTGACAGAACTTTGAACATTTTAAGTGATACGTCTGCATGCAAGTACCAGGAAATTTTAATTCCCAGAATTTAATTATCCATTTGGGTCATTATTATACAAATTATAAGTAGTTTTTTCTTGACGTATTTGCGTAAGTATAAACGTATATTCGTGCGTATGTGCGTATTCACTTATGTAGATATGTGCGTATATATCTTGCAAAACTCTAAAAATATTAACCACAGATACTCGAAGTTTTTTTTCTTGTAGGACTGTTATAATGCTTAGTTGTGTATCTTCTCTTTTAATTGTATTCTTATATCTATGTAACGAAAAATTTCAGTATAACGACTAATTACACTGTTGGGCATACTTGACAAATCAAACACCGAAATTTCTAAAATTTAAAATTAGACCTGTATTTTCTTCATTAACGTGTAAGGAGTGATTTAAAACATATAATGTTAATTACACTCGAAACGGACGAGTTTAATTATTCAAATAATGTATTTGTATTCACTTTATATTTACATCTAAAGGTGTCATAGCAAATGTATATATCATAAAGGTGCAATTCATTCACAATATTTTCCCCATCAGATAAATGTAACAGAATGTTAAAAACAATTTTATTATATATTTTATTATTTATTATTATTCAAATAATACATAATTTGTATTAGAAAAATGTAAATATTACTTATCATTGAAAGTAATTCTGCATTATCAGTTTGAATGCTTTGAATACTTTTCTAATAAACGGAAGTAATATATTTATTAAATACCAGATTATTTGAATTTAAATACCAGATTGTTTTTATTTAGTCTCCAACTTTTGGCTATTAATAGCTAACTTTTCTGGTTTAGAAATTTAGTCCTTTTTAATCTACTATATTGCTTTACGTTGGCTTGTTTCATCTTTCATATCAAAGTGCAGTCATTATTCAATTCTTAATCTGTTAAAATACTGATGAAAGCTCAATCTTTTAACTTGACTGATATCCTATCATTCCAAGCTCTAAAACAAAGCACTTTAGCGTAATCTATTTAACATGGCATGTATAAAACTGTTAAACTAATTTTCTGTGCGCGTAGCCTTTTTTTCAAATGAATTCTTTTTTATATGTTATATTAAAGAGGAAAATACATAAACAATATTTAAAAGTTTCTTCTCAAATATTTAACAGAGGTGTAAGTTATAAAAAGGGACACTAAGGTTGCAGTTACCAGAAGACAAGTAATTTAGCAAATACTTTTTATATTTATAAACTATAATTAAAATATTAAATTACTAACAAATATAAAAGTACTTTTATCTTAGTATTATTAATCGGTTCACAAAATAATATTTTTTAATAAATGTTATTTTCTATTAGTTTTAAAATACTTGCTTTGAGTTTCTGCATCTCAGTACTAACATGTAACACCACGTCACGTTTACCTTAGGTACATGAGTATAACATCGAGTTAGGTTTATATTTGAAATGCGTTTTCACGACAACAGTTTTCCCTATTAGTGTTGATGATCGTTATACTTGCTTAATTAGGTTTTAGTTTTGTTATGAATTTAAAAAATGTTGATAATATTTATTAGTATACAAAAACCAATGTAACGTTTTCGAAGTTAACTTCGTCCTACAAGCATAGCTGTAAACGTACACCATTTTTGTTTATGTGTAACAACATTTAAAAAAAATATCTAGATGTGACATTTTTATACATATCATAAAAACATCATAGTTTTTATAAACTAACAAAATTTGTGTTATTTCCTTAATATTCGGGTACATTTAGTCTGGAATTTTGAAAACCATTGAAAAATTAACTGTGCAACAATTTATTTATAAGTGTTAGATATTAAATTAGACTTACTCTTCGTTCTTACAACCAGTTAAATACTTCTTTTCTTTTTATATATATATTTTTTATTTTATTAAGGAAAATTTTAATTGCATTTAAATGGTTATTCTTCCTAATTTAGTAAAACTAATTAGTATTTAACTACTATTTAATTATAGAGTATGTAATACTATGAATGTCGACGTCTGAAAAAAAAAGTATATGTTATATTTTAATCCCTCTAAATTCACACATGTACTTTCTGCGATAAATGAAAAACGGAATTATAAAGTTGTAGCATAAAGATAAAAAATTACATTTTTCGCAGTATGATTTAGAATTGTACATTTATGGTTTTATCAAAAGAAATTACTTTAAGGGATTCCCAAAATATATGGGTTTAATAGTCAGAAGGTTACTTATTGATTAACTTTCGTTTAACATAGTAAGAAGGGATATTTCGGAAGTTATATGAGTCAGTTGAAATTAATTTTTAATGACAATCTACCTGGAGAGTACATAATACTTAAAAGCCGATCAGCAGAATGAAAAAAGATATGATATTTATCTAAATTAAATTTTTTCATCTTGTGTTAACTTGTTTACATATCTAAAAACAGAGTCCCCCCTCCCAATTGGTATCTGATAAATTTCATTTTAGAATATATTTCTAACAATTGACCTTCTAATTGAATATAAAATCTTAATTATAGGAACAAGTTAGACAATTTTTGATTGAAATGAATGGGGAGAATTAGTTTTTATTCGTCTTTTTATCTCTGTAATTTGAATGAAATTTTTAATCAAGATTTTTTTGTGATCTTCTCTTATAGATGCTAGCAAATATAATTAGAGCCTTAACTTTTCTAAGAATATGACGATAAATTCTACATTTTAAATATGTATTATACATTTGGGATAGTTAATCATAAGCCATCTTTTTTAAAATATTTATTTTTTTTTTAAAACTAATAAAATTTAATATTTTCATGCCAAGTAAAACATTTAAACAAAAGTTCAAAGTCTTTTAATGACGTACTTTCCTTAATGTGAATTTGTGTTACTGCTGCAAACTAGCCAAATTCAATCCAACTTTACATGTTTGTCTATATATATCAGTGTAGTATAAAATGTGCATAACTGTGAAATATCAGGGAAATGCAGTTACGGTAATTTAAATGTATATTATAAGTTTCTTATGATTAATACAAATTGGAAGATTTAAGTTTTAGTTAAATAAAAATTATGGATCTTTTGTTTAATTGTTATTATAAACAGTGAAGGTAAACATTAAAAGAAATATATTCATTTTACAAAAATTCTTACACTTATTTTATGTAAAAAACTAATGGCTTTTTTGTTTTTGAAACATATTTTTTTAAACCAGTTTTAATTTGTAAGACAAAAGATAAATATTTAATATATCTCAAAATATACGTTAGTTAGAAATTATCAAATTTCAAGTGCATTTCAGGTTTCAAATTTTTTACTCTAGAAACAATTTAAAGGCATTAATAATAATTAAAATGTATTGCTTGGCAATAATTATTATATTTAATATGAGGATACGAATGCAAAAGTTTTTTTTTTCCTTTGAGCTTCATTTATAGCTATTTTTTGCAATTCCATCAGTTAGAAATATGATATATTCAACCATATTTTCCTGGTCTCAAATGTCACTTTAAAATTTTTAATATATCAAAATGTATAAATTTCGACGAGAAGTTTCAACGCGGTTTTAGAAAATTTTTGAGAAATAAAATATGAAAATTATATATGAGGAGGAATATATATAATCAGGGAAATCTTCTTGTTATGTCGAATGAATTTATGAATATATTCATTCGACATAACAAGATTTCCCTGATTTTTTTATTTTAAATTTAACCGCATTTGACAAAGAATTAATTCCGATATAAGCAGATAATAACTAATGTGTGGTATGAATAATTCTTTTACAATTAAATTGATTTCTTATATATATATATATATATATATATATATATATATATATATATATATATATATATATATATATATATATATATATATATATATATATATATATATATATATATATATTATATATATATATATATATATATATATATATATATATATATATATATATATATATATATATATATATATATATATATATATATATATATATATATATATATATATATAATATATATATATATATATATATATATATATATATATATATATATATATATATATATATATATATATATATATATATATATATATATATATTATATATATATATATATATATATATATATATATATATATATATATAATATATATATATATATATATATATATATATATATATATATGTATATATATGCATATATATATATATGTATATATATGTATATATATGTATGTATGTATGTATATATATATATATATATATATATATATATATATATATATATATATATATATATATATATATATATATATATATATATATATATATATATATATATAAATATATATATATATATATATATATATATACATATACATATACATATAAATTTAATAAATTTTAATTGTTTAATATTAGAAATAAACTCTAATACAACAATCTAATGTTTAGAAATTTATATATTTTCATTTTTAATATTTTTTAAATGAAACATATGTTATTCGAAATCATATATATATATATATATATATATATATATATATATGTTTTTATTCTTTACATGAAAATTTCGTAAACAAATTCACCAATTTTAACTTCCAAATATTTTAAATATTTTTCTCATGTCTATTCTAATCAATTTTTTTAATATTTCATCCATAGAACGTAATGAATTGTTTGTTGGTTTATACGTTTACCTTGGTATATTTTCATTTTAAAATGAAATATTTCTTCTCACTTGGAAAACATATACAGGTGTCTTTAAGAAACGAAGGATAAATCAAGGGCTTTTAGGAAGGAAGATATTATTCACGAATTCGATCATCTGTATCTTCAATACAACCTGTTTCTCAAAGGGTTACATGAAATAATACTAAACGAAAAGCAATTCCCCACCAAATAAAACACATAAAAAATTCGTGACTCTTGTGCAATAAGGAAACAAGAAGCAATTCATGCAATCCAGACCAAGTGCAATCCAAGTCTGTTCGAGAAACACTCTGTACCTAGGGAGATAAAAATTCAGAAAATAGTAGATGCTGTTTCCAACATCTCTTCAAAATAGAGAAAAGCTATGAAAAGATTTGGAAAACATTCGAACTCTGATCCAAAGAAAAGAATTTTGAATTGAGGCCCTTTTTTTCCTTCCGAACTCTAGAAGTTTTGTAATCAATATATAAAGTTTCAATACGGGAAATTCTCTTTTCTTTAACGTTGTAATTAAATTCAGAGCTATATATATAATTATACATATATATATATAAATCTCTCTCTGAATTATAGATATGAATATATATATTTTTCGAGGAAAATAGTACTTTCTTCGAAGAATTGACATGTGATTTAGGGTAAGTGTAAGAACAATGTAAGTTACAATTATTAATTGAATCTTTAGTTTGGGTTTGGTTTAGGTTTAGGAGTGCTACGGTCTACTTTTTGCAACACAAGGGCTAATGAGACCGGGACCTACTGCTTAAAGCCGATTCCGAACGGCTACAAACATCCATGCCATAGTGGGATTCGTACCCACAAAGTCCGGTTCCGAAGACCAGCACCCTCACCTTTCGGCCATCGTTAGTTTTGAAACATGTATATATATATATATATATATATATATATATATATATATATATATATATATATATATATATATATATATATATATATATATATATATATATATATATATATATATATATATATATATAATATATATATATATATATATATATATATACATACATATATATATATATATATGTATATATATATATATGTATATTTATATGTATATATATATATATATATATATATATATATATATATATATATATATATATATATATATATATATATATATATATATATATATATATATATATATATATATATATATATATATATATATATATATATATGTATATATATATATATATATATATATATTTATTTATTATATATATATATATATATATATATATATATATATATATATATATATATATATATATATATATATATATTATATATATAATATATATATATATATATATATATATATATATATACGGTGGAAAGTATTATTTAGAATTATAAATAGATTTTATTTTCTCAGATCTATTTTCATCATTCATTAAACACAGAACTATTCAAATTTAAAACTAATCAGTCATAGCTAAAAACATTTATTATTCAGATAATAAAAATAGAACCATTTTAAACTTACTAGACCCGCTTCGAGAAAAGGGTTAAAAAATGCCTACATTTTGAAGACTGCTAAAAATGTGATGATCTTTCTAAAGAGAAAATTTCATAAAATGTGTTAATTTGATAGCAAGGTTTAAGTCTTCAGCGAGGATATCTTTTCTTCATTGAATATCTGCAAGTATGAAAAATGTTAAAAAGTTAAAATTTAAACAGTTTAAAAATTCATTGCGTTCTATTATAATCATAATATTCTTATAAATACATACATACATGCATACATATGTATATAGGCAAGGAGAAGCCTAAATGATTAGCTTCTGTTGAATATAGTACTCCTGGCGCCATTGAAAGAGAACACATAATTCTGAGAACAATTTAAATCTTTATTGAGTAGCTGCTAAAAAGACATTTTCAGCAGTCAAAGGCATACAAACGAAAGTACTTCGAAAAACGTGGTGGAACAAGAGTGGACTCCAGATCGAGAACTACAGGAAACTTGTCTGCAGTTTAGAAGTCCCCCGTACTCAGAGTTTAAGGTAGAATTTGATCTCAAAATTAATAAAAAAATATGATGATTTTTATCTAATATATATGTAAAACGAAAATATTACTTTCCTCGAAGAATTGACATATGGTTTAATGTAAGTGTAAGAACAATATAAGTTACAATTTTTAATTGAATCCTTAGTTTTGAAAGTTGTCGGAGGAATGTACTCTGAAGGATCATTTTACTGCAGGTTTACGGTAGAAGGCAACTCGCTGGATCATTTTCGTCTTAAATTCCGAGATTTGCCGGACAGGTGGGGCACACACAATAGACTACTGTCTATCTATTTATTTGGGAAAATGCCGTCCTGAGGAGTGGATAATCACGTTTTAAATGCCCATGAGATAGAGTTTTAAATAAGTATTTTTTTTGGTTAGTAAAGCAGATATGGTAGCAAAACTATCTATCTTTTGGGAAAACTTTCTATCCAGTATTTCAGCTTTCCTTTATTTAGAAGTAAATGCATAAAAATGGCTATTGAGAGTAGATATTTGAAAATTTACCGTTTAGAGGTGTTCTCTATGCGGACGTGTCTCTATTCTTTTTCAAAAATTTATCCGTTTCTGCATGATTTTAAAGGTTATCACAGTGACAATGTTCTAGAAACCAGCGAGTAAAATCAAGGAGGTTAGCAAAATTAGGTTCAAGTAAAAAATAAAAACACCTTCCCCTTCTTCTTTAGAAATGGCTGCTTTATGCACCTCACTAAGGCGAGGCCATGTATGTCTAGTTATGCAATGGAAGTTTTACGGAAGAACAGCAAATATATATCATTATCTTCATAAATTCTGACCTCGATTCATGGGATTTCTGCATGTTTCCTCAAAACCAGGAGAGTGCTTTTGCTTCAGAATGACTTCTTTGTTCTCGACGATAATACGAAACTTTGTATTTCTGATTATGTAATGGACGCTTTACATAAGAACAAAAAGTGATCACATAACTCTTTTTTTATAATTTTTGCCATCGATTCTTTGCGATTTGTGCCTGTTTCCTCAGACTTTTCTCAGTTTGAGAAGAATTCTCTAAGAACAGACTTTTCTTGATTAAAAATTGGATACCACTTTGTGACAGATGCATTGTGGCTTACGGTAGACAAAGGAGAACATGTAAATAGATTAGAATTAGAGGTAACCTTATTTTTGTATTAATAAAGGCTTATCTAGCATCATATTGCAAAGTTATATAACAACGTAATTTTTCGTAACCTACCTAAAGAATATTTTACTAAATTATATAACTAAATTTTTAATATTTACTAAAGTATGTTTCAGAAAATTCGAATAACAAAAAGGAATTATTTCGAAGCCGTAAACTTTAATAAATCTCTCTTTGAAATTTTCGTGTTTTGGAGGAATTAAAAATATACTAACAATGTAGTAAGTAGAGTAGCAGTAAAATAATTATTTTTATATATTTGGAAACGAGTTATTTTATGCCTTAAAAATATGTTATTGAATATATAAATTGATTAAATTCATTTTAAAAAATGCTCAAGATATATAATTGCATAATTTGCTGCTAATTTTCCTTAATAATATTTAATGTTGCAATTTTTATAGAATAAATTTTAGGTTTTTGCTACAAACATTAAACATTTAAATTAACATTTAAGTTTTTGGTATTTTTAGGGTGAGACTAGACTGAATAGGAATTTATTTTGGATTTAACCTATTTTTTAAAAATCTAATATGTTATTACCAATATATTTCTGAAAATGTAGTCCAAACTTAAAAACAAATTATTATTTTAAAAGTTATTAATCATTTAATTCCCTCAGAACCACTTGGAATAACGATATTATACGTTTTGTCCCAAATAGAGGTATTGGATTTATAATATACCTTATAGATCTTTGATAGAACAAAATGTAGTTGTTTTCATGATCGTTAAGGAGAAATGCAAATGAAAAATAATTATAGTAAAAATTAACATTTTTTCTTTACAAAATGTGATTATTAAATATCTAAAGTATCAAATTCACCAAATAGGAATTCTGAAACCTATTAGTTTGAACTAACATTTATTATTTAATTTCCAATACTATATATGACAGCTCAATTTCAACTGTAGTATTCCAGATATTCATAAAATTCAATACTTTTGGCTGTAAGCTTTAAAACTATTACTAGGATTAATTGTATCGTAAATTTTTGTAATAATGTTATTTGATATAAAAAATAATAGATGATTAAACATAGTTTTACTTTTTATTGTTAGTTGTATCTCTTGAGGTAATCAAGTTTTCATTTCGATTCGTTGAGCTTATTCCACCGTTGTTAATGATGTTACACAAGGTGTTTATAATGAAATAAACTAGATAGCAGAAAAGAAGAGGATATTCTGTGTTTCAAATGCATCTAGACATATATACGAGGGTTGCTATTTATATTTCTGGCCTAATAATGAAAAAACAAATATGTAGGATCGAAATTGGTTTTATTGTTTTTCAAAATATTCTCCATGATGATCAATACACTTTTGCATGCGCTTGAACCAATTTTCAAAGCACCTTTTCCAGTCCGATTGAGGTAACTCCAAAACATGCGTTTTGAATTCATCAACCGTTCCTTCGGATGTCGAAAATACAGTTGTCCACGTAATTTATTTTTGATGTGTGGGAATAAGAAGAAGTCATTGGGTGCCAAATCAGGGCTGTACGGCCGATGACCCATCAGTTCGATCTTTCGCCTTCAAATACCTTTGTTTGAGTCGATGTGTGAGAGCTCGCATTGTCATGATGAAGAATGATTCGCCTGTTCTTCTGCATTTTTCGAATTTCTCCGATGACTTCTGGCAAACAAATGGCTGTGTACCATTCAGAATTGACCGTCCTACTTTGCTCTAACGCCCCTGTTGCCACATGACCGTTAATGCCGAAGAAACAGGCAATCATTTGTTTAGATGTTGGTTTTGCCTCGTCTTGGAAGACCCATACAGTTGATTGCTGTTTTGTTTCCGGCTCATATGCATAGATCCATGATTCGTCACCTGTGTAGATGTTATACACAGCCTTCGATGTACCTTGAAGGTATTTTTCCAATATTTCCTTGTACCAATCGACACGAGCCTTTTTTTGAGCCTTTGTCAGATTATGCGGGATCTAACGCGAACAATATATATATATTTTTTTTTACGCTCAAATGTTCATGCAATATTTTATTGATGCTGGTCATACTAATGTCCAAAGAAGCCTCTATCTCACGGTATGTCACATGACGATCTTACTTAATCAGTTCATGCACAGCATCGATCTTTTCTGGCACAACAACGGATTTTGGACGACCTGCACGGGATTCGTCCTGGATCGAACATCGACCACGATTAAATTCATTATACCAATTTTTTACAGTGCTGTAGGATGGCGCTTTATCGCTGTATAAAGAATTAAGTTCATCGAAGCACTCTTGTCTTGACAATCCACGTCGAAATTTATGAAAAATAATGGCACGAAAATGTTCACGATTCAATTCCATTTTTTGAAAGAGAAGAACTTTTCAATTTACTGTCAACAACACAAATAAAGCTATAATGGTAAATCGTCTGCTGAATTTATGTTTAAAAATATCAAACTTTCGATTAAAATCGTCTAGCAAGCCTAGCAACACTTACTGTTGCCAAGGATAGAAATATAAATAGCAACCCTCGTAATTTTAGTTAATCTCATGAACATGAATAATTAAACTGGGATCTATGGCTTGTAGAAAATCCTGAAATCTTATGAACATCTATGTTAGCAAGTGAGTTCCAACTTTCAACCTCTGAATCTGAAATGGTCTGCAGTAACTCTTTACACATACTGGGGAATTATTTACAGAATACACATTTTGTACAAACATTTATACAAACTTTCATTTTAAAGATTTAACTAAGATTTGATATATTTTGCTCTTTTATTTAAAATGTATAGTTTCACAAAGTTTGCCGGCTATGTTATAAATATGTTTTTTTAAAAGTAAGAAGATTAATTATATGCTACAATTGATAATTCTAGTACTTACTATAGCAAAGAAAAAGGGCAAAAGTTTGGTAATCGTTTTATAACGTAAAAAAAAATATATATCATTTTTCTGTCCACTTGAGAATCTTTGATGTCTTATAAAATAGCTTTCTTATCTTCTAATGCTTTCACTTTAATGACTTACATGGAATGGTTTTCTATATTTACTCTAAAACCAGTTATTAATCATTTAATTCCCTCAGAACCACTTGGAATAACGATATTATACGTTTTGTCCCAAATAGAGGTATTGGATTTATAATATACCTTATAGATCTTTGATAGAACAAAATGTAGTTGTTTTCATGATCGTTAAGGAGAAATGCAAATGAAAAATAATTATAGTAAAAATTAACATTTTTTCTTTACAAAATGTGATTATTAAATATCTAAAGTATCAAATTCACCAAATAGGAATTCTGAAACCTATTAGTTTGAACTAACATTTATTATTTAATTTCCAATACTATATATGACAGCTCAAATTCAACTGTAGTATTCCAGATATTCATAAAATTCAATACTTTTGGCTGTAAGCTTTAAAACTATTACTAGGATTAATTGTATCTTAAATTTTTGTAATAATTGCATTTGATATAAAAATAATAGATGATTAAACATAGTTTTACTTTTTATTGTTAGTTGTATCTCTTGAGATAATAAAGTTTTCATTTCGATTCGTTGAGCTTAGTCCATCGTTGTTAAGGATGTTACACAAGGTGTTTATAATGAAATAAACTAGATAGCAGAAAAGAAGAGGATATTCTGTGTTTCAAATGTATCTAGACATATATACGAGGGTGCTATTTATATTTCTGGTCTAATAATGAAAAAACAAGTATGTAGGATCGAAATTGGTTTTATTGTTTTTCAAAATATTCTCCATAATGATCAATACACTTTTACATGCGTTTGAACCAATTTTCAAAGCACTTTTTCCAGTCCGATTGAGGTAACTCCAAAACATGCGTTTTGAATGCATCAACCGCTTCTTCGGGGGTCGAAAATCGTTGTCCACGTAATTTATTTTTGATGTGTGGGAATAAGAAGAAGTCATTGAGTGCCAAATCAGGGCTATATGGTGGATGACCCATCAGCTCGATCTTTCGCACCGTCAGAAATGCATTTGTTTGAGTCGATGTGTGAGAGCTCGCATTGTCATGATGAAGAATGATTCGCCTGTTCTTCTGCCTTTTTTGAATTTCTCCGATGACTTCTGGCAAACAAATGGTCGTGTACCATTCAGAATTGACCGTCCTGCGTTGCTCTAATGCCACTGTTGCCACATGACCGTTAATGCCGAAGAAACAGGCAATCATTTGTTTCGATGTGCTTCTTCCTCGAACAACTTTTGTTGGTTTTGCCTCGTCTTGGAAGACCTATACAGTTGATTACAGTTTCGTTTCCAGCTCATATGCATAGATCCATGATTCCTCACCTGTGTAGATGGTATACACAGCCTTTGATGTACCTTGAACCTATTTTTCCAACATTTCCTTCCACCAATCGACACGAGCCTTTTTTTGAGCGTTTGTCAGATTATGCGGGATCCAACGCGAATATTTTTTTTTTTTTACGCTCAAATGTTCATGCAATATTTTATGGATGATAGTCATACTAATGTCCAAAGAATACTCTATCTCACGGTATGTCACATGACGATCTTGCTTTATCAGTTCACGCACAGCATCGATCTTTTCTGGCACAACAACGGATTTTGGACGACCTGCACGGGATTCGTCCTGGATCGAACATCGACCACGATTAAATTCGTTATACCATTTTTAAAGTGCTGTAGGATGGCGATTTATCGCTGTATAAAGAATTAAGTTCATCGAAGCACTCTTGTCTTGACAATACACGTCGAAAGTTATGAAAAATAATGGCTCGAAAATGTTCACGATTCAATTCCATTTTTTGAAAGAGAAGAACTTTTCAATTTACTGTCAACAACACAAATAAAGCTATAATGGTAAATCGTCTGCTGAATTTATGTTTAAAAATATCAAACTTTCGATTAAAATCGTCTAGAAAGCCTAGCAGCACTTACTGTTGCCAAGGCCAGAAATATAAATAGCAACCCTCGTAATTGGAGTTAATCTCATGAACATGAATAATTAAACTAGTATCTATGGCTTGTATAAAATCCTGAAATCTTATGAACATCTATGTTAGCAAGTGAGTTCCAACTTTCAACCTCTGAATCTGAAATGGTCTGCAGTAACTCTTTCACATACTGGGGAATTATTTACAGAATACACATTTTGTACAAGCATTTCATACAAACTTTCATTTTAAAGATTTAACTAAGATTTGATATATTTTGCTCTTTTATTTAAAATGTATAGTTTTACAAAGTTTGCCGGCTATGTTGTAAAATATGTTTTTTAAAAGTAAGAAGATTAATTATATATTACAATTGATAATTCTAGTACTTACTATAGCAAAGAAAAAGGGCAAAAGTTTGGTAATCGTTTTATAACGTAAAAAAATATATATCATTTTTCTGTCCACTTGAGAATCTTTGATGTCTTATAAAATAGCTTTCTTATCTTCTAATGCTTTCACTTTAATAACTTACATGGAATGGTTTTCTATATTTACTCTAAAACAAGCTAGGAAAACATAATATGAGTATAATGCTTAGGTAAAGTAACTTTATTAATGTTGCAGTCTCTTAAAGAGCTTAAAAGGCAGACAAGATATTTCTGTGAAACTAAAGGCAACTAACATAAATATCTTTCCTGTGAATACAAATAACCTTTAAGTATTTTTAAATACTATTATTTTTAACAAATTAGGACCTTTATTTTCGAAAATCACAGTTTTATTCAAAGAATGTGTATCAGGAAGTGACACTATTAAACAATAATACTTTTGCAGAACAAATAATAAAATCCAAAATTAACATTTTAGTGATTCTCACAAAAATCATAGATATTCAAAATTGAAACAGGAAATGTGTATAAACAATATATGAATTGATATACGTTTTTCATATCGTCTAATGCATCCACTTTAATAATTTACACGAAACGTTTTTCCGCATTTTCTCTTAAAACAAGCAATGAAAATATAACATGAGTATAATGCTTAAATAAAAATCTTTAATAATGTTGCAGTCTTTTAAAGAGATTCGCAAAATAGAAAAGGCATCTTTGTGCCAATATGAGCAACGTTTACAAATTTATCTTTTTTGTTGACATAAATAAACTGTAAGAGCATTTTTACCTTGTTTATTTTAATACATTAGGACCTTCATTTTTCAAACAAACAATTTTATTTAAAATTCTCCGATCTTATAAAATGTGTAGCACGAAGTAACACCATTAAAGTGTAATAATACTTTTTCAGTACAAATAAAATCTTGAATGAGGTAGAGTTACCTTTCAGTGATTCTCACAAAAAATCATAGATATTCAGAAATGAAACAAGGGATGCGCAGATACACTTTATGGAGTGATACACGCTTTGTAGCACGAATGGAAGAAACTTAACATGTGTCACTGTATTTGGTATATCAAATTATTCTTATCACTTTTGAACTATCCGTTCCCCGGGAAGCGAATAAGGATCGCGTCTCAGAAAGACACTTGATCGATTCTCTTACAATAAGGAGTTCAGTACGTTGGAGTGTCTCAATAAATTTGAAATTTCGTATTGGAAATAGTTCATGCGAAACATTTTTGGTGAATCTTAATGATACAATCTAAGGTTGACTGAAACAAAAAAATTCTTACGCAATTCGAAATAGCTGCTTTAATTTAGTAGAGGAATGATTTATATGACGAATCTGAAGGTATTTATGCATAAATAATTCCAAAGAGGGATTTAAAAATGTTTTATGCATATTCTAATATATAAAGCGGAAATATTTTAAGGTACATCAGTATGTTTAGGAGGTGTTCTGCTCTTTAACATTTGCATAAGTCAATCTCACATTTAATCTTTCATAATTTTAAAACATTCTTTAAAAAAACATTTTATTTTTAAAAATATAAAGCTATAATTCTATCATTGACACTACGATGTCAACATATTTATTAAAATAAAATAAAATTATTAAAATATAAAGTTTGAGTATTTGTTATTTTTACATATGCCTGATTGCCAGAATATCGCACATTTAATGTTAAGAACATACACAACGAATTTAGTTGCAAATAAAACAATATAACATTTTTGAATTGTTAATCGATGAAATTAATAATTTGATTTATACATTTAAAAAGTTACTTTTAGCACACTAATGGCAATTGTCCCCATTTTGGCAACATTCGATTTTATTTTGTTTAAAAACTTTTCAAATCATTTTTACAAAGTCCATTATAATCAAATTGGGATTAACTGCTATAAATAAAGGATTTTTTACGAAACTTCTCGAGTAGTTTATATTTTTATAAGCTTTAAAATATTGAGAAAAATTATTTTTTCACCATATTTAGTATTTATAGTTATAGTTAAAAAAAACATGATATTAAATCTAGCTTATCGGTTCAATTTTTTTTAACAATTAAAGGTAAAAATTTAAAACAGCTCATTCTCAACTGAAGAATAAACAGTTTATTTTCTTTTAGGGACGATAGACGCCTATTTTAGATTCTGAAACATTTTGATTGTGTGCTTTTCATATCTTCCAAATCATGAACTTTAAAATGACAGTTTTTTTACATTTTTGCAAGACTAAGTATTTTAAGACTAAGATTAAGACTTTGAGAACTAAGAAACTTTGAAGACTAAGTATTTAGTCTTCATTTCTTGACTGCAATTTATCAAGAAATGAAGACTAAATACTTCCGTACAACAGAAACTATCAGAGAGAACATATTTCAAAATTACCCTGTGCTAAGTTCTAAAGAGTTAAAAAAACGAAAGAGGTACATTTGAGTCCATCGTCATAGACTCCATCAGCATTGAGAAATGGAAAAGCAATGAAATTCTGCTCTTAGCTTCAAATTTTCAGCCAATATAAATAGACTGTTATTAAAGTAATATTAAAGTAATATAGAAAGAAAGAAAATAGAGTTATCTGAGTCACACGTTATTAGCTCCTACAACAAATATATATGAAACATTGACATATTTGATTCACTTTTGATGAAATATAGATAAAATAAGAGGCAAGAAATGGTGGTGTCCAAATTTTTACCTATACACTAAATATTGCAGTTCGCGATGCTTGGAAGATACATAGAGAATTTAAAGAGAGACATACTTAGCTAGAAATTCTTCGCGGTTAAGTTACAACTTCGTGGATTAAAAACGAGGTAGTGAGAAGTGTGGACGTTTTTCGTTCCGGGCCTTCTGGAGCTATATTGAAAGATGTATGCAAAAAATGGTATGTCATGATGTAAAACAACACTTTAGCTTTCCTTTCACTAAAATCAATGTAAAAATTCGAATCACAATTTATAAATAAAGTGGTATGCATAAAGAAAATTCAAATAAATTTTTCTATATCCGATTCTATTAGTAATTAATCATTAATAGACTGTAAAATTCATCAGTTCTATTTCGTAATAAAATAATTACACGGGTATATGCATCCCTACAAAGCATAAATGTTCCCAGTTTGTAAACATTGTCTCAATTAAAAATTTTGTAACATATTTGACAATTTTATGAAAGTGTTTTAGGATTTTCTGTACTTGGAAAAACAAATCCACTGTAAAAGATTTATTCATACCACTGAGTTTAATGGGTTAAAATGTTTCAGAACTTTGAAAAATTTGATTGATAAATTTAACTACCATTTTTAAGGATTTACAATAATAGTTCATAATGTTAGTCGTTAGAAATATTATGTGAGAATGTTAGAAATGTTAGAAATCATAATGTTAGAAGTGTTAGTCAACTTTAATTTCAACTAAAAATTCGGTACATTGTGAAGAATTAATATGTATTGTTATATACAATCATTTATCGAAAAGAATAGTAATCACTGAAATTTTGACGCTTATTAATTTTATTATGAAATTATGTTTTATTTAATCTAGAAAACATTTCATTTATCCTAAATATGCTAGACTAACATTCAATGGAAGAGTTCAGAATTTACTTAAATATGTAATGTTAAGACACTGAATGCTGAAAATAAAGTTAATTATTTAATAGGTCCTTAATGGATGAAAAGGCCGATAGATAGCTACTGCAAAAATATACTGACTGGTAGATGTTAAAAGTGCATATACATTTTGTTATATTTTTGTTAAATTTTATTCGATATTATTTATAAAAAGAAGCTTGTTTATTTTTATTTTCTTTCACCTGAGACAATTTTATCACCCTCTTAGACTAACATACGTTAAGTTACTTTTTTAGAATTTTAAATATTAAATCAGCTAATTAATAGTATAAAAAAAGGAAATTTTCATGTTTGCTTTATTCTAAGTGTTGTTCTTGAAAATTTTACTTAATTCATTATATATATATATATATATATATATATATATATATATATATATATATATATATATATATATATATATATATATATATATATATATATATATATATATATATATATATATATATATATATATATATATATATATATATATATATTATATATATTAATATATTAACTAACTCAAATTGCATATTTCAGGTCATAGTAAAATATTTTATGCAGACTTTATAAAATAATATTTATGATGAAAAACAACTTTCGTTCATAGCAAACAAAAAATACTTCACTCATGAAATATTATCTACTTTTTAAAATTTCAATGAACTCTTATATTTTAACTTTACCTTATGAAATGAAATACGAATTTCCCAAGAATGGACGAGTTATTTGTAATTTAGATGTATAAATAAACAATTCTACTCCGAGAAGAGTACAGAAATGTTTGAAGCAATCTATTCATATTTTCTGTGGTACACTATACATAGTTCTTTTTAAGGGTTTAAGAATGAGTCTAAAAAAGTTCGAAAATAAAATATTTTTAAAATTAAATTTATCATTAAAAATACAGTAGATTTTCCTGAAAATGAAAGCGTAGAAAACATGAGGAAAGAGCCTTCCAATAACTCACTTTTTCCCTCCGACTTGAATCCTCTATTTCATATTTTAAATTTTTTTTCTTTCCTTCTAGAACTTACAAATTTTAGAAATACAAATCTCAAAGAAGTTGTCAGTTGTAAAGGACTATAACATCATATGACTGTTTTTATTACTTACTGAGAAGACTCAGTTTTCACAATTTTATAGTATAAAACTGGAAAACTCTAAATTAAATTAAAAGATTAAACATACAAATCTGATCATTTGTTACCTATCTCTCATTTTTCCTATCAAATTGTACATTCATTAAGTTTCAATGTTGCATGAATAAAAAAATATATGTAAAGATATATTGAAACTATTATGTTTATCAGTCTGTAAAACGGCATTTTACAATAGAAAATGATTTATGCCGACTTCAATCCTCTATTTCATTTTTTTTACAATTTTTTCATTTCTTCAAGAACTTACAAAATTTAGAAACACAAATCCCAAAGAAGGTGTCAGTTGTAAAGGACTATTACACCATACGACTGTTTTTATTACTTACTGAGAAAAAGCAGTTTTTATAATTTTGTAGTACAAAAGTAGAAAACTCTAAAATATATTAAAATACTAAACAAACAAATCTGAACATTTGGTACCTATCTCTCTATTTTTTTCTTGTCAAATTGTACATTCATTACGTTTTAATGTTGCATACAGAAAAAAAAAAGTTTCCAAAAAATACCCTAAATGTTTATTGTGTCAGTGGCCAAAGCGTTCAATGATTTTTTTACTTCACTCTTTTGTCGACTAGAATGGAATAAGGGAAACTCACCCTCGTTATTGTCCCTTTACTTCCGGTTATAAATATATAGATAGATATTATAAATTGTTAATTTTTAATACACATAAAGCTCGTCAAGTCTCGAAGATCATCCCATAAGAAATAATGGATTCTAAAAGTACAACTAAAAATATTCTTTAAGAGAATTTTTTATATATTTTTTAAGAAAGTTATCCAAGATATTTAAGTGGTGCAATTAGAGATACATCTGTTACCGCAAACGAAATATTTCGAAATAGAGATTTGCAAAAGCCATGAAAAGCTATCAGCGTCTTTGTGCCTCAGGGAGTAGGGGTGCATCCCTCAATAAATGTCAGTCAAAGAGGGGTGCAGTTCCTAAACAATCGACCGGACCTTTTAAAACTATGGGGAAAACACTGGCAGAAATGTACATTACATCCATTTTCAGAACGTTTTTGGAGGTCGAAAATTGTATATGACAACCGCTTTGACGTCATCATCGGCTTGGCAGAATTGTACGTGCGAACCGCTTAGAGGGTTAATGTTGCATACAGAAAAAAGGGTTTGTAAAGATATATTGAAACTATTATGTTTATCAGTCGGCAAAACGGCATTTTATAAGAGAAAATCATTTATTCCATTGTGGTACTAAGATTATCATAAAGCTTCCATTTATTAATTACTTAGATATATCTGTGATGCTACTATTATTTGCAATCTCAATAAATGCACATTTGCTAATATTTTTAAATATTTTGTTTAGTTATATTCTAGATTTAGTAACTTTATTTTCATTTTTAAACCGATTTTGCATTTAACAACATTTGATATATGTGCATGTGCGTGTTTATGTGGGTATCACTAACAGAGTATATTCTAGTTTTAAATAATCAATAACAACTATTTAGTAACAGAAGAATGTAATAATAATATTGGCTTTTGTGTACTATTAGCAGCTTTTTGTTTCATTCTGTTCTTTTAGTACACACTAGCCATACAATTATAGCACATTGAAAGAACGATATATTAGAAATTACAATAGAATAGCTTTGAACAATTATTTTTCACATTTATTACTGACAGTACATACATATTGTACCTTTCACTCGAGTGTTTGGTTGATAACATGAATACATTTCAGATATTGAGTGGGAGTGTAAATTACCTTTAATCTTCCTCCCTTTAAATAAAAAAATGTTTAATGTTGGATGATTTTTATAATCATTAATATATTATTTAATTAAGAACATACTACGTTTGAAGAATTTAGTAAGCAGAATGCAGTATTTGAGTAAGCAGTAAATTTAGGTAGCAACTAAAAACTGTCTTGTAACTCATAGAAATATATTAATAAAATTGAAGTCTCTGTAATATAAAGAATATCTAAAAACAGATTGCTAAAAAATGCAGTTTAATGGCATTTTATAATAATTATAAGATTGACTAACATGTAAACAAAGCCTTATAGTTAGCTCTTGATTTTAAATCGTGTAGCACTTTCCAGCCAAGCAAATAGATTGCGAATACTGTAAATGGTCCCTAATGGAGTCAAGAAAGATTGTGGGCTGGTACACGAAAATCGATTTTGAGGCAGCAGAGTTTGTAAGACGTTGCAACACAACTGAAAGATTTCCAGATACAGTTTTCATGGAAACAAAAAGTTTTAGATTTGGAAAAATATCTGAAATCTATTGTTCGTAAGCAGCTATTGCCAGAGAAAATGTATAAACAGAAAAATAATATAAAGAAAATAGTTGGAGTGTTAAACCGGAAATCTCTAATGTTTCGGAAAAGAAATATACGTGAAATTCGCAATGAATAGAAAATTCTAATCTCGCAAAATAAACAAAACATGTTGCTTCTCATGTAATATACTTTCATGGTCTCATATGTTACAATTTTTAAATTACTTTTGCCAACATAGCTTCAAACATCACACAATTTTCACAATTAAATATTACCTTTAAAATTGAGAGACATCTACTTTATATATATATATATATATATATATATATATATATATATATATATATATATATATATATATATATATATATATATATATATATATATATATATATATATATATATATATATATATATATATATATATATATATATATATATATATATATATATATATATATATATTATATATATATATATATATATATATATATATATATATATATATATATTATATATATATATATATATATATATATATATATATATATATATATAATATATATATATATACATATATATATATATATATATATATATATATATATAATATATATATATATATAAATATATATATATATATATATATATATATATATATATATATATATATATATATTATATATATATATATATATATATATATATATATATATATATATATATATATATATAATATATATATATATATATATATATATATATATATATATATATATATATATATATATATATATATATATATATATATATATATATATATACATATATATATATATATATACATATATACATATATATATATATATATATATATATATATATATATACATATATATATATATATATATATATATATATATATATATATATATATATATATATATATATATATATATATATATATATATATATATATATATATATATATATATTATATATATATATATATGTGTGTGTGTGTGTGTAACCGTCAATATATTCTTCGCCGATTACAAGGGAGAAATAGCCAATATTTTAATTCCCAGGGCTTGCTTTGCCACGTAACTCAGATACAGTCACCGTAAAAAGGATGTCATTGAACTCAAGATTAAACAAAATACTTAGTAAATCTTTTTTATCTCCCAGTTAGCGATGAAGGACTGACGAAAAAGTCTCGAGGAAAGAAAAATCTCGTGTATGATTCCTCACGAGAAAGAGTTTTTGATGAGCATTTACTTTAACGTACGTTAAAATTAATTTTTAATACAATCTGCAGTTTTGAGGAGACTGGAAGGAATGCCAATATGATACGTATCCTTTACTTTTTTTGAGCTGGTGGGAAAATTAAGAATAAAGAAAACAGAACGTGTATGAAGAGAATTTTGAGCTTTAGGGACAATAAGTTTTTATATTTTACATATATCTATGTATACATTTATACCAAAACTTGTTTCTTTGATATGTATTCAAAGTGAAATTTATTATCAATTATTTTTTTAATTATTTTGGAACCTTCTAGGAAAATTTCTAATATTCAATTTCTTTTAATTTTAATTTTTATGTAAATTAATTATTCTTGAGCATGTAAGTATTTTTCCAGGAATTGATTACTGTCCAAGGATTTAAGTTTGCATTTACCTTTATTCTGATAGATGCATTTAAATACTTTAGTACTTACCAATTATTTCTTCATCAAATGTTTATAAATTTATACCCAAACATTATATACTTTTAAAAATAAGTATTATGAGGAAAATTGTGACTATGTAACAATGTATACCGAAAATGTTTAACATATATACATTTCTTTAACATAATATTTTTAGCTGCATACGAAAGCATATACATCTGTATTCTCACCTCAAAATCACTGGTATCAGAATAACTGTCTGAGTTTTTCTATAAAGTTTGAATTTAATATATATGCAGCATCAAAAAGGATTTCCATTCTCCTTTAGTGAGTACCTAATATCTTTGAATTAAGTTCAGGTTTTCAATAGTTTTGAGATCTGCACCATGTGTTCCAAAAGCCTTGCATCACGAAAATATAATCTTGAATGCTTAGGCACGCTAAATGATGTAACTGCCTTTTCTTTGCGGATTGGATTGAGATCCGGTGGGTAAGGCGGCCAGGACATTAACTGGAATTCAGCATCATGTTCCTGACACCACTTCAATACAATTTTAGCCTTGTGACACGGAGCGTTGTCAGGTTGGAACATTTCATTTTTATCTGGAAGAACAGAGGCCATGTAAGGGTGCAACTGGTCTACAATGATGTTCAGATACGCTGTAGCATTCATGGTCTGCTCTACCACAACCACGGTTCCCAGAGACTCCCAAGAGAACATTCCTCAAAGCATAATACCAACACCACCGGCCTGTGTATGACCTAATGTACATTGAGGGAGCAACAGGTCGCCTGGAAGACGGCTATTCTGACACGGCCATCGGCGTATTGAAGGACAAACCGTGATTCATCTGACAAGGCAACTCTCTCCCACTCATCCATGGACCAGTCGCGAAGTTTCCGGGCCCAGCCTAGGCAATGACGCTTGGTCAGCAAAGGCACCCAAGTGGGATGTTTACTACGTAGCCCCATATTCAACAGTGTCCGCTGAACAGTGTACTTCGATACTATTATACTTGGCCCTGCATTGTACAGGATAGTCAGCTGAGCCACTGTCTGACTCCTGTTTTGCTTCACATGCAAGACAGTCTCCAACGACCTTTTTCTTTGATACCATGTGGACGTCCAACACTGCTGGTTTCACCGTTGTTCATCCACTTTGCATAAGTACTAACAACTGTAGATAGCGAACAATACACGATTCGTACAGTTTCGGAAATACTTGTTCCGAGCATTCGAGCCATTACAATCTGCCCTCTATCAAAATCGCTTAAATCTGCAGCATTTCCCATCACACACAGAAGTAAGTGAAAGAATGATTCTTCAGACTCTCCAGCAGCAGTTAAATACCACTTCCACCTGATTACGTGTCTTCCACATCATCCAGGCGAGTTCATTGCAAAATGTAGGGGTGATCATAATGTTTTGGATCTTGAGTGTGTATAAATATATATGTGTGTGTGTGTATGTACGTGTGTGTGCATGGGATGGTGCGTATTATAAAAAAGAAAAATTATTCATAAACGCATTATTTAAAATTATTTTGGATTCTACAAAACGGTTTAAATGATTTGGTTTAGTTTGGGGAGGGTTACAGAAAATGTTTCGCAACCCAAGGAACTAATTAAGATCAGTTTCTTATGCTTTATGAAGAAAGCGAACACCTGTACTAGTTAATCCCCACTAACTCCATTACCAAAATGTAATATCTTATCCTTCAGGTCATCCTTTAGTCCCATATTCCATATATTTTACTAAATTTATGAATGGAGTGGAATTTTATCGCTTAGTAATATAATAGAAGAAAAATGAAAATTTACCGATATAAAACTTAGAGGCCTTGCAAAGTGATTCTCAAACTTTCAATTTTGGTGATCAAATTTTCAGTCATAATTTTCCTCGAACCCCATACAATAACAACATATTTATTGCAAAAATTGACTTTGACACTAAAGTTTCAATACGATCTTATTTATAAGCCGTACAAATGATCAAGATAAAAACTAAATTTATTGATATTGATCTCATCTAAATAAAGAAAACGAACTCAAAGCGTCAATTTCTAATGTTAAAACTTCCTTTGTAAAACCTTGCTCTACAAGACAAGACTATGGGAGTAAATAGCAATTAATAAACTTCTTTTGAATTTAGTATTAATAAATTAACTATCAAATTCATTGTGCAACACTGATACAGTTATAAGTATATTATATCAGTGTAAATGTGTATTTTACTTTTTATTAAGTCATAATACTATTTGTTTAGCTTTCCTTCAATAAATTAATAACTTTTAATTTTTTATTAGACTTTTCAATATACTGTTCCCCCCTAGTAGGGTTATCACGCCCCTTTAAATGCGTGTGCTCCACAGTTTGCGGATCCCTGTATTAATGCAATTAGTAAGTATTTATTGTTCCAAAATAAACGCCAAAACGATTAAGTATCTTTAGACTATTTGAAACTCCTGTTGAAAAAACAAAATTAGTTATTTACCTTCTTTTCACTGGCGCTTTTTTTTAGAATTTATTTTAAAAATTAAAATTTACTCTCGTAAAACAACGAGAGTGGTATTTCAGGAACTAATTCATCATGGTCAACGAATGAAAAAAAATGCTTGTTTAACACTTGGATAGTGACAAGATTGAGATTGATTGAAAGATTTTTTTTCTTTCTTTGAGTTAAAAGTTGCGTATTTTAAGAACTTTAGTGCTGAAAAAATATCCAGTGTGATTTGTAAGCTGCAGATCTTATGATAGCATTTTAAGAAGAAGAATTTGGTGTAACCAATTCTTTTTCTCTAGCATTGTTACCATGGATTCCATGAAATGTAAACAATACACCTACTTTACTTTATAATATTTGTATATTTTGTGAATAATCATTAAATATTGATTTATTTTTATCTATGATTTTAAACACATAAACAAGTCTTTGTAAAGTTTTTTAGAGTGAACACTGTCACCTCTGTTACCTTTCGAAAATTTTTCTTTATAAGAATTGGGTATTTAAAAAAGCAGAATGATTATATATTATATTGTATAAACATGGTTTAAAAAAATTGTTTTATTTCTCATCACACTATATTTTTGAAAACTTGGATAATTATTAACTACATAATACTAGTTCTTTGGTCAATGTCATGTCCTTTATCTCTTACTATGCATCATCAATTTAAGTTACAATGGAAATACTCCATTTAACTGAACTAAAATGTTTCCACTCATGTTTTGTGTAGTTAAAAGTCATTCCTTCTTTTTTTTCAGTATTTTATTTTCTTTTACTTAAGAAACCAGTCTTTTCGAGTAGTTGTGTTTACTGATTTCTTCCCTATTTCGAGTTTCCAAGGAAGTCTCTGAAGGGAAACCTGTATACTTACTTTGAATAAATAGTTTCAGTATGTATGTTAAAACTTCCATTATAATAAATTAATTCAAAATTAACTTTAGAAATTAAATAAAAATATTGACAACAGTTATAGGTGGCAAATTGACTAACACGAGAATACTAGCGTTAAAAAATAGACTTGAGTAACTTCAGGAAAAAATATAAATAATACTCTAGTTTTGTGTAATTATTAAAAATCATTCACTCTGTGTTTTTTCAATTTATTTTCAATTTAAAAACGTTCAATTTTGAGACATCGAGTTTCAAAATGAGGATGTAAACTTTGATTTTTACATATATTTGTTTAAAATAGCATTTTAAAGAAGATTAACCAAGTCAATTTATTCTTTTTCATGCATGTAAGTACTAAAAAACATTTCTGAATGCTGCTTTCTATAATTAATATCGTTTTGAAGTTTCCCAGAAATAAAATTGGTAATCTGTGTTTCACTATGCTTTAAATATTTTCGTTATTTACTCATGTAATATGTGCACATTTTAATCTAAAAGATTAGGTCCAAAATTCAAAGTACGCATTATATTCTAAATACATTTTACATATATTTTGTAAAATACATTTTAAAGAAGATTAAAAGTCAAAATTCATGTAAGTACTGCATTTCTATGCACTATAATTATATCTAATCAGAAATAAAATTGGTAATCTGTGTTTCACTATGCTTTAAATTTTTGTTATTTATACTCATGTAATAACACATTTTATTTGTTACCAAAATTCGTACTTATATTCTAAATACATTGTTGTAATCACAGGTTTGATATTTAAAGAATAAATTTAAAAGGCAAAAGTTTTATTCAATAGAAATATCCCTGCATCTATGTTGCATTCCTATTGTACTTATTTTATACTCTAGTGTACAAGTAACAATACTAATAACTTTGATCGTCCAATTTTCGACTTTAAGCATGGTTTAGTTTTTGTTTAGCATAATGCATTATTTGTTATTAAATTCTAGAGTGTACCTATTCTGTATCTTACTTGTACGTTGTCCCAAATAATCTTGTCTTTTAAAATGAAGATAATTTTACAATTACATATAAAATTTTTAAAAATAAATTATATTATTATCATATAATAGTTTGCTAATTATTTTCCAAAAAAAACACTATATGAGTGTTATATATGAATTCGTATTATTCATTAAGATATTACGGTAGTAGTATAAAAATTATATTTTTACCATATATATTCATACATATATAAAAATATATATTTTTATCATATCAAATTGGCTACTGCTTTTAGTTTTCCTGCACACACATAGGGAATACCTCAATCTTTATGAATAAGAAAATTTATTTAGTTTAGGTAAAAATTTCTGCCTATAATTTTTTTTAATATATTCAAATGGTTTTAAGCAGATAAAATTCTCCTGTTTATCATATTTTAGAAAGTTGTTACTACTTACGTTGAATTTAATTTCTCATTTAATATATAAGATTAAAATTTGAAAAAGAATATATTGTTTTGCCACATTTTGAAAAGTAAAAATTAAACTTTTTTTTTTAATCTTAAAAATGCATAAACCTGTTTCTTTTTCCACAAACTCAATACTCATTAAACTTCTAAGATATTAAGAGACGTTAAAATCACTTAATATTAAAATCTGTTAAAGAAGTTTACTTCAACAAAATTAATTATACATCCTTGAATAAATATTTTTTGAAAATATTCCGTAACAATTATTTTTTCAGTCAAGTGGCTTTATTTATTTTTTATTTTTTAATTTTCCTCGAAAGTAATTTCTTAGCTGTCTTTATTTTTTTTTTGTAAAATATAGAATATAAAAAGTGAAACATTCCAAAAGAGAAATTTCAAGAAAAGTAAAAAATAAAATGAATTAAGGCAAATGGAAATTAATGACTTCAAATAGTGTTATTAAAGAAAATACATTTATAGAGATTTTAGGATACTAATGATTTTTAAATCTAAAACAAACTGCATTTAATATAAAAATTTAAGGAAGTACTTTTGTCTTTGATTATTTATATAAAAATATTTATTATTTTACTAATTCAATAAATCATATTGAAACATTCTAGTGCTGTAATCAAATCATGTAGAATATATTGCCTTATAATTATTTACATTAGTTGAGTTTATGTTATATTTTATTTATGTTCATATTTTGAATCATTGTCAATAAAAATTTATATCTGGTGTAACATAAATGATAATTGTACAGTTTTGAGATTGGTTGAGGGCACAATGATCAATTTTTGTCTAACTTAGGGTTGAACAATAATAAGGAAATTATATAATATACTTTTACAGTATAACTATATAGAATTATTAGTTATTTAAATATGGTATATTTGAGTCTTTTCCATAACTCTGGCAAACCGGAAACAAGACAACCAGAATCCCGACAAGATTGAAATATCGACAATTCATGATTTTGATACGATCGAAATCCCGATAACTTCAATATTCCAACACAGACGAAATCCCAACAAAAAATATCCGAATTGAAATAAAGTTGGGTTCAATAAATGTCCTTTTTAATCATATATCAAATATAACTAATTATCAGATTTAATCACTGAATCTTAAGAACTTGACACTAATTAGTTTGTCAAACTGAAATGATGTTAAATAATTTCAGTAAAGTTTCAGGAAATGTCTTAAAAGGTACACAGGAATACATTCAAATGTATACATTGAAATGCACTTGCTGCCTTCGTACACTTAGCTTTAGGGTTTTATCAATGTATATGAAAAGTAAGGATAAGATCCGACATGGATGAGGATAGGACCTGTCATTTAAAGCTGATTCCAAACGACTACAAATTTCCATCCTAGCAATTATATTCAAACCCACGAAATGTGGTAACACAAAACAATGCCATATGAATTCCATAATTTTTCGAAAATTATCTTTGGAAGATTATGTGTTATCACTGTCCAATACGAACATTTATCTGCATATGTGCTGGTCAGTAGTAAAGAAACATGGTGGATGAATGCAAACTAAATATTACAGAAATCTACTTTGTTCCAGATGCCAAGAAAAACATTGGAACCGTAAGAAATTATAATATTCATTCTAAAAATTCTAATTTTTATGCATGTTTCAGTTAAGGTTTCTACACCTAGGACCAGAGGATGATCTGCAAAGGGACTAATAAGGTTTAAATTGTGGCCCGTTAAGCCAGAATGGTCTCAAATATTTTGAATTGCTATTGCACAATTTAAAAACTTATTCTACTTAAACTTATTTAATGAACACTATTCATATAACAATAATAGTAAATATTTATAGTATTGATAATTTTAATTGATAAAAAATGCTGAATTATTATAATATTATTTGTATTATTATATAATAATATATTTAGTTTAATTTCAATAATAAACTGATTTAATTACTTGAAAGAGATAAATGTATTTATATTGAATCTATTTAAATATATTTCTATTCTGTACAGATTGAATTTTGTTTCACAATTTACAGTATAGTTACTTTTAGAGATTATCCTGTCTGCGATCATTTATTAGAATTTTAATATTTCGAGGGAGTCCACCCTAGAACGACTCATTTAAAGAAAAAAAGTTAATGAGTATATTTAGATTTACCTTTATAACGGTATGAATCATAGAAAATAATGAGTTCAAGTTTAATAGATTTCAGTTTTTCACCCTGTCTTTGAACTTTCAAACAATAGTAGTTTGTAGATGTAAATTATTTCATCAGCCATATGTAGACTGCGTTAAGGGAACTGAAACATTTCTAATTTCACATAATATAAAAACTGTAATCTATTAAAAATCTAAATATTTGAAACTAAATCAGTTTCTCAAATAAAATGTTATATTAATGTAAATTACATTTATATTTTCTTTCATTTCATTACAAACCTCTTCATATTTTTATTTTCCAGTTAAATATAAAAAAATCAAATTAATAATTACCATAAAAAATTACATCATTTGGTAATTCATATATTTCCCAAATAATATTTCCATTGATTTTAAAACTACAGAAGATAGTTTACATTTTAGAAACATGTTTTAATAACTTTATTTTTGTAATGTTAAATGTCAATTTTTATGAAATTAACTGAATTACAACATGGGAAATTCGAAAAAAAGGGAAATTTTGCTTACTAATCTTGCGAATAAAAATCAAAATGATTTATAAAATAAATAAATAGTGTATATTGATTAAACTAGTATCATAAAAATATTTATAAAATTTCATGTCTTTCAAATTTCTATAAGTTTTGTAGTAAAAAATCTGTATAATCTTTTATACGTGATTACACTTATTTACATTGTGTTCTCCTCATTAACCTAGGTTTAGCTTAGGATTCCTATAAAAATATATATTTTTCAAATAAGAAAAATACCTGATATGTTTCAAATTAAAAATTGAAAATCGAATTTTTAAATTTTGAGGTCGTCATAGACCTTTTAGTAGATATAAGTCGACGTGCATAATTTATTTTATTAAACTATAAAACAACAATAAATATATGTTCTTGTAGTTGTGACTATCAAGCCTAGGGCAGATGTTTCAATCGAACCCTAGTTCAAATAATGAATAGATAACTAATATAAAGTGATGAAAGAATCACGAATCATTACGTATTATTTATTACTTTACGACTTCAAAGATAGACTTGATAGCTCTTCTTTTCTTTCAAGGCAAAAATGCATTTCAATCAAAAGACCAATTTTATCCCATGAAGATAATGAAGCTGTGTGAAAGATTGGATTTCGATTTCAACGATAGACTTGAGGATTGCGTTACTTTTCTTTCAAGGCAAAAATCTATCTCAGGCAAAATACCAACTTTATCCCATTAAGACTATGAAACGGTATAAAAAAATTGATTCCGACTTCAACGATAGACTTGAGGATTTTGTTGCTTTCCTTTCAAGGCAAAAATCTATTTCAGGCAAAATACCAACGTAATACCATGAAGACAATGAAACTGTATAAAAGATTTGATTCCAACTTCAACGATAGACTTGATGATTGCGTTGCTTTTCTTTCAAGGCAGAAATCCGTTTCAGTCAAAAGACCAATTTTATCTCATGTAGATAATGAAACCGTGTGAAAGATTTGATTCTATATCTTAAGCGTGAGAAACGAATACTAGCCACTATGCTGCAGAAAATATAAATGTTTGCAGTTAGTTGGTGTAATAGAAAGTAGGATACTGACTTTGGGAATAATAATCTATAGTTTAGGTTTAATGATATGGTTGTTTTCAGTTCATAATTGAATTATATCAGTAGATCATGATAGATTAAGCCTTCGAGGGAAAAAAGTGAACTATAAACTTGCCTTAAAAAGCAAAACATAGAGATTGACAGACCAAGTATAGCACTAATTCTACAAATAAGATATTTTCTAGCTATAACTTCAGGTCATCTTATATTTTAAACTTTTATATTATAAATATATATATTTTTCAATTATAATTATTTAAACAGTTTGAAGCTTAAAATTAAAAAAAGGATTAAAATGAAACAAATGTTTAACGCTCGTAGAAATATCAAAATTTAGATGAATTCAAATATATTTTTAAAAATCACGTTCTTTTTTGCAGTTTATTTTTCTACATCAAAT
>CM063502.1:93411645-93426645 GCA_032207245.1 Pardosa pseudoannulata
TTGTAAGAATTTGTTTGGTTACTCTGCGCAAATAGGTTTGGTGAATTCGTTCTCGTAAAAAAAGTTTTAAATAATAAAATGAATTTCTCAGAATTTGTAGTTTAAACCCACGAAATTTTACTCAATTATTTTTGATATGCTACTTTACAGAGAAAAGAAAACTTTATTAAGATGATTTTTTTATCTCCTTCGGCATTAATTCTTTTTAGAATTTAATGCTCTATAACAAACATCCTTTGATGTTTTCTACTAACACTATGATTTATGAAATTCTATATACAGCAGGTAGGCAAAAAGTAAAAACAAAAGTAGTTATTTTTATAACTAAAGCAATGCACTGCCTTTAACATTATAAAGAGCAACAACTCATTGTGAAATAAGTAGATAAAGATATACATATTAATACATAAGTATTACGCAGAAATTTTCTTAACATATCTTCTTGTTGTATTAGTGATAATTCAGTTAGTAATAAAAAAAATCGTCTTCTCGTTTGTTGCAGAAGGTATTCTATAAATTTTAAATAAAAATAAAATATAGTGAAGGAGAACACCAAAATTAATATATAAAATCATCATGGTACTCATTAAACCAACTTGCGGTGCACTTTACTGTATGGAATGGTACTAAAATTACATGAAATAAGAAAAAGCAACTAAAGCAAGGTTATATACTACCACTAGACAAACTTGAACCCAGAGATCGTTTAATGAGTCTGATATGTTACCCGAAATTAAAATTGATATTGGTTTTAAAGAATGATCTAATAAATTGCTTTTAAAAAACAAGCACGCAGCTTCTAACCCACACTTTATATCAGCTTTAATAATTTTAAAATAAAAATGTCAGTATGAAATGCTAGACACGACCAAACAAATCTCTTCCTGTGGTAAGAAGCATTACAAAACACATCAAAACAAATTATATCAATATCATTTCTGCCATTAGGGTTCCATATTTCATGCTCTTTGTAGTACTCTCTGTATTTTTAATATTAATGCCAATCTTAAAGTTTTTGAATTCGCAGCATGACCAGAAACATTAAAGCTTTGTAACCAGATACTTCCCTTGAAATAGGATCTTTGTGACCACCTACCTACATTGTAATCCTATTGTTAACACAGTCGTTATTTTTCAAATATCCATGTAAGTTGTTTTAAAAAAGGAATGACTTTTCTGACTGATCCTTGTTTGACAACTTATTTTTTTCTTCCAGCTTCCAAGTTTAGCACAACACTTAACATCATATAACTGATCATACCATTAGACACATATCAGCCCCATCATTTTTGCTACATTAGATATAGAAAAACCTACTAAGCAAGAAATAATAATAATGGAATTTCATTGCTCATTCTTAGTCTTTGACATTTTATTTCACATCTTATTGTACACAACATGATACACAACAATTGTCTTCTCTGGTATTTTATCAGTTATATTAAGGATTTTAAATCTTACCTTAGTTGTAATTTTAGGAAATTGACAAGACCACTTCCTACTAAAAAACAACATAAGATTCTTTTATCACTTATTCGGTAAATGTACATATTTCTTTGATTATAATCTATGCTGACCTTCTTATTCAGACGAAATTACTTGAGTACTAAAACGGGTTCCCACTGTTGATTTTAAAAAACAATAAAGTTTTCCTAGCAGATATATTTATTATTTAATCTAAGTATTCGTACTGCAATCTCTCGAAAACTAAAAGTAGTTTCAAATGAAATTATAATGAGAGAAGAGTAAGCTACTAAAACCAAATAATTACTTTATCATACTTCTATCCACTTTAATTACAATAACTAATAACCCCATTTATTACAATAACAAAACTTAATGTTAGAACCATAATCTTAAATTTGATTACTTAACAGATATATCTTGTCTGTTAAAAGTGCAATAAGATAATTAAATTGAAAAAATATTTTTAAAGCTTTCTTTATTGATTTTATAGCTCGGATGGGTCTTAGCCTGCTGCACAATATTTTTCCAGACGGTACAATTTTCTTTTAACAGCGGCTTATTCTCTTGCTCTAGATAGGCCATTTAAAACATCGCCCAACCATCTTCAGTTAGGTCTTCCTCTAGGAATATTCCCCATTGGAGTCTAATAAAATAACTTTGCAACTCAAATTCTAGCTTGTATCTCAATCTGTCCATACAAAAATAACCATTGTTCCTTAATAAACTTTACTATATCTTTATATTATATGATCGCTTTTATTTCTCTAATAGTTCTTATCCATATATTAATATCTACTTAAAGTGTTTTCTAGAAGGTCCAATTTTTCTTTTAACAGTGGCTTATCCTCTTGATCTAGATAGGTCATTTAAAACATCATCCAACCATCTTCAGTTAGGTCTTTCTCTATGGAATGTTCCCCATTGGAGTCTAATAAAATAACTTTGTAACTGAAATTCTAGCTTGAATCTCAATGTGCCCATACAAAAATAATTGTTCCTTAATACATTTTACTGTATCTTTATATTCTATGATTGCTTTTATTTACCTAAAAGTTCTTATTATCCATATATTAATATCTACCTAAAGTGTGATATATATCTTATAATTTTACGTTCATTTCTGTAATAGTATTGCATTTATTATTTAATTTTATTCCTAGGAAAACTTATTCTTATATGTTTAAAAGTAATAAATAATTATTTCTCTGAATTCTACCATAAGTAATCAATTCCTTCCCTGTTAGACAAAAATGTATTTATATGAAAGAACCTTTTTGAGGGAGCTGGAACAAAAGAAATCGCTTTTGTCAGCAGAAATATCACCCAAAATTCTGAAGTGAAGCCCGAGGTTTTCTTTGAATTATTCTTAAATGTATTTGATGGAAACGTCTGGGTTTCTTTAAATAATAATTTTCACTTTAAAACGGGATTCCTATGCACAATTTTGCATTAGAAGTTTGTATTGAGCTGCATCTATTAGATACCTTCTCTTCCAGGTAAAAAACTTAATGTGATTTAAATTTAAAAAAAAGCTATTTATGAAAATATAACTAATGGTTTATAGGATAACATTATAGCTTGTATGATAAAATAATAAGATTTATAGTTTTAAAGAATTGCACTCTTAAAGATGCACAATGAAATTTAGATTTATAAATGGTCTTTAAAGAAAAATACTTATCATTTTTAACAAATTAAGTGATTATTGCTATAATAATTAACATTACATAAAATAACTGTTTTACATTTGTTTTATATAAATATATTTTTGGTTTAACATTGAATGATTATTTTAATAAAATATAATTTAAATATAAGATAAATGGTCCAGAACCAATTCATTTAATACCCACACGAGAGCAAATACATATGCTTGCACAATATAACTGCATTTGTTAGACAACAACTTTTCTAAAGTTACATCGAGCACCTATATATTTTTAGAATGTAGGCAAATATGTACAGGCTGTTCCATAAGAGCGTATCGTCTATTTCTCTAAAAATACAAAAGAATTAATTAAAAATACAATTGTACCATGTAATATACATATTAAACTGAAATGCATTTCACCTAATAAGTTGACCAGTTCCCATTATTATCGATCATGCAAGAATTCCTTTATCATTCGAATTTGACAATGAGCCGCGTTTACCCCTTTCCAGTAGGTCGTCAACATTTTGTACCGCTTTATAACGTGTTACCCACTTCTTACGAGTGATTTAACCCTCCGAGAGGAATACACCGATTAAAAATAGTCTCAAAAAATACGCTAAAGGTTTACTGTGTCAATGGCCAAAGTGTTCTATGATTTTTTACTTCACCCTTTGTCAACTAGAATGGAATAACCCACACTCATTATTGTCCCTTTACTTACGGTTATAAATAGATATATAAATAGATATTATATATTGTTAATTTTTAATACACATAAAGCTCGTCAAGTGTCGAAGATCATCCCATAAGAAATAATGGATTCTAAAAGTACAAATAATAATATTCTTTAAGAGAATTATTTATATTTTTTTACGAAAGTTATCCAAGATATTTAAGTGGTGCAATTAGAGATACATCTGTTACCGGAAAAGAAATACTTCGAAATAGAAATTTACAAAGCCATGAAAAGCTATCAGCGTATTTGTGACTCAAGGAGTAGGGGTGCATCCCTCAATAAATGTTAGTCAAAGAGGGATGCAGTTTCTAAACAATCGACCTGACCCTCCATCTCATTGGCAGAAATGTACATTACATACATTTTTGGAACGTCTTTGGAGGTCGAAAATTGTACGTGACAGCCGCTCTGAAGACATCATCGGTTTGGCGGAATTGTACGTGCGAACTGCTTAGAGGGTTAAACGCAGCAAAACAAATCGAATAAAGAATATAACCAAAAAGCTTTCTTCTCTAATGTTTGAAGAACATGTGCAATTAAACCGGTATCTGCGAGCTATCTATTGACGAAGTTATGAGCGACACGCTCCTATGAAACAGACTTTATATTATATGTATAAGAAAAAAACAATAAACTAACAAAATGCACTGAAAAATCAAGAAATCTCTATATTTGAATATTAATTTCATATCTCACAAAAAATAATTTATTTCTTGCGTTTAATCATATCAGAATATGGTTTTATTATTGCAGCATTGGTAAAATATACACGATAGACGTTTCATTTCAAAACAATAGCTGAGTTCCAGAGAAAAAAAAACAAAAAATATTAAAATCTAGTTTTTTCCCGAACAACTGCTCTGAAAACGATTGATACAATCTCTTGTAAGTGCTATCGAAGTCTACGTTTCGAACTCTGTTCTTTTCACGAGAATCAACAAAAAAAAAAGTTCGCGTAGTGGAAAATGCTGTTTCTGAGATCACTTCAGTGTGGGCAGCAATATTGAAAGGATCTTGCAAATATTTTGGATTCCTGAAATAAAACGAACTATATTCCTTTGAAAACTGTTGCTGGGTTCAAATTTCAGGTTTTGGAGAAAATCAAACCACCGAAAGATTTTCAGAATTATATAAAGTAAATCTGCAGTTGGGATATGTATGAGTGTACAAATGCACTTTTACAATATGTTTCACAAAAAATGTTAAGGCTACATAAAATTAATTTGATTTTTTTTTAAATTAAAAGTTTTTTAAAATTAAAATCGTTATTAACGGTTTAAACACATCATTAAAGTGTGCTTAAAACTTCATGTGAGCAGCAAACAGTTTTTCTTAAACAATTATCCACTAAATTTATGCGATTTTTTAAAATGTTATATGTCCTTTATTTGTTATATATTATGAATTTATATCATTATTTATTAAATTAAAACTTGTCATTTAAATTTGTGATAAAACTATTTAATTCACTAATTTCACATTAGAATTTTTAGGATTTTACGTTCAAGAGTAAAAACAACTGTTTAAATGGTAATTATAAGTAACTGTAGATGAAACAGAAAACATTCATGTTGAGTACAATTAAATAAATGTGTTTTACAGAGCATAAAATTCGATATGTTAAAATGATGTTTTAAATCAAAAATCTAGGTGGGAGGGTATATTCTTGCTTCTATTTTAATTAAAATATGAAATCTGTTATACTTATGTTTATAAAACAGTACTAACATAGTAGCAATCATATGTGCTGAAACTTGTACCTGGTTCTATCAATAACTTATATGGATCTATTGAATTTTTAAAAGTTTCGCATTTTTTAAAGATATCTACTTCCTTTACAGGTATACTTTTATGGAACATATGGTCTGAAAGTGTTAGACTTAACAATATTTACAATATGTTTCTCAAAGATACAATCAGGTTATAAAAGCATATTAATAATTTCTCATGCATCTCTTAAAACGAAGCATATGAAAAAAGTAAGAATTCTAGTTTAATTTAAACAAAAAGAATATACACTTTCCCTTGATGTTTAATTAAAGCTATGTTTTGGCCATAATTTTTTAATTTAAATAAATTTTTAATTTTACTCAACACGTATTTCTTCATCTGAAGAGACCTATATTGCATAATGTTTTCATATGAAGTCAGTTTAAAGCTATTTTTCAATTTTACTCGACTTTCAACTCTTTTGATATACGAATCCAATAGTCTTATATTAAAAATTATGAAATTGTAACATTCAAGGATCTGTAAATATCAAAAAAAAATGGTCACTTCTAAGCTCAATTTTGGATAAAAAATAGATAATTGTTCTAATTTAAAATACCAGAATGAAGAAATGGAATATTATGAAAGAAACCCACCCGCTGTTTAAGAAACCTTACTGGTAAGAAATTAATAATTATTAAAAAATTGATATTTTTTAAACATAAAGCTTTCGATATTGTAATATTATTTTTTAGCAACTATTATAATATAATGGACTTTCTATTTTACAATAGAATATTATCTTTGAACTTAAATTTTATATTTAAAAATCAGGAAGATATACATTCAAGATCTGTGCATATAGATTATCTAAGCTATCACACAAGAGCTATATTTACTTATACGTACTTATACACACAATGTAACATTAAAAAATCTAACTTATATTTTTAATCCCAATTCATTTTATCTAGAATAAAACAATGAATTTATGATCGTCTACCAAAATCGTGTTCGAATCACTTATATTTTAGCCGTTCATCTTTAAGTATCGGTCTCATTTCGTTAAAATAACCGTAGAAACCAATAGTCTGAGGTATTAGCAAATATTATTGTTTCATACATGTTTAAACATACAGCGAATTTTAAGCTTCATATATCTGTGCAATGTAAAAATTGGGAAGCTGCAGTTAACTGTTAAAACACAAAGGCTAATTAGACTGCTGTAAGTTTGGAACTTCTTCGTGAAGCAAAGTATTTTGACATATTGGTAACGTAACAGCAGCTTGGTGTTTAGAGATAAGTTCGATAATAAACCAACAGAAAATTTAAAATTTAACCTACCAATTCTCGAGTCTTTCCTGATGAATTTATTTTATGAATATTTTAATTCTCAGTTATTATATACTGCACAACAGAAAACAGGTATGAAATTAAAACAAATTTGTATTTTACAGCTTGTTGTCATGAAAGATCGCCATTTTAAAAATATGATAGAATGTTATTTATGTAAAAAACACTTTGGTATTAGAGATTTATTTGATATCAAGTGTAAACAAATTACTCTAAAGGAAAACTTTATAAGAGGTAAAGCTCTTCGTATTTTTTTTAGTCGATTAACGTGGCGAAAAGGAAATTTTAACAAGGCTCTTAAAATATAAAATGTCTATCAAAATAACAAAATTATGAATATTTGAATTCGAAAATTTAGTACTTCGTTTATAGGATTGTCATTTATGTTCGCTGTAAAATAAAAACCTCTTTCCTAAAAAACATACTATTTTAATAAACAATATTTTAGTTGTCCACAAAAAGAAATATTAAGCATTAATTGTTTAATTTTAGTAATAATACTAAAGGATGTAATAGCAGTGGTACGGTTTGAAATAAAAACGTACATTTATCAAACTAGAGAGAAAGGAATATGGCGGTCGTGAATATCTAGAATTTCTATTATCTTCAGGAAAGGAGATATTTCCTCCTGATTTTGTACATCTTTACCACTTGCCAACATTTTATTGAGAGGTATTCAGATACACAGGTTTAACCTGAATCTTTTCGAAGTATACATGGATAACTTCCAATTGTCAGAAAGTGCTAGAACCCAGCCCCCCAGGATTTTAGTCCAACGTTTTAACCATTTAGTCGTCTCGCTCCCTTTGCCTGAATGACTTTTATTTCCAAACTTAAAGATATTGGACAACATGAACAATTATCCAGTGATTATTGACATATATGTTTGATATTCAAATTCTTTTGTCGTATTTGTAACTAATAACAGTCTGAGATTGAAGAAATAATTAATCACCAACTAAAAATACCCTTAAATTTGAATTAAAATACGATAATTATAAAACTTTACTCATTACAAATATCAATACAGATCAATGAATTCATGTTACAATAATATGCGAAAATACATTACAATATTTATAATATATACAATACCCTATTTACAAAGATTGAACATTAAGGGCCTTACTCTGGGAGTTGCGGTTCGTACCGCAAGTGCGGTATGACGTCACGTTGACGTCAGCTCGCGGAAATTTTGAGAGCAAACGATACTTCGGTACTCTGGGGTTACATGCAGAAAGCTACCGATAGCTGCAGGTTGCGAAACTTTCCGGCAGCAAATTTGGTAGAGAGAACTTCCCGATAGTAAGAAAACATGGCGGCTTATTTGAGTTACGAATATATAGCTCAGTTAGGAAAAGTATGGCTGTTTTGCCAAAATGTAGAAAATTCCATGCCATCTCCACGGACACCACTGATATTAAAAGTATGAACTAAAAAGTTGTTTTTAAATATATTAATGCTGAATTTAGAGCAGTATAAAAGTATGATGTAAATATTGTGTATCTTCAGTTTTGATCTTATATTTTATGTTTTTCATACTAGTAGAAATCTTGTTAACAATGCTAAGTAATAAAAAGATCGAAGCCTTTATAACTTTCGGCTTTTATTTTACATATTTTAAGCACAAAATTTACAATCTTCATGGATACCTGTGATGTTAGTCTGAACCCAAAATTTGTGTTTACATATAATAAAACTGTTTTTAAAATACTATCAAAGTATGATTTAAATATTATTTATCTTTAATTTTCATCATATTTATATCTTTTATTTTCATCATAACCATAATTTTCATATTGTGATTTTCAAATTTTAATTTCTTGCATTTTATATATTTTAATAACTGTGTTCAAAACAAAACATTGATGTTTAGATTTTAGGTATTGATATATAGTAGTAATATGATAAATTTTGATGGAATAACTATCATTTTACAGTTTTTTTCAGTACAAATATAACTTTTTATCAAGTTTTTTATCAATGATCTCAATGCAGTAATATTTACATCATAATATTCATCAGTTACATCCTTTTTATGCATTCCATCATAATTGTAATATATAATATATATCTGTAAGAGAATGTAACTTGCAGAAACCCAGAAAATTCAACTGAAGGTCAATTAAGCTGCAGGTCCCTGTCTCATTAGCACTCCAAACCAAACCTATGGAAAGCGCCTCTATATGCTTAATAAAATTCCATACTGTATATAATAATGCTCCATAAAACTAATCATGGGTAAAAGTTTCCGTGAGACAATCTCTTCGATTTAAACTCTTGAGATTTGGATATCACTTTTATCAATACCGTACGCATGCAAAGAAAAAAGCGAATTATTTATTTGTTTATATTTACAAACATTGCTGTTGCCGAAACTGAAAATCAGAATTATAATTCTAAATTTCTGATTGGTTTAAATGGGGCAAAGTAGAAGATCCCATTAAACTCCGCCTCTAAAATAAGCCCAGCCCAAAGGCGGGATTTATTTCTCAAACTCGATAGTAAGCTAGTTCCCGCACCTTCGTTTCCGTGCTCCCAGAGTAAGGTTTGAGCTTAGTTGCGGCAACTAGGTATCGTTAGGCCAAGTTTCCGCGACTACGTCATACCGCACTTGCGGTACGAACCGCAACTCCCAGAGTAAGGGCCTAAGTCAACGGCCTTAATCAGAAATGATGTGTATGACGTCAATCTTCGTCAAAAATCTGAGTCAAAAACGAGGCAACGACTTTAGTTATTATTGCGTAATCACCACATGTGTTTGAATATATCTTTATTTATGCCATTATCTATGCCGTATGTATTTTCACTGAAAAAATAGACGATTGTTGTAGACACATTTATAACAACCAAATATCAATTGCAGGCAATTAAGTTATTTTCTTCATAAATAAATCAAGCAAAAATCTTTGAAGTATAAAATTATGTTTCAGATTACTTAAACTTTCTGGTTTTTTTCTTATTTATGTCATCCCTGATGTATAACACAGATACCTTTAAGAAGATCTGTTGCTACGTGAACCTTAAACAAAGCGCCTGACAAGTAGAAATTGTTTTTCTTGCAAAGGAATTCTCGCTTGAAGGGAAATGAACAGCACTTCACTTGAATACTTTCGTCAAAATATCTATCAAAAACCTTTTTGCTTTTGATGCATTTTAAAAACGTTAAGATTTACTATCAGGGATAAATGTTTCAGAAAATAATATAAATTTACCTACCAGAGAATATTTATTACTCTAGAGAACAATTTACTCTTTAGAATAAATATTTTTCATGGTATCTTGAAGCGGTATATATTTACTTTTTTAAAACTCTTATAAGATCTTTATATAAATATTAAATATTAATTTTAAAACATCACACATTTAAGAATTTTTTAGTTTTCAAAAATTTATATTTTTCGAAATCTAAAATATATCATGGAAATGTTTAGAAAATCAGAATATTGATTCAAATATTTCAGCATCTGAAAAGCTATAGGACATTTTTATTTCAGCATTATACTAGTAAATTGATAAAAATGATAACATATCATAGGTTTGGTTAAAAATATAAGTACATATAAATCTGTGATATTATAGCTGTTATAGATTTTCATAAATTAGAAATTAAAGATTATTCACAAATCTCTTAATCATGGGTTAATCAATATATCGGTACAGGAGGTATAACTGACTTCCATAGTATGTTTTAGGGGGAAACAAGATCTTTAAATTCTAGAAAGCTCAGAAAATGTATCATAGTTTAGAATCTTAAAGTATGATTAAAAAAATATAAACAAATGATTCTTTTATATTTATATAAACAAAATTCTCATATCATTAATGAATACAAAATTAATAAAATGAATATTATCATGCAATGAAATTTAAGAATAAATATTAAGAATGCAACACATTAGAAAAGATAGTTTTAAGTAAATGATGCTGTGTCATAATTTTAAAGCATACTCTTATATATGAAAACTTTCGATCAAAATATATTTATAAATAATATAAATTTACCTACCAGAAGAATATTTATTACTCTAGAGAACAATTTACTCTTTAGAATAAATATTTTCATGGTATCTGGAAGCGGTATATATTTACTTTTTTAAAACTCTTATAAGAATCTTTATATAAATATTAAATATTAATTTTAAAAACATCACACATTTAAGATAAAATTTTCTACTTTTCAAAAATTTATATGTTTATACAAAATCTAAAATATATCATGGAAATGTTTAGAAAAATCAGAAATATTGATTCAAATATTTCAGCATATGAAGCTATAGGACATTTTTATTTCAGCATTATACTAGTAAATTGATAAAAATGATAACATATCATAGGTTTGGTTAAAAATATAAGTACATATAAATCTGTGATTATTATAGCTGTTATAGATTTTTATAAATTAGAGATTAAAGATTATTCACACCTCTCCTTAATCACCCCCTGGGTTAATCAATATGTCGGTACAGGAGGTATAACTGACTTCCATAGTATGTTTTAGGTTGAAACAAGATCTTTAAATTCTAGAAAGCTCAGAAAATGTTATCATAGTTTAGAATCTTAAACTATGATTAAAAAAATATAAACAAATGATTCTTTTATAATTTATATAAACAAAATTCTCATATCATTAATGAATACAAAATGAAATTTTATACATGCAAATGAAATTTAAGACTAAATATCAAGCATGCAACACCATAAGAAAGGATAGTTTTAAGTAAATGATGCTCGTGGGATAATTTTAAAGCATACTCTTATATATGAAAACTTTCGATCAAAATATATTTATAAAAAGTGTATATTGCATATAAAACAAAAAAATAACATGAAACACACACACAAATATATATATATATATATATATATATATATATATATATATATATATATATATATATATATATATATATATATATATATATATATATATATATATATATATATATATATATATATATATATATATATATATATATATATATATATATATATATATATATATATATATATATATATATATATATATATATATATATATATATATATATATATATATATATATATATATACATATACATATATATATATATATATATATATATATATATATATATATATATATATATATATATATATATATATATATATATATATATATATATATATATATATATATATATATATATATATATATATATATATATATATATATATATATATATATATGTGTGTGTATGTGTGTATATATATATATGTATATATATATATATATGTATATATATATATATATATATATGTATATATATATATATATATATATATATATATATATATATATATATATATATATATATATATATATATATATATATATATATATATATATATATATATATATATATATGTATATATATATATATATATATATATATATATATATATATATATATATATATATATATATATATATATATATATATATATATATATATATATATATATATATATATATATATATATATATATATATATATATATATATATTATATATATATATATATATATGTGTGTGTGTGTGTGTGTGTGTGTGTGTGTGTGTGTATGCATATATATGTATATATAAAAAATGAGAAAAAGTTTAAAAGGAATAAAAATTTTTTTTTCATCTTTTTCACTTGTATAAAAGGTTACAGATAAGAATAATATTTCTTGTGTTTTAGTGTTCTAAGAAAAATGATGTGAATATATGAGGGAAAATTTTATAAATACAACATGTTTAGTACTTTGGTAGCAGTGCATATGGGTTCTAAAATTTAGAAAATCCAGTTTGAAATATCAATACCACTATCCACTATCCACTATCCATATCCACTATCTGTAGGTGTGACATACATGTGGACATTAAAAATGTATTGTAATACGAAACAGATGCTTAATTAATACTGAAAAGTGTTTAAATATGTAAAATATGTTAAAAACTTGTAATTTGTTTTTGAATATTTAATGGACTCGTGCCTTTTTATTGATCTCCGTATTGGAAAACAGTTGACCGTAGCGGTTGAAAGCAAACCAAATTCTTCCAGTTCCTCCTTAAACGTATAAAATTTGAATTTACATTTTATATGTTCATAGATCTATTTCTTTTACCGAAAATTCATATATTTCTTTTCTGCTTAGTTATAGATTATAGCAAAAATTATCTTATTTCTGATGCGAAAGTCAATTCAAGAATCATCAAATTCTTCTGATGAACTCGGTAAGTCATTTAAATTGAAGCAATTATTAGTAATTGAAGTCTTTAAAAACAACTCTTTATTTTAGCAAAGTATAATTTGAAAGAACGGTTTTGAGACTAAGAGTCTCTTGACAGAATATTAGTCCTGTCATAATGCCTTGAAAACATAATAGAGTATGAAAAAATGATGACTTTATTATCAACAAGGGCAAGTATTTATTCTCGAAAAAATATTTAGTTTTTAGAAGGTATGTATTTGTAATATCATGATGAATTAGCAAACGTTACGTATCATTAGTTTTATTAAACAAAGTTGTGTAGTGGAAAAAATATTAAAGGTTTTGCAGCTTTAGTTACTTTTTTGTGGCATATTAGCCCTTTAATGCATGAATCATTTCTGCTTAGTATATGTATTAAAGAATATTTTCATTTATTATGTATAGAAGGGATAGTGTATGGATATGAAAATGATTACTTCTTGTTTATTCTTGCATCCTTGCTGTATAATGAACAATTAAGATAGTAACCTTTTTTAAATAAAATGGCGATAATACCGTTTTTAAAAATATGTCACATATTTTCCCATTTTATGTATTTGTTTATTATAATATATTTTTAAAACGCCAAAATTTAATATATTTCACACACACATATATGTATATATGTATGGCTACTTGATAATTGATGTGGATTGTAATCGGCGTGCCAGTTTAAACAGAAAAATTCAAGAGCAAGTCTTGATCAAAGAGTATAAATTTTTAAAATTTTATCTCAACCGGAAGGTATGCAATAAAAACTAAAATAGGTAAGTTAATTAGTTATTCTTAGGAATGGAATTATATGTCATAGGAAGTAGAAACATATTTTAAGAAATATTCTGAAGTGTAAAGGTATAGCTTTCATTTTTTATATGCATATTGGAACAACGTCTTCTCTACGATGGAATAAAATTTTAAAATCTCTGCAACAAGAAAAACGATTAAATGCATCTTAATCAATCTGTAAAAACTTTGCCTTGTAATATACTCAGAAAAATGTTGTTGAAAAGTTTGAAATAATCGATCATACTAAGTTTGCCCAAGCTAAAAGACTAAATGTAATTTATTGAAAACGCATATTTTACCCAATCTGTTAGACTTAAAGTAAAGTAATCTTTTAGCCAATTTAGTTACTCATAACTTTTAATATGCTATTGATTTCTGGAGAGTAATTCACACTGAAGATATTACTCACGTTGATATTTAACACGTTGACGGACACTTCCGTCTATAGCCGTCAAAGCGAAGTTCACTATATGGCATGAGACGGCAATAGCCGTCCAAAATGGAACGGCCGTTTTTAGACACTACGTATATAGCCGCAAAAATGTGCATTTTTCGGCGTAGAAGTAGAAGCCTAGTGTCATGTTTTGGAAACAATTTTTTAGGCTGAATTTTGTTATCCACCTCTTACACGACATGAACTTATGCAAATGCTTGTGAAGAGAGTAGTGCGACCGCTTTTTCTCTTGAATTTATAATTGTTATTGGTTTCGGGTAAAACTCAAAAAAATAGTTTGTTACACAGAAATATTTGCATATTTGAGTCATTCATCGTATAATTTACGTTTTTAAACTTTTGATGTTATAGCCGCTATCGTCCCATTACTTAGTGTCTAGATTCCACTGGTGCCATGGAGGTTATAGCAAAAACCTAACTGAAGGTGCTGAATTAATAAAAATTAAGTTTATTTTTGCAGAAAGAGTAAAACTATACTTCTAATATTCTAATAATTACATAAACGTATAGTGTTAATTTTCAAACTTCACTTGTTCCTACTGTTCATCAATATATTAATGTTAT
>CM063502.1:93431645-93436645 GCA_032207245.1 Pardosa pseudoannulata
TGATTTTGACATTTTAAAAGCTAAGGTGATTTGTATAGATGAGTTTGCATATGAGTTTGAATTTGTAATTTTTATTATTAACTGTTGGTTTCTTACTGTGCATGATAAGAACGTAAACAAATAAACCAACATACAACATACAGATAATTTTATTACTTTCAAATTTTTCTTTCATAAAAGCAAATTAAAATATAACTCATAATTTTTATTTTGAACTTTCAGAAAATTTCTGAATTTTTATTATATTAATTTTGAATTATAATCATTGATGGTTATAAATGTTCTATTCATGTTGCATAAGATTAGACCTTAGCTTTCAAAGCCAAATTCATCCAAATTAAATATCAACTTTCTGCTAAGAACTACTTTTAGCAAATTAAATTATAAGCGAACTTTTTATTCTCATCTATAAAATATAGTTTATTTTTACTTGAAACTCGTTTTGTTGGTTTTCTTTTTCAAAATTGAGAGTAATGTATATTTAGTGACTTAAGCTGTTGATTTTATGGCACCACTTCGTCTAAGAGTATCCAAGTATTCAAGTTTTCAACATAGTTTTTGATCTTAAGTACCCATTTTTGTTTTTTAAAGAACCAACATTAGCAAAATCACTTTAATAATTATTTTTGGGACCACTGTCAAAATATTTCATAAAGTCATTTTTGCTTAAATTTCTTTTCAGCTAACGCGAATGCTTTTCTCAACTACACTCAAACCTGTTTTGTGTGGTAGATAGGGACCGCATAAAAAAAAATTGCACAAAACTTCGCGAATAGCTATAAAATATAGTTTTTGGAACATAATTAAAAAAAATTTATAGGGAGAATAGGGACCCCATAAAAAAGTCTCAAGTTCAAAATAACTCAAAACCTTACTAAATAACTAGTACATACCTGGAATTTCGCCAAACGTTTTGGAATCTGATTTAAAAAATACACTTGCAAACATTTTTAAATATTTTATTTACATATTATGTGATTATTTTACAAATACAAAACTTTCCAAAACGTATAAACATTATCATTCGCAGTCTGACAATACGCGAACTTTCCTGTGATAAACTGGTTCAAAATCGCTTTCGTCACTTGAAGATACTACCTTGCACTCGTTTAGAGTTGACTTTTTTCAGGTACCATATAGTCAGTGATTAGTTTTTGTGACGACTGTTGTTTCATTAGACGCTTGTATAGGTCCCGGTCGCCAGATGACTGAAGCTCCTTTTGGAATTTTGAAGTTCTTTCAGAATTAGCATCGATTGCAAGAAAATGACATTCTAAATTATGACAGAGTTGGAGTCTTGCATAGATTTTATCTGCTGTCATATGATCGGGTTCTTCTTGCCCATCAGTAACATCTGTTAAGTAATTTATAATTTCATCTTCCCTTACGGTGTCATCCTGAATCATTTCGATAAGATCATTTTCACTTACACTATTAAACCCATCTCCGCCGATGTCATTATTGATAACTTCGATAACTTCGTCAATTATGTTCAATTTGATTGAAATTTTTATTTACCGCACAAAAGAAAATCGCACAAAAAAAGACCGCACAAAAACAGGTTTGAGTGTATTCATTTTTTGTTGACTTTTTTTACTATAACAAGAACTGGACAATTGTAACTTAATCTTTGCTTGAAACTCTTACATCTTGTTTTAAAAAGGAGTTGATATTCAGCTGAAATGTAATAATTGGTTTTGATACCTAGAGGGAATTACATTTCATGAAAATTGTCCAAAATATCAAATTTAAATATTCACTTGCCACTGATTTTGTGGGTCAGAGAGAGTAATATTTAAATACTTAGTTTTGTAAAAGTGTTATCATATTAGAAAAAGATGTGCTTTAAGGAATATTTTGCACTATGACTTCGTCCTGTAGACGAGTGAAAATATACGTGTGCTGGAATATTTGCACTGGATTGCAGCACGAAACAATTGCATGAAACAGTTATCAGCACATTTAAAATTTAAGGACTTCTTTAAATTTGGATCATAAGTACGAAAATAAATTTTGTAATAGATTGAACAGATTGAATCCAAATAATAATTTATTTTTATAAAAATGGTGAATTATAAAGCCGTTTATATATTAACTTTCCAGTTCCTTTATTACCATTCTTCACAAGGAAATTATAAAAGAAAAAATTACTGCTGCTAAAAAATTTTGGACATAATATTAAATAGTAATCAGTTGTATAACAATCAAATTTATTTCCTTTTACAGCTGTAAACTCATTTTATTCTATAAATATACTTATACATAATCTAATCTAGATATGTTTTAAATATAACCTGGTACATAAGTTATAGATAGATAAAATATGCAGGGGTTGAATATTTATGTAAAATGTGGTACATAATTAAATAATTAATAGAATAAAACAAGATTTACTTAAGAACATATTCCTGTTATATACATGCATATGCGACAAAAATTAATGACTACTATGAATTTGAAAATAGCATATAAAAATGCAAATTTATGTATTTGGAACAGGTAAGAGTATATTTCAATAAAAGTATTGCAATATACAAGCCATTCTCTACATAAAATGTCCATTCACGTAACTGGTACTATTCATATAAAACTTAAAAAAGCAATACCCATCCTTACTAAAAACATTTTGCTGTGGTGATTAAGCAATTTTGGCGACGATTGACGTCATATGTCGTATCTCAATGTTTTGTATATTTTTAGTCTTTATAAAGTATTTTGTAATGTAATGTATCCTGACATTTTGTAATATGAATTGATCTTTATTCATATTTGTAAAATTTTATTATTGTAGTTTTATTTGTGGCAGCACACCATTGTAAATATGCAAAATAGCTGTATGCTGCCTGACTACATAAGAGTCAGAGTGCCAGTAGCACAGAGGCTCGGTTGCATCGAGGGTGCTGATGTTTGTTTGTTTATTGTTTATATAATCTTAAATAAATGCGTACGTCTGAAGTTAGTTGTGTTATTTTAACTGCACCATACAAATCCCTTCTGAGGATGGATATATATATATATATATATATATATATATATATATATATATATATATATATATATATATATATAAATATATATATATATATATATATATATATATATACATATATATATATATATATATATATATATATATATATATATATATATATATATATATATATAATATATATATATATATATATATATATATATATATATATATATATATATATATATATATATATATATATATATATATATATATATATATATATATATATATATATATATATATATATATATATATATATAATATATATATATATATATATATATATATATATATATATATATATATATATATATATATATATATATATATATATATATATATATTATATATATATATATATATATATATATATATATATATATATATATATATATATATGTGTGTGTGTGTGTGTGTGTGTGTGTGGTGATCCCTGCGGATACTACATTCATCATCGTCGAGCCATATCAAGGGACCCCATAGTGCCAAGCTTTAAAGCTTCTTCACTCGTGTAATGATCGCATTTATATCGAAATTTTACTTTTGACAGATTAAACACTTATTCAGTGGATATGTTTATCCATAATCTAGATATGAAATAAAAATATTCTTTTGCAAAACTTCATCTCGTAGAGAACTTATATAAGAGTTAAATATTTATAAAAACTGTGGTATATAATCAAACTAATAAGCCACAATTATGTAAAAATATATCCATATGATATTTATAAAATATATTCATGACCCATAATTCTTATATTTACCTATTTTGTCATATATAGGTAACGGGATCATAAATAAAGTTTAGAAAAACTGCTTGAAAGTTTTCAAGTCTAGGCTTGAAAATAGTTTTCCAGTGGAATTCGCAAGAATAAATAAGGAATGCATGTTATGCACTCCCGTATGATAAGAATCTAGGTTTGGAAATCATTCTATTTTTCCCCACAATCTTCATGGGTATTTTCCATGCGAATACACTTAAAGTACGAAAGGATGTATTACCCGCTGATCAATTCTTGAACCAATGGGGTTACCATACTACATCTCTAAAATTGTTTTCGGTGAATTATTCCAAGAATTTTAGAATTCAGATTTTTATACCATGCTATGTTTAAAAAATTAAATATTAAAAGCAAACACTTCACATTTATCTTACTCTAAAAATTGTTAAATGTAAAAAGAAGACAAAAATTCAGTTTTCTATTTTACTTTCTATATTTATATTTAAAGAATGCCATTTAGAAATTATAAATTATACAAAGAAATATTCATTTTATTCAACCACTTATATTATATATATATATATATATATATATATATATATATATATATATTTATATATATATTATATATATATATATATATATATATATATATATATATATATATATATATATATATATATATATATATGTATCTATGTATTACATTTACTTAGCTCATTCTAATATTTTATATCAAATGTATGATACGTTTTAGAAAAAAAAAGTCTTAAAAATAATATTTTTAACTTTATTGCTTATAAAATGCAGAAGAAAAGCATGAATACATTATATATCATAGAATATTTTAATTATAGAATTATATTTATTAAAATGTGAAATATTTGGATAAGTGCTTCTATATATGCTACAGATAAAAACCCACATAGAGATTTGCAAGTATACACACACACACACACAAACATATATATAAACGAATTATTATAATTTAAATATCATCGTCATGTTTTAGAAGCCCTACGTGAAATTGCTCACACTATAAAATGTTGAATCGTATTTGCAGTTTTCTTTTATCGTATATTAGTTCAAGGAAATTATACTATAGCATTTGTGCAAATACGTTTCATGAGCCATGCATTTTTGAAAAAGAAATGAGGCTGCGTATATTTAGAAATTCTTTCCAGTACGATCTTAAAAGTTTAAATAGCGAGTAATGAAGTGCTAAATATTATAACATAGAATGA
>CM063502.1:93444145-93466645 GCA_032207245.1 Pardosa pseudoannulata
ACGATCATAACGCAACATGATCAAAAGATAAATGCAGTACTTTTAACATAAATTTTAGATGCTGAAATTACGTATTTCATTTTATCAGTGAGATCAAACAACATATTTATCATTTAGAAAAGACAATTTAATATAAAAGTGGCACGTAAATTTCGAAAATAATAATTTGAGTCATTGCATCTGCGAAATATATTTTATCACCACGAGTACGGCATCACAAGACCGTGTTATGCTAATAATATATTTTTTTAATTAAAATTAGTTGTATTGTTATAATTACTTATCTGATCAATAGTCTTTACAATGGATCAATTTTGTAAAAGTAATCGAGCAGTAATTACTAAAAATGGGATAAACTTAGTTTCGGTCTCAGAAAAGAATGAAAAGTTTATATTTTTATTATAGATACCCCAAAACTCTGGCTCATATTTTTTTCTGTTCTATAATTTATAAGTGGACAAAATATTTCACATATTCAATTTCAATTTTTACTAATCTTGAACGTATGTTCCAGAGAAAAAGTCATATGAAGTCTTAACATGGCTTTTGCATAAAATTTGATTTTGCAAATAACAAAATTTATATTATTAAAATTTATATTATTCATAAAATTTATTTTTTGTGGGAGGAATTTTGGTAACATGAAAAGATAGTGGTTCTCCAAAAGGGCTAAATGGGACTAAAAAATAAGATATTTATATTAAATTGAATTTTGAAACAAACTAAAAATGAGAAAAAAATAAGTATATCTACCATTATATAACTATTATAATTATCCTCACAATATTGAATTCCAACTTTTCTAATAAGATATTTAAATTCCTTTATAGTTGTCAATATCTTAATTTAAAAATTATTTGTTTTGCATGTACCATAATAAAAATCCCACAAAATTAATAAGCTTCAAACATATGTTCTGTTTATACATTAAAAAGACAATATATTTCGTGCAGAATAATTAATTATTTTTACTATTCACACATTTTTAGTATTTTTCATAAATCTTTATTCTTGGGTCTTCAATTTTAGGTGTAATAAAATGGTGTTATTATGTTTAAGACAGATCCAAATGTGTCATTTTCAATTAAACTAGTTATGTAACAACTAAAAACTAATTAATAACTAAAAAAATTAATTATAATCTAAATGATTGCAACTAATTTCAAATCAATTTCTAAATAAGGTTTTAGAGAAAATTGATTAAAAATTATGCATAACTTTATTTTAAGTCCACTAGTTTTCTAATTCACGATCTACCAATAAACTTACCGAACATATCAAACCACTTCGCTCTCTGACATGTTTTTTCTAGATATAGTTAAATCTATTTCCTGTAAAACTGTTTTTACGGTTGTATCAGTGACCTTGCTAAGAAACCATTGAGATGCAAAGCCTTCTGGTAGAATAATTCTGTCTAATAGTATCTCATAATTTCTGTTCTAATGATATTGTTGATTATACTGAATAATATATTTTATTTTCTGATATATCTTGGCTTTCTTCTTTTCAATAACTTTATTTATATCTAGCAAAACATTTGTAAGGGAGCGAAGTCGCTTAATATGCTTGGTAAATTTTTTGGTAGACTATATGCCTCTGTGTGATTATGTGCAAAATATATAAACCTAACAATGATTTATGAATGATTTATGATTTGAATTATGCCCACCAAAAGAATGCTTAAATTGAAAATTTTCTAGATAACAAATATTTAGGTTTTGCAATTATTTCATAAAAACAGATTGACAAATTTTCAGATTATGACTTTCAGTGTTATTTCCTGTTCCAGAGAGTTTGAAATGAGCTCTGTTTAATATACATGATTGCTTTTTTTTTAATGTGAAATTATGTTTAATGAATTTTTTAATACTATTGATACAAAGAAAATTATTACAGGTGTTAACAATACTAAATAAAATGTTTTATTTTCTGATAAAGTTTGACTTTCATGTTTTCTATTACTTTAATTACTTCTAGCAAAGCATTTGCCATGGACCGGAGTGGTTCAGTGTGTTTGGTAAGATATTGGTAAACTGTAGTTTTAAGAGCTAAATGGAATTGCATTTTTCCTTAACATTTGACACAAATGATATAAGACTAAAATTTGTATTTCAAACTTGAAATCTACCGTATTTTAGATGGTTGACTGGGTGTAACCAGCATATTTTAAGCGAAAATGCAAAAATTAAGATATTTAAAATTGTTTCTATAGTATTCGTGCATATAAAAATATATAGCAACGAAGTATGTTGCTAAGAAATTTTATTTTCTCTAAGGTAATTTGTGATACTTACAGCTACATTGATACAAAATATGACAGTTATTCAGTAATTGCAGAGTAGATATTTTCTGAAATTTAGGTTAGGAATAAGCTGCTATATTGCAACAGGTAAAATATTTCAATAAAAGTCAATAAGGGTTTCAAAGAAAACCAGTGTAAATAAAAATTTGTAATGAAAAATTACTGTTTTTTTAGAAAACGCTTAGTGTAAACAAACATTTCAAAGATTTTTTTTGTAGTAAGATGTAAGATATATTCATTGAAGTTCAACATTTGAAGTTATTAGAGCATTTTCTCGTATATAATTAAATAACATTTATAAAGGTCAGTTAAATGGGGTTTAATAGGGTTGATATTCACCTTAGTAACAAAGTTAGTTTAGTGGAAGGAAAACGAATAAGCTAAATACCAATCACTAACAATCTTGAAAAACGAACAATAAAAAGTAAACTAGCAAAAATGAAAATATCTAAATATAAACTAAAAGAATATACAGTTTATAAATACTACTGATATATGCAGTTACGTGTGCTTTGTTTCTGTGTTATTTTTTACTTTTTGAACTATGAATAAAAAGTTAACAAAAATCATAATTATGGTTAACTACAAAATAACTGTTAATAATTCACCGATTTTATACTTAGATTCCTTCTCAAGTTATTTTGTGAATATGTACCTTAGATTACAATTCATGACCTAGATATCCCCATGTAAATTGTGATATAATTTTATATATAATATAGTAGTTTTTCTTATTTAATTTTAACAATAAATTCTTTATTATATTACAAAATGATTTTTACTTTAAAATTGCATATATTTTATTAGTTTTATAAAGTTATTTATATTTATATGAAATATTGATAAATAAATCTAAATTTTAACTTGCAAATGTAGCCAAGTAGTTTAAAATTAGTAAGTATTTTTTAACCAAGTATTTTTTAAAGACTTTTTTATGTAGTGAGATATGTTAAATAGGAACTAAGACAGGAAACTAGAATAGCTAGTAAGCAACATTTTAAAATGAAACATTTTGGTAGCTTTTGTTCAAAATAAACTGGTTCATCCAATCACAGAAAATTGTAAAATGATCGAATTTTTGTCTATTTAAAATGTGGAATGAAACCCATAAAATATTAATATTTGCCTTTTACAAAATCTCATGTTTGAAGTTATTTTTACTTTCATACAGAAAGGGAAACAAAAAGAGCTGATTTACACTCTTTGTTTCTGATACCCTATCTGTCTTTACTTAAAAAAACTTTCATCTTTATTCTCACCAGTTTTGATTCATGATAATGCAAAAAGTCTTAGCCGTGCTAAAATAAACAAACGGAGCATAATGATGATAAATAATTCGTTCTTACAAAAATAACCATTATATATTTAGAGATTATTTACATTTACCTTAGGGTAGTGAGAAAATACTTCAAATTCACTCTTTCCTTTTTTTTCTACCAGTTTCATCTTCTATGGCATATCGATACATTTAGTATGAGAACTTATTCTACTTTTAAATAATAAACAAAGACTACAAGTACTGCTATTTAAAATAAAATTTCAAAGGTTTTTTTGATAAAAATGAACGATTCGTGCATTTAAATTTATCTCTTAATGTGTGAATTAAATAGTGGAGATAAGTATTTTGAATATAAATAATAACAGATCTACTTCTTTTAAGAAAGGTATAAATAAAATTTGAATTATTTGTGTAGTTCTTTAAAATCTGAGGAGATTAGATAAATTTTAATAAGCTAATAATACTTTGTCCCTGTTAAGTGATAATCAGATTAGTCAGAACATTCAATATACAATATTATGTTAGGCTTGTGGTTTGGTTTGGAGTGCTACGATCTACTTTTTGCAACACGAGGGCTAATGAGACCGGGACCTACAGCTTAAAGCCGATTCTGAACTGCTACGAAGATCCATGCCCCTGTGGGATTCGAACCCACGAACTGCGGTATCGAAGGCCAGCACCATAACCAATCGGCCATCGTTCGGCATTTTATGTTAGGAAAAAGGAGTACTTGAAGACCACAGTACTTCTTTTCATGTCTTTAATATCTCCTTTTTATTTTATATAATGTCTCATCAGAATTATCTTTGAGCATTCTCCTCAATATTCAAAGTAGCATTTGTTTCTCACGTTTACTGTGTTGTCTGAGTTGAGCTTCAAATCTGCATTCTAAGCAGAGAAGGATCTCAGCTTTAATACATGTAAAATTGAGACTTTTTATCATACAAATATTTTGTACTAAACTGAAACATTTCTAGATTACATTTCTTTTACACGGTTCTAGTAATAGACAGCAAAATGTTCTCTGACAAATGGTAGCAAAAGTGTTCAGTGTAAACAATATGTTTCTAGTTTTCTTTCCTCAAAATTTAACTGCAAAACATTGTTTTAATTGTTTGAGCATCAATTCTACAACTGCATATAAATGCGTCTTTACTTTGGAGTTGGAACTAATCTACAGCCCCGCTGTAGAGATTTCATCAGTGTCTATTATAATGAGAGTCTATTATAATCGCAAGGCATTAATATACGATATATTGAAATTTTTCGTAGAGTGAATATTGCAATCAAAAGAGAAAGAGGAAAAGTAGGTATTTTGACATTTGGAATTATAAAGTCTCAACATTTTAATGCTAATTGTTTTTCAGTTAATTTTTACTAATTTAATAACATTATAGTAAATTGTTTCGTTATATAAAGTGCAAATTGAGATGAAAATAAAAAGTAAACATCTAGGCGTTAAACAATTCCCTATATAATAATAGCCTACGTTATTTGTCCGTCTGTCCTTGACTTTATGAAGCGGTTAGGGTGCTGGCATTCGGAAATGTTCGAATCCCACTATGGCATGTAGACGTTCGGAATCGGATTTAATGTAGTTAGGGCAAAAAGTTAGCACTCCAAACCAAAAAATTCATGAAACTGGAAGATACAGGAATCTTGATGAGTTTCTCAAAACGATTAAAACTATTTATCCGATTCTAAATTAAATTGGTATAAATATACTTCATATCACAGAGAAAAATACTGTCGTCTTCGAAACGTTCGAAATCCAACCCTCTCCCCTTTTCGAGCTTTTAATGCCATTATTTCAAGTCCTATTTTCCCCGGTTAAGAACCGACGATTAAATTTATCAATTTATTACATTATAAGTAAATGAAAATAAGATTTTTTCTATCATTATGACGTCATTCCTTTAACCATCTCATTTAATCATTTCTTATTTTAAATTATTTAAATATCGTCTGCATTATTTTTATACGTTTTATCAGTGAAATTAGGTATTACGTAAATATTTTTCTTTTATATTTGGGTTAAATAATAGATTAGGTACATATGTGATAATTAAAAATTTAATCATCGATTATTTTTTGCTGCAATGAAACTTTATCACTGGTATTAACAACAAATTATTTTCATAAAAGTCTAGTAATCTATTTCACGGACTAATAAATATCTGCGTTTAAGTTATATAGCTTTGAACATTAAGAAGTTCGTTCGTTTGTGTTTGTTTTTTATACATAACAACATGGTTTGCCAATCAATTCGCAAAATTTTGGACATAATTCATATATACCACCAAATAATTATTATCAATATTAAAACCTCTGCTGTCCATCCTATCACGTAATATGGCAATATAAATTAAAGTTGGCAACTAACATGCGGTCAGGAAAGATAAACAAATTACTGAGAGTCTACCAGATTATTCTCAGCCAAAAAAAAACAACATTTTTTTTACCTGCCTCATAGATTACTTTGCAATTCTGGAAAATTAAATAAATTACTGAGCCCGTAATATGTCGGGTTATATGCTAGTACTAAATAAACGTCAGCATCAACAATAGATATATATACATACAAGCGTCAATAGTATAGTAGTTATCATCAATCCATCAACAGACAAAATTGTTATTTAATGTTTTAGCATAAAATCTTTCTTATATATAGATACATACATAGCCCTAAAACTAGACAATAGTCTTCTACTCATGGTCAAAATACTTCATTTTCGTTATACCTCAGTTTTATCGGAAATGCAATAGTCATTTTACTTTGTACTAGAAGTAACAATAAAATATTCATACATTTTTTTTATCTCAAATTATCTTTTTATGTATTTTTTTAGCCTGCAGCAGATCATCCCTTTGTACGATTGAAAACAAATTTAACATATATCATCTTATCATAAATTGCATAATAGATCGATATTTTTATTTTATATCAGGCCGAAATAGAATCAATAAAAACTTTTAATAATAATTATTTTTATACGTTTTATAAGTGAACTTAGATATTACGTAAATATTTTTCTTTTATATTTGGGTTAAATAATAGATTAGGTACATATGTGATAATTTAAAATTTTATCATGGATTATATTTTGTTGCAATGAAACTGTATCACTGGTATTAACAACACATTATTTTCATAAAAGTCTAGTAATCTATTTCACGGACTAATAAATATCTGCGTTTAAGATATATAGCTTTGAACATTAAGAAGTTCGTTCGTTTGTGTTTGTTTTTTATACATAACAACATGGTTTGCAATCGATTCGCTAAATTTTGGACATCATTCATATCTACCGCCAAATAAGTATTATCAATATTAAAACCTCTGCTGTCCATCCTATCAAGTAATATGATAATATAAATTAAAATTGGCAACTAACATGCGGTCAGGAAAGATAAACAAATTACTGAGCGTCTACCAGATTATTCTCAGCCAAAAAACAAACCATTTTTTTTACCTGAATCATAGAGTACTTTGCAATTCTGGAAAATTAAAAATTTTACTGATCCCGTCACGTGTCGGGATCAGTAAAACTTGTAGATCAGTGAACTTATGGATTTAGCTGCCAAGTCTGCAGAAAACTATCTAAACACTGGCCTTCCTTATCCTGACCTGAAAATTTACATCAAAGATTTAGCTCACTCTAAATGGCAAAATTCTTGGGTTGACACAGTATCAAATAAATTGCAAGATGTAAAAGAAAACATTTCCAAGTGGCCTCAATTTTCTATAGAAGACTCGACGTGATAATCACTTGTCTACGGGTGGGTCACTGCCGACTCACACATGCTCATCTCCTGCTCGGTCAGGCACCTCCACAGTGTGCGTATTGTAAGACCACTTATACAGTAGCACATATCTTTACATCTTGTATTTGTTTTAAAACTCTGTACGTAAATTTCTTTAGAAATTCATCACCTAATCTTAATTCAATCATTGGAAAAATCCCATATCCAGGCTTATTACCATTTCTTTGCTGTACTGTACTTTGAAATCTGATTTATATTTTTCTAACTTTTAATGTTCAATTTTGTAATATTTAATTCTTAATTTTTAATTTTTTTTCTTCAATTTTAAATTAATTTTCAATCTTTGTAAATTAATAAATTTCATTGTTGTATTGCATTTTTTTTCAATTTACATTTTTAAAAAATTAATTTTTAATCAAACTTTGCTGATCATCGTGTTGTTTTATTTGTCTTTCCAAATTTTCTACTTATGTATTTGTTTTTAAATGTTTTTCTTTTGTTTTAGGCATTTTTCATTTTTACGGTTTCATCAAAATTTTTTCAAAATTGTGTTGTTCTTTTGGGTTTTTTGTCTTGTTTGGCGCAGTTTGTCCCTTGAGCAATTAGCGCCACTAAATTTCAAACAACCAACCAACCAACCCGTCATATTTCGGGTTATATGCTAGTACTAAATAAACGTCAGCATCAACAATAGATATATACATTCAGGCGTCAATTGTTATTTAATGTTTTAGCATAAAATCTTTCTTATATATAGATACAGACATAGTACTGGACTAAAACTGGACAATAGTCTTCTACTCATGGTCAAAATACTTCATTTTCATTATACCTCAATTTTATCGGGAATGCAATAGTCATCTTACTTTGTACTAGAAGTAACAATAAAATATTCATACATTTTTTTTATCACAAATTATCTTTTTATGTAATTTTTTAGCCTGAAGCAGATCATCCCTTTGTACGGCTGAAAACAAATTTAACGTATATCATCTTATCATAAATTGCATAATAGATCGATATTTTTATTTTATTTCAGGCCGAAATAGAATCAATAAAAACTTTTAATAATGGCTCTTGTTTGATAAAATTTAATTTAGAGACTAATGCAATAATCACTGAATTAAATGTTATCAAACAAAATTAAAGACTACTTTTGAATGTTTTTATTACTCCCAAAGTAGTTGTAAATTAGCGATAGAGAATGAATGTAAAATAATGAAATTAAGCCGAGAAGGAGATTAATGCATTTTTAAAAATTATCGTTTCGCTTGAAAGTTATTAAATTAGCATACATAAATTCTTATTTATGTTTTAATAAAATATTTGCAATGTTCACAGTATATTAACTTAAACTTTCTAATGTGTTTTCCTTTTGTTTAATCTATTTTCTTATTTTTCAGCTTACCATTATGTATTAGGCTATTAAAAACATTCAAATTCCGTTAAACTTGGTAAAATAATTTTATATTATGAATTTCTAATTTAAAAAATGTAATTTAGTATCTCCTATAAAAAAAAATATTAAATAATCTTTAAATAATACTATAACTAAAATTTTAAATCCGCCTGCTCAAGTTATTTTAAACATAGATATTTGAATGATAAATACTTTTTTTTAATGATATTATTTTATTTATACTGAGGGCCACATAAAATTCTAAAAATTATTTTTATGATCAATATGAATTAAACTTATAATAAAAATTCTAATTTATTTATGCAATTATAAAATTATTTAATGTATCATCCTTTAAAAATAAAATTTATATTTTTTATATATTTTTTAAAAAATAGAATATTAATAAAATTATTGAATAAAAAAGATTAAAGTTTATGAATAATATGAATAAATTATTTTATAAAAATATTTCTTAAATTTTAAAATACATAAACTAACTTTACATGTAGTTTTTAAATGTAAAATGTATTTTATTTAAATGTAATTTATTTATTTAAATACCTATAAACAAAAATTTTTTTTTTGTGTGTTTTATATTTCTGTTTAATAAATTTTGTTATGATTAAAAATTATTAATAATAAAATAAAATTTTTAACTAATGAAATATTTGTAATTTTTAATTGATAATTTAATATATTATTTTTTTTTGATTATATTTTTTAATTATTACTCTTCAAATTTAAAAATTTTATTGTTTATATTTACGATTTTAAAATTTTATTCATTTTAATAAAAAAGAAGGATTTAAATGTTTTTAAATTCTTTTAACTCAGTATAAAAATTTACTCTTTTTTTTTTATTAGGGTTAATTGTTGTTTAGTCATTTTTCTTGGTTACACATTTACTTAATTTAATAATTAAAAGACCAATTTAAAAGCAAATAAAGAGCAATTGAATCAATTTTTATTATGTGTTTCTATATACTTGTTTACTACTGCTTGTATATATTTGTATATAAATATTTTTATATATGATACTATATATTTTTTTGTTCACATATTATTTCTAGATAAAGAAACCAAAATATATTAATTAGAAGATTTTTTAAGAAACAAACCTTTTATGGTGAGAGAAAATATATATAATATATTTATGCCTGAGCATTAAAGGCCCATCAGAGTTTTTTCAATACATATGTTACATAATATAAATGAAAATAATCACAATCAATATGCTTCTAACTCCTACAAGTTTTGACGAGGTAGGACGGGGTAGTCTATGGTGGAAATATACAAGTTTGGCAGGAAAAATGCATTTTATTGAGCATTTAATTATAAAAGTTAAAAAGCCCAACAAAGTTTGAATATGACAAAAAATGAATACTAAAATGTGTTTGCTTGAAAGAAAATTGTTTTTCGTAGGGGGGGGGGGTTCGCTGGACGACCAGGAGAGTTAAACACCTATGACGCATGGAGTCAATGAGGCTATTAAAAAAAAGGCTGTGGAATTCTGTTCCGCTAATCCAGAAGAGCACATTCCATTTTTTGGAGATATTGTGAGCCTGGTAGATGTCCAGCAACTAGTCTGGCTAGCAAGTCTCGAGCATGCTCTATCGGGTTCATGTCTGGAGAATATGCTAACCAATCCATTCATCTAATTCCTTCTTTGTAAAGGAAATAAATTACCAAATTAGCACTATGTTCTCTGCAAATGACTTCTACTAGTATGAAGTAATTTCCATTTGCTGCAGTATAAGCTGAACTACAATAGGTTTAAGGATCTCATTCCTACATCAGTGATCGTTCAGAACTACTTAAACTACAAAGATTACCATATCTGTGAGTCCATTAATTGGAATGACAGAAACGACCATCATACCACCAAGGCCTAAAGGAGAACTTTTGTGCCCAAATGCAGGATTGTTTCTTGTGCTACTTCCCCCTACAGATAAAAATACACATATTAGAATAGAACAACGGGACTCATCGAAGGAGAGAACATCGAGCTATTAATTTTATCCATATGATTTGTTGCTCAATATCAGCATACGCGATGGTGTTTTGATATTAACACATACTATTGGCGAGAATACACACCCACATCATGCACAGAGTTTCGTATAGTTTGAGTATAAGTTTTGGTGCCAATATCCAAGCGAAGGTGTCTATAAAAAAGATTAGCATTCATATTTCAGTGCATCCGAGCCATTAGTTTTAAATATAGATTTTCATTGTTTGTTACACTTTTATACCTTTCCTTGCATTTCCAGTCTCTACAAATCTGTTCCAGATGCTGGAAATCATACTTTGTGGAACTCCAGAGTTTTCTGCTACTTCGGCTTGTATCTGGTCTCCCTCTAATCGACCAACAACTTTCCGAGCATCTAAATAGATCGAAAGACTTCGTGGAAGCATCGCACGCATCGGAACAACGTACTTATTGAATGTATATCCTTCTTGTCTTCTTTGTCTTTCATTAAATTGAAAGCTAATTTTGCTTACTGCAACTAGTTTTTAAGTCTGCAAGTTGTTTGAGAATGAGAATAATTTACATAGGGCTATCTGTTTCTATTTTATGCGAAAATTAATTTAGCTTACACCGTTATTTTATAAAAGAATTATTTTTTTCAGCAATGTATTTTGAATTTTCAAACTAATATTTTGTATTTTAAAGTAAACTTGGGCTAATAGTCCGAGAACGTTCAGTAAGTCAAATTAATTACATATTCAGTTTATTGCAATGGTAACTTATATCCGTCTTATGAACTTAAATTTCATGAGTTTTGTTCATGACATTGGATATAATCTTTAATCCTTATTATCTGTCCATTGTATTAATGCAAATGGTCTGTTCTGTTCACCAGCCAAAGGGATTGACACAATGTGAAATATGTATTCTATGAGTTATTTCCCTCTTCTCCATACAGATTTAAGTTTTATAAACCTTCATTTTAACCTGCGTATGCAACTAAAAAAATTCATAGTAATAGAATAAATTTTCAAATGTTAAAAATAGGCCTAACATAACAAACAAAATACCTACAGTTTTTATTTAATTGAAAAATTCTAAAAGAGGTGATTATAAATGAAAAGAAGACTCCAAAATAGTAAGGTATTATAAGAATAAAAAATAGTAACACAAATACACTTGAGACTGTCAAAAAATATACAGTAAAGAGAATGATGGACTATTTTTTAGAATATATTAGACTTATCTGCAATAAATGATGTGATCATTTATAAAGATGTTGCTGGATAGCGACATATAAGAAAACTATTTAATTATTAATGGAAGAATTGCTTAAACACTACGCTTATGTCAGTAAAGAAATAAAAATTCAAAGCAGAAACTCCTGAACACTTTATAGCTAAACAGAAAAAAACGTTTTGCAATAAAAATACTATTTCCAACGGTTGTATATAGTGCAAGAAAATGAAATGTGAAAAATATTCAACACTGATTGAATATGCTTCAAAAAGTTGTATATTAGTGGATTAATTTGAAAATAATAACCCTTGAGTATTTTTTTATACTCAAGAGTTTTCCAAGTGATATTTTCATAATTAGGTAATTATACTTTTTTTATTATAGTTTTAATAAAATTACGGCCTATAAATACGAATTTAATTGTTCTGGTTCAAATATGTATGTCTTTTTAAGCGTGTTTTATATCGATAGTCAGACACAGGCTTGAATCGAAATGACTTCGGAGGGCTTTCTAAGGGTGGGAAAGGTAGCATGCTTTTTGACATTAATATTTAAATTAAATATCTAAGGAAACAGGGAAGTTTCGAAATATATTTAAACGATTTTATAAATTCTTTAGAAATGTTTAAAGTCATTAATTCCTGTTTGGAAAACAAGAGACAAAAATGATAGATCTTCATTCTTCTGAACTAAACACCTGTTTTTTACGGTAAACCTATAATGATTTACTATTTAAGGTCTCTATAAATGTTAATATATTTTATGTGTTACAGTAAAAATAATTGCTATATGACGAGTTGGGAGTTATGAAAAATAAATGGATCTCCAAATAATAAAAAAAATAAGACAGTAAATATATTAAATTTTTTCCAGCATTTATTATAATAATTTATTAAATCAGAAAACTCAAATATTTTATTTGTTTTGAATAATTAATGCAAAATAAACTTTTATTAAATTAGTTTACATATTAGTATACTAAAAGAAAAATTACTGCTAGCTGACTTCTTCAACAAAATACCTGAAGCAAAGAACATAGTCAAAACATTATTTAACGCATTGACACACAATAGGAAGAAGTGAAATTCAAAAATTAACACTGTGTTTTTATAATTTTTAGAATATTATAAGTATAGTTTTCCCTTTTCTACTCAAATAAATCTAATTTTGATTATTTCAGCACCTTTAATTAGATTGCGGCTATAACCTTCATGGCGCCAGCGGACTCTAGACACTAAGTAATGGGACGATGGCGATTATAACAGCAAAAATTTAAAAATGTAAATGACAGGTTTAATGTCTCAAATAAGCAATTTTTTGCATGCAACAAAGTATTTTTGAAAGGTTTATACGAGTTCATAACCAAACAAAATATAAATAAAATGACAAAAAAATTTATTATAATTTTATAATTATTACACATTTTTTTCTGTGTGGAAAAACGAACAGGTAGAAAATAAAACTCAATCTAAAAGTTTTTTCGAAACTATGACACTAGGTTTCTACATGTACGCCGGTAAATTCACATTTGTGCCGCTATAGCCGTAGTGTCTAAAAAAACGACGACCGTTTCGTTTTGGACGTCTATTGTCGTGATGTCGCATAGTGAAATTCTCTTTTGACGGCTATAGACGCAAGTGTCTGTAAACGTGTTAAAAAAACACTCTAGTTTAAAGTCAAATAAAACATTGTCAATAGTGGCTTATTAACCCTCTAAGCGGTTAAGCACGTACAATTCCGCCAAACCGATGATGTCTTCAAAGCGATTGTGACGTACAATTTCGACCTTTAAAAAAGTTCCAAAAATGGATGTATTGTACACTTTTCTGCCAGTGTTTTAAATCATGGAGTTTTGAGGTAGGGAGGGTCAGGTCGATTGTTTAGGAAACTGCTATCCCTACCCCCTGAGGCACAAAAACGTTGATAGCTTTTCATGGCTTTGTAAATCTCTATTTCGAAGTATTTCGTTTGCGGCAACACATGTATCTCTAATTGCACGACTTAAATATATTGGATAACTATTTCATACAAAAATATAAATAATTCTCTTAAAGTATATTTTTAATTGTACTGGTGGAATCCATTATTTCTTATTGGATGATCTTTCAGATTTGACGAGCTTTATTTGTATTAAAAATTGACAATCTATTATATCTATTTATATATCTATTTATAACCAGAAGTAAGGGGACAATAACGAGGGTGGGTTTCCCGTATTCCATTCTAGTCGACTAAGGGTAAAGTAAAAAATCATAGAACGCTTTTGCCACTGATACAATAAACCTTTAGCGTAATTTCCCAATCGAAGGGTTTAAAAGTCACAAAAAACTGAGTAAAAATTCTTTTAAAAAGAGTGCTGTAGAAAATATGAAAACAATTCAAACATTTGTGGGGACATTTAATATATGTGTTTGTAAATTGAGACACATTATATGAGTCGTTGAAAATTCAATGTGTTTAAGCCTATGATCGAGTACCATAATTTGAAGAAAAGCAAGTATTGCTATGTTAATACATACAAGAACATACTGACATTAGACCTAAGATCTATAAGTAAATTTATATGCGATATTCATTATAGTATTAATAATTTAGCTATTTTTTAACAAATTCCCCTTTTTTTAATAATGAAATCAGCAATTTTTGAAAAATTACTTTTAAAGTCGACCTTTTAGTTTATTACACACCTAATATTACGTAAATTATATGCTATAAGTTTCATATCGGTATAATAAAACTTTTTTTGTTATTGTGTTAATCCTGAGAAATAAAATATTAAAAAATGTTTCCTAGGAAATACATTTAACGTTTTTACTGCTGAATATTTTTACAAACTGTTTACAGCAGTCATTTAACAATCTCCCGTTTTATATGTTTAAATAAATTTTAAATCATTTCTATAAATATATTTTTAAAATAAAAACTCAAACTTAATGATTTGTTTACCAATAAAATCCATTTAAACTACAATTTAGAATCCAACTATTATTTAAATGCAACATCCAGAATGTTGATCAAAAATAAAATTTGCCATAATTTCTATTTCAGATGTCATTAAAGGCTATTTTGGAAATCTACAATTTTGATTTTTCAAATAAATCTATAAAACGAAAATCTAATATTTTACCAATAAGCGTTACTTCAATCCAGTTTGATATCTTGCATGAAATAATATTTCATTTAGCTATTGAAGTTTACTTGTTGCTTCAAAAGTAATTTCTGTTAATTATTTAAACTTTTAATAATCTAAAAGTTTTAATAATTAATGTATTAAAAAATTTATTTTCTCAAATGTGTGCTACTGAACTTAAACGAAAGACTCATAGATAAACATGCTCTCTAAATAATATCAGAAATAAAAAAATAGAGCTATAATATTTAGGTGTTAAATTTCTTTTATTTCTATATATTGTTTGAGATGTTAAAAATTCTTTTACACATTAACTTGACATGAGAAATGTATTTTAAATATGGATATATGTGTTTAGGTTAAGCAGTATTCTACCTGACAACACTTACCTTCTACACGCATTCATCTTTGGTAGAGTTTCAGTGTTGACGTATCGCGTGTAGTTTCCTCTTTTCGTTTCATTTCCTAATTTTAGGAAACAGATGCGACACTTGCATTTACCATATGCTATTGTCTTTGTAGCTCATTAGTCATTGCTATAGCAGCGAATTGCGTGATTAGATACTCACGCAAGAGTAATCGAGGGATGATCCAGACAAGTTGTATGCTTAACACTTATTTTGAAGATTTGTCTTAAATCAGTCCAATATTAAAATGATTAATTTCGTAAAATGTGTTTAGAAAAGTGGGAATTAATGAATGTTTGGTTCCTCTTATCGCATGAGGAAATGACAGCAGTGGATTTATTTGACAGGATGAAAACTTTCACGAACTGCCTTAAAATGGAGGAATAATTTTGATTGTTTAAAAGATCTCTAAAGTTAGAAATTACTAGGAGTCAACAAATATGACTAAACCAAAAAAGTTTTCACTTGCATATATAAGACTGAAATTTAATTATAATATGGATTATTGTTTTATTATAGTACTCAACATTTAATAAAGAGAATTGATTTATATAGAAGACTACTGAAATTGTATTGGTAAAATTACATTTCAGTTATATATTGTATTAGTAAAATTATAATTCAGTTTATTGAAAACTGAATCTAGTCTTAGTTTTGTATTCAGCATATATCGTGTTTCTCTTTTAATTATCATGTTAATTCATATAATTTTGATATTATTTATTGATTTACATTAATATTCCTTATATAATGTGTTAATTTCTTATTTATTCCATAGTGTATTAATTGCTTCTATTTTGTGTAGTAATGAAGAAAATTATTTATAAAGAACTGGGATTATCTTATAATGAAACAATTTTTTTTTAAGTTTTAACATTGATTTTGGATTTTAGTGAAATTATAATAAATTCTGAGCTTAATATATGGCTCCGTGGCATTATTGTGGCAATTTTTTAGGTTCAAATTTTCTCATGTGAAATGATATTTAACTTTTGAAATTTAATATATATCTAAATAACATTTAAAAAAATTATTGCAATTAAATAATGTATTTTTGGAAAATGTCTTAAATGGCGACACAATTTTCACTTTATGGGAGGATATGCCACTTCTTATGTATGCCATCGTTTATCTCCTTAAATTTAAATATTATCTCTATATATGCAAATATTCATTACTTTCGTCAATACCCCCAACATCACAAGTTACCTAAGAAAAAAAATCATACATATTTTTTTTATTCTACCACTTGCAAAACGTACGAAATCAGAAGCAGCAATTTAAAATCACTGATTCTTATACGGTATTCCTGAAATTTTGGGATTTATGCTCAAATTCTCGTTAACTTTCTTTAATGCTTTATTATATGCCCGTTTATAACGATAAAAACCAAATGGACTGTTTTATTGATTTGATTGGTTTTACTGATATTTTCGACTAGAATTCTTAATTTCCTGTTTTCTTCTCGTCCATTAATTTTTCTTTCTTTCAACATAACACTTTCTATTTTCACTCAATACCTTCCTTCTATTACTAGTTTATGCATTCTCTATTTTTTATTTGTCTTTCTTTTTAAAGACATTCATGCTATTTGATAGAATAACTTCTTTGAATTTTTCTATTTTTTGCTTGTCTAGTTTTAGGTACTTCCCTGACCTGAAAAAGGAAATTAATGGATTTAGTAACAATTAATATAAAAGAGATCAAAATAAATAATTTAAATCTTTCCTAAATTTAAACTTGCCAAAAAACAAATTTTCAATAGTAGATGAAAGTAAAATTAATTATTAGATATTCTCAGAACTGAAAAAGTGATTTATGTATGCAGTGTCACAGTTTTTACATTAGTTAACACAATAGAAATTATTTATTTATTAAATTTAACCATCGAACCATACGTCTGAGAACAAATTTACACCAGGAAATCCAAAACAATAATTTGTTATACAGGATTAATAAAATTATTATCACATAGATTTACGGGTATTACACTGAATTTGTCTAATTTAACATATCAAAAAATATCCATTTATGAAATGTAGCTATTACATATGTTCGAGAACATGTTTTATGAAGTGAAATCAAAACATCAAGTTGTTAGGCCCAATATCTTTTTCTTAAACTTATTTATCTTTAATGTTACGGATGTGATATTAAATTGATGAGTTAAAACGATTTAATAGAAAATAATCTTACCTTGGTGTATATCTTCTTCAGCGCCTCGAAAATTAGGATTTGTATGAATCTGAACTGACAATCAACAAATGTGTGCACCAACAAATGTGGCTACAATTAGTAATGTAAAATCATCATCTGGAAGTGTGGATTATTCAGTAAAAACGATATCGGATTTAGTGTAATTTTTTTATTTATTTTACTCATTAGGATATAAAAATAACTGCATATTTGTAACCAATGAAAGTTTAGCAACAATTTGATATATGACAGATGTGACTGGAACTAGTTTTCAAATGTGGTCATTGAGTAGCTGTACACAGAATATATATATATATATATATATATATATATATATATATATATATATATATATATATATATATATATATATATGTATATATATGTACACATGTATATATATATATATGTATATATATGTATATATATATATATATATATATGTATATATATATATATATATATATATATATATATATATATATATATATATATATATATATATATATATATATATATATATATATATATATATATATATATATATATATATATGATTGATTATTTACTTCTATAGGGTAACTCGTGAGGAAATAAGTAGACCATGACGCTACAAACCAAAATCCAAAACCTAGTTGGCAAAGCAAGCTAGTTATAATGTAAGACCCAGTAATAAATGAACATTTTATGGAATAATTGATATAAACTTCTTTTAGATTGTTAAACAAAAAGAAGACGATTTATGATAAAAAATTAAATAAGTGTTTTTACAACACCAATGCACTTTTATATTACAAGAAATCCAGGCTATTACTTTTATTTGTGGTTGCAGTCCATTGAATTCTGATAAATCTTTTCCAAGAGTTTAAAAGGAAAACAAAAGCCATTCTTCAGTTCCCTATAAATCAATGAACATAGTTAAAATGCAATGCTGTGGATGATCCTAAGCATTCGATATTTAGGATATTTGAAAATAATGATTGTTTTCAGAGCAACAGAACTTTTTAAAATAAGTATTTTTCAAGCAATTTGTAAAAACAGGCCAAAAAGATAAAAAAAAAATTATGTTGGAAAACATAACATACATTTTCTAACTTGGATTTTATGTTATTTTAAAGAGATTAAATACTTGGAGGTATTTTGGAATGTATTTAAAGAGTATTTTATTACTTTGTTTCAGCTACATTTGTTTTATTACTTTGTTAAATAAAAAGATAAAGTCAGATTCACTATAATAGATCGTTTAATATTAAATAAATATATTTAAATGTCACTATTGATTGTCTAATTAATATATAAATGTATAAATTTTAATTTTTTCTTGAAATTATTTAATAATCCACTACCTTTAAATGGATGAAAAATAATTGGAAAAAAAATCGAGTAAATAATACGAAAACAATTTGTTTTTACTATAAAATAGTTTGCATCGCATTAAAAACACTGAAAAATGTTGCAACATCAATAACTCAGTGTCTAGACAAAACTAAAATAATTTTAATCGTTTCGACTTATTATCTAAAATTAGTATTAGTATTCTCAGGGTTGTACAAATTTCATCCTTTTCTCAGTAAATGGTTGGTTGGTTGGTTTATTGGAGTTTAGTGGCGCTAAATCCTCTTGGGACAAACTGCGCCAAACAAGATGTGGAAACAAAACTATACACGAAATTTACAGATAAAAATTTTGAGGGAAAAATAATTAAAATAAATAAATAAAACATTCAACACAAAAATATGCATAAAATTGAGTTACATACAAAGAAACAAGAATTGAAAATTAAGTGAAGAATTAATAAATTAAGGAATTAAAGATTAAGAATTAACTGAAGAAAAATAATTTGGAAATTGAAAGATTAAAAAGTGATTATTTGAAAATTGAATAACAAACAAAAATTTAAATTTCGAAGTAAAAGTCAGTTCGACGAAGAAAGGGGAACTAGTTTGGATGTGGAGTTTCCCCGATGATTAAATTAAGATTCGGCGATGGATTACAAAAATTATATATATATTATATATATATATATATATATATATATATATATATATATATATATATATAACAAACACAAAAGGTCAATATATGTGCTAATGTGTAAGCGTTCTTGCAATCTATATTCCCACTGTGAAGTTCAGAGCTTCAGAGACCCTGAGCTTTTAATTTCTCGCAAGAGATGGGCATCTTTAATTCAGTGTGTGAATCCTCGCAATATGACGTAGAACAATCTTCTTAAATGAATGAAGTATTTTTATAAAAGTTCTCCTAGACGTAATGATTATATGCCAGTTTTAGTTAATGCATACTTATGTAATATAATTTTTATTTGAAAGTGAATAATGAATTGCAGAATTCTAATTTTTGTAAGTAGCTTATAAAACTAAAATATATGATTTTACTAAGATGTAAAGATTTAAAAAATATATATTATAAAAGCTTGCTAACTTAAAAATATAATTTGTTAACATTTTAAGTCCTATAAATTGTCGGAGCTGTAAACTTATTTTAGTAAATGTTTAAAACTTGTTTAAATATAAAGCATAGTTCTAAAATTGTGCAAAGAAACTTTATAGGCATATTTATGTAAATATAAATACAAAAGTATTTTGTTAACGAAAATCTCAACTGTAACATTAATATTTTTGAAAAAAATCTCATTAGTTTAATAAAAGTTATTAAATAAGTTTCTATGAAGTATTAACTTTTGGAATATATATAAAGATATTTATTAAGAATAATGCAAATCATATTTAATAGTTTTTTTAAAAAGAATATGTAAAAACAATGCAAAAATGTTTTTCTTATTTTTTCTTTACATGTAAAAACGAATGAAAAAATAACTTATTACTGGTTTTAACTCTGTTTATTTTGAATCTTTTCAAATTTGACACATATACGTATGGAAAAATGCATTATTTATCGAATATATTTTATGTAAAAAAAAATAACAATATGTTAAGATAAATTAGAAATATTTAACAACCAAAAAGAATTCTGTTATTTCAAAATGGAAACTCAAATTCTCTATTCGAAGTTTGTTCTTGTTAGAGGGCCAATAAATTTTCTGAACAAAGAAACTTAAAATTTAATGTTTTTATATTATTGAATTGTGAAATATATGAAAAATGAAATGCAAAAGGATGTTTTATATATTGTACTTTTATCCTCTTAAACTGTAAATATAACCACGAAATGAAAATTACAATTATTACTAATGAAAATAAACAATATTTTATGAAGACTTAAAATTCCAGATAAGCTTCTATTTAATGTTAAAATGCCTGAAATTTATCGAAGGTTTATTTTACATAAAATAAAACTTAGTTGAAGCTTCTAAGTTCGGAAATGTAAAATCTATAAGTTCTATAGTTACAAAAATTTTATAACACATTTGACACAAAATATTATTATTGGATATTATTGCTTTTGCAATCGTTTTCTTTTAATATTATCCACAGAATGCTGATGATAAACAATAATGTTTTAAAATAAATTTAAGTGTTAAAAAATTGCAATACAGTGTAAAATCAGTGTACTAGTTTAAATAAAATTTTATTTTTTGATAATTAATAATATAGCTTCTAAGAAAAAAATATTTTTGCTTTGCAATTTTCGATCAGACGATAGAAGGCAAAAAATGAAGACATTGACATTGTCAAAGTGTTCTGAATTTGACATTTTTTCTATGATTGATAAGAATGAATTTATTATGACTATTCGAGTTAATGTGAAATACCTTTTTCTAAATTTAAAATATTCTTATAACGAAGATAAGGATCATATATTATAAAAAATAAATAATAGAAATAAGTTTAAATTTTTTCATATATTGTAACATTTGAGACAATAACAGGATCACTTCTAATCATTCTATCATTTTCAAAATTTTATAAAATATTTATAATCGATAAAATAATAGGTAATATAAATATATTTGCTAGCCCATAATTTATAATTTCTATACTTAAAAACTGTTTAGACACTATATGAGAATATCGAGCATTTGTAATATTAATAGTATTTCTTTTTTCAATTTTACTCGAATGCTTACGATAAAAAGGAAGTTTTATACCTATGGGGTTTAGAATTTATATAATAATGCGAAATTATCTTATTAATCTTTCAAAGCAGTGCATGTGAAACATTTTAAATTAAACAATTTTTCATATAAGTAATTAGTATTTTTCCGAGTTATAACTGTTTTTACCTAAATATAATTATATTAGCATAATACATTTTTAAGCAAACCAATTAAAATAATAGACTTTAGATTTAAAAATTCACTTTCAACTACACGAAAATATAATTAAATTTGTATTTATATAATTGAAGTAATTTTTATTTTTATTCTATTTTTTAAATGTTATGTCCATATTAACTTATTATACTTGAGCCATTTCTGTAGAATATACAGGGATGAATATCTTTAATGTAGATTATTATTTAACCCATATTGGACCGCTGTCCTATAAACAGGACAGCAAATAAAATTCCATTGAATAATAAAGTTATAAATATTTTCTGAGTGGATTTTATTTTAACACCTTTAAAATAGACACACTTTAGCATAGTAACAAAAAAAAACTGAGAAATCAAATTATATTGTATTGTAAAATTTATTTTCAGCTACCTCTTAAAAATTTTCATTTTTTAATCTTTAATTTTATATTCATTATTATTATTTTTTAAACATTGTGGAGATTACTTTTAGTTTAAAAACAGAGCTAATAACAGAGCTGAAATTTTTTTGAAAAATATATTTTATATGTGTATTTTGTAAGTATTAAAAAGGTGCCCTAAAACTAAGACGACGG